>JAEOAD010000005.1:23487500-23535000 GCA_036365145.1 Orientallactaga sibirica
ACAAAAAGTGGTGCATACATCTGGAGTTTGTTTTCAGTGACAACAGGTCTGCGTGCACCCATATTCTGTCCCACCCTGTTCCCTTGGTTTCTCCTTGAAAATAAAAAAGAGCTGGGCATGCATCTGCATGCACATGAGTGTGTCCATGAACACACAAAATAAGTAGATTAGACAAAAAAAGGGCAGCCAGGCATAGTGGTGCACGCCTTTAATCCCAGCACTCGGGAGGCAGAGATAGTAGGATCTCATGAGTTCAAGGACACCCTGAGACTACGTAGTGAATTCCAGGTCAGCCTGAACTAGAGTGAGACCCAACCTTGAAAATCTTAAAAATAAATAAATAAATAACTACATTTTTAAATGCATTTATGGGGCTGGGGAGATGTCTCAGTGCTTTAAAGCCTTTGGAAAGTATACCTGCCTGGGTTCAATTACCCACTATGCATGTCCAGCTGGGTATTTGTTTATAGTATCAAGAGATCCAGACATGCACTCCTAAACACAAACAAATAAATACTTAAAAAAAGAATTGATGAATGGTATTTGGGGTCATTTTTTAGATCTTTGCTCCAAAGATATGAAAATATTTTCTTTCATTTGGATGCTTAAAAGGATGGTCCAATTCTTCTATTCTGGCTCTATCTTTGCCTTCTTTATTTAAGATTCTTGCCTTTCCATTGACTTCCCTTTTTCCTTTTCCCTTTTTCTTCCCTTTATTCCTTGTTTCCTCTCTGGTTATTATTCCAAATAAGTAGCATAAGAACCTTTTGTCTTTTCATTCTGAAAACCACATTACTCCCCTGCTGAAGTGGCTTTTCAAAGATTTCAAGGCAAAGCTAAATTTTATAACCCCCTTACCTTACCTGCCTAGCAAGTTCTGTAATGAACACCCCCTCTGTCTCTCCAGCCTTCCCTTTTGTTGTCCCAGTTCCAAGTCTATAGCAACGCTGAAGTTACAAAGTGCATCTGCTTCTTTAGGCTTCCACGTGCTTTTAGATCCTGTTGTCTGCATGGAACACGCGTCCTCCTTTTCCCTTGGACTGATTTCCAACCATCCTTTAACACTCAGGTCGGGGCTGGGGTTGTAGCTTGGTGGTAGAGTGCTTGCTTAGGGTAGGCGAGGCCTTGGATTGAATTATCAACACTTCAAGACAAAAACAAGATGATTGAAACAACAACAAACTCAGTTGGAGGAGCTTTGCTCGCGCCATCCTTCTGCCTCACTCACTGAGCTGAGCTGAGTGGAGCTGCCTTGCTTTGCTCTTGTGGCACTTGGGCACATCTGGATTAGGGCATTTCTCACACTCCACAGTAATTATTGCTGTACCCATCTTTCTCCCTTTCTGCAACTGTGGAATGCCTGTGAGCAAGGAACATCTCCTCTTTGATTGTTTGTACCCAAAAGATAATGGAAATGTTGATCAAGTAATTAGGGAGAAATCCATCCCCATTTTGTGGCTAAGGAAAAACAGAGACCAGGAAATGATAAGCAGACCGAAACACAGGAAGGGAGGGATGTTTACTGAGGATACAGTGCACCCTTGTTCGATGTTATTAGGACCTCCTGACTGTTCTACCTGGAGCTTTCCCATGCTAGTATTTGTTTTGCTAGCAAACGTTGGTCTTTTGGTTCTTTTCTTCTCTCTGGAGGATTTGTGGTTCTTTTTAAGACAACTGGTAAATGTTTCTTTGTTTTTATTTTTAAAAATAATTCACTGCAAACAAACTCAAGGTACACACCACTTTGTGCTTTTGGCTTTACGTGGATACTGGGGAATTGAACTTGGGCCATAAGGCTTTGTGAGCAAGGGCCTTTAACTGTTGAGCCATCCCAGCCTCTGGCAAATATTTAAATGTTCTGGTAACACCGTTGAATTGGTTTCCTTTCTGTACATCCTATCTGGAGAACCTGGTAGCCATTGATCTTTATAAAGGAGAGGTAAATGAAATAACTATTTGTAGCTGTGGCTGTTTATTTCATTTTGTTTTCATGTCATATTTTATTTACTTGTTTATAAATATAAAAATGTATATACATATATGTGATTTTTAAATCAAAAGGAACAGAAGGATTCATCATCAAAAAGATTCTTTCTGAAAGTCTCCTTTGAACAACACCAAATGTTGACAAAGATGTTGAACAACTGAAGTGCTCCAACACAGGTAATGGGAGTGTAAATTGGTTAAAAAAAAAAAAAGTCCAGGGCTGGAGAGATGGCTTAGAAGTTAAGGTACTTGCCTGAAAAACCTAAAGATCCAAGTTAGATTCCCTGGGACCCATGTAAGCCAGATGCACAAGGTGGCACATGGGTCTAGAGTTTGTCTGCATTAGCTAGAAGCCCTGGCATGCCCATTCTCTCTCTGTCTGTCTCTCTCGTATCTCTCTCTCTCTCTCTCTCTGCTTGCAAATAAATAAAATTAAAAAGAGAGAGAAAGGATTTCTTTTGGCTTATGGTTTCAGAGGTTGCAACCTGGTCACCTGGCTCTGTTGTTTCTTGGTCACTGCCTGTTGAGTCAGAACATCGTGGCGGAATGGCATGGTTGAGGAAATTCTGGCCTCATGGTGGCTGGGAGGCAGAGAAAGCAGAAGAGATGGAGGATAAGGACACCACCCCTCATAACCTACTTCCTCCACAATTGGCTCCATTTCTTTAGTTCCAACACTTATTAGTAATGCCATCTGATTATGAGTCTATGAATGGACTAATCCATTGATTATGTGTGCCCCTTCCCACCCAGGATCCAATCACTTTTCAATAGCACCATCATCTGGAAACCAAGCCTTCAGAACATGAGCTTTTGTGGGGACACTGTGCAAACCATTTTTTTTTTTTTAGAACACGTTGCTTTGTATCTTTCCTTACCCTTCAAAGAAAGGCAACTCTGGGTCAGTGTTGGCACTTTTAGATCTGTAAAATGTTATGGATTATAACATAAATAATAGCCTAAATTGTTTTCAATCCTGACCAAATAAAAATCTAATAAAAATAAATTGAACAATGAAAGAATTTGTAAAATAGTGAGGTCTGATTTTTATTCATTTTCTCATTTTTAATGGCAATACCATTCTGTCTAAAGAAAAGGAGGAAGTTTAGACTTACAATTTATTATCAATTTAAGAAAAAACCATTTCAGAAATTTGTAAATTTTCCATGCTGGGATAGTTTACATCTGTTGTTCCTAAAGTTGAGACAGGGCTGGAAATATGGCTTAGAGGTTATGGTGATTGCCTGTGAAGCCTAAGGACCAAGGTTTGATTCCCCAGAACCCATATAAGCCAGATGCACAAGGTGGCAGTATATGTCTGGATTTCATTTGCTGTGGCTACAGGCTCTTGTGTGCCCAATCTCTCTCTCTCTCTCCCTTTCTATCTCTCTCTGTCTCATTAATAAAAGTAAAATATTTAAAGTTGAAACATGAAGTGATGGCTTCATAAAGACATAAGTAGATTAAAATGATTTTCAAACTTCTTAAGCCCAGAGTCTGAAGATTCAGATTCAACCTTCTTCAGGTCCAAATGAATATTATGAAGTCATCAAACATACTTCATAGTCACATGTGAGGCCAGGAGCTGTCTCTGCAAAGAACTCGCAGCTGGAATTTCAACAAGGGGAGGCAGTGAGACGCTGAGCAGTAGTTTCCCGATCTTTAGCACATCTGCCTATTTCCAGACCCAATCAATGGGGATTTGGGTTTTGTGTGGTCACAGGCGAGGAATCTGTGTTATTATTAATACACCCCCCCCCAGGTAATTCTGGCTTGAGAAGCAGGAAGACCAGAATGAGTGCAGGATCTGGTTGAGTCCACTTCTATCCGTCACTGAATTGCAGTTTGTTGAAGCTGCGGTCCCAGAATCCCAGAGGCTGAGTGGCATAAACTAGTCATTTTCTCACAGTCTGGAGGCTGGAATTCTTAGATCAAGGTGTTGGCAAATTTGATTCCTGGTGCATCCTCTGTTATTGGCTTGCAGATGGCCACCCTGTCCCCTGAGCCCTCATATGCCTTCTGTGTACATGTGGAGAGAGAGAGAGAGAGAGAGAGAGAGAGAGAGCTCGCTTTCTGATGCCTCTTCTCTTGTATGAAGACACTTCCAGTTGGGTTAGAAATCTGTCCTCATTTAACCTAAATTACCTCAAGAGACCCTTTCTGCAAATCCACCGGGGGCCAGGGAGGCAATCTGACTTGGGGAGACATAGTGCAGTCTGTGGAATTACCAAACCTTGCACCTTCATCTGTAAAACAAGGACAATAATCATACTTGGTTACGTGAGAAAGGAACCCAACAGTTCTACTGTCTTGTCTCAGGTGCATAATGATCCGTGTGTCATTGTTAAATGCTTTGGAGAAAAGATGGTGAGAGTAATGAATGTGGTGACTTTAGTAATATATTGGTCTCTGAAGGCAGAAAGTCTCACCATATTTGAATAACTAACTTCCCCCAAGGTCATCTACTAAATGAGTTACAGAAATTGGATTGAACTCTGTCTCAGGCCTGCTGGGCCCGAGTATAACTTTTGCTCAAAGTTGACAAGAGTGGGTGTGGGTGGACAGCTCAGCAGGCTTAGATTTGCCTTGGGTATTTAGCAGCAACGCTGCCCCCAGACACATGCAGGCATTATGGCCTGAGTGGAACGCTATGTGCCCTGTGTAAAGCCATCCTCTCATTGGATTAGCGAGCGAGGGCGGCCTCCTTTGCTATGCACCAGTCTGGCCTCAGAGTATCTAGTTTCAGAAGGGCATGATTGGCCAGCACACAGGTCAGGGAGAAAAAGGTTTTGTGGGGGTCACTGGTGTCCTTGGGGAGAGGGGATCGTGCCTCTCTTGTTGGGCAGGAGCCTATGCACCAACTGCGTGACAAAGCGCACCAGCTCGGGCAGCTGAAATAACTTGCCCTCTAAGGGATTTGATTTTGAGGGGCACTAGTTCTGAGCACCACATGGCTGGCTCCAGTTACTCTGATCTTTCCAGCCATCACAAACATTCTCTCTCCAGGGGGGGATGGGTACATAGCACCAGGCTGGCGGGGGAGGGGGGGAGTGAGGAATGCGCTGTGTTCCAATTGATGGGCAATGGCTGTGACAACAGATTTCTCCACCAGAGTAGCTTGAGGCCTCAACTTGCACCATCAGCACCAAGTTCTTTTGTGTGTAGAAGGCTCTGGCACCACGTGCATGCTTCTTTAAGACCTCAGATATACGGGAAGCCCCTTTCGTGAGTCCTGGTTACCAGGTGCCTGGGAAGGAGACTCTGAGACCAGGGGACAGAACAGAGTGGGAACCGGTAGAAACTTGCTAGGAGTCGATCTGACCCCTTGGATCCTTGATTCCCAGTCCAGAGTAGGACTTGTTTGACATCACTCAACTGGTGATGGCAGAATGAAGAAAGTGACATGCTCAGATTCTTGGTGTCTTACTTCTGCCTATTTATTTAGTAAGGCAACAACAACAACAACAGCAACAATAATAATAACTGCCTGATTTCAGAAAGCCCAGCCCCAGAACACAGGGAATGGTGAAGAAGCATGAAAACAAATTCTTATTGCTTCCCAGGCCGTGGCTAAAGCCCACCCTGCTGTCAGCACTCTCGCAGGAATTCTCTTCTTATAAACAGTGCTGTCCCAGGGTTCATGTACATGTTTATTTCTTGAATTATGGGGCTTATTTTCTCTTGAACATAATATTCTAAATGTTTTCAGTGGTGAATTTTGTTCACCAGGTCCACTTACAAGAATTGATGATGTTCAGAGCCGGGGCGTGGTGGCACACGCCTTTGTTCCCAGCATTCGGGAGGCTGAGGTAGGAGGATCGCTGTGAGTTTGAGACCACCCTGAGACTTCATGTTGAATTCCAGGTCAGCCTGGGCTAGAGGGATGCCCTATCTCAAAACACCGGAAAAAAAAAAAAAAAAAAAAAAAAAAGCAGTGGGAACCATGTTGCCCTGCCCAGTTTCAAGGGTTGTGAGGAACTAGGTGTGAAAAGTTTTGGACAAGAAGGGGGAAAAAAAAGAAAAAAGAAAGAAAAGAAAAGTAAAAAGCCCTTGTTTTAGTTAGATAAGCTCTGTGTGGCTCAGTTGATCCCTAGATGTTTGGTGGTGGGGTAGCTGAGAAGACACGCTGGAATGTGGTAGTTGGTGCCACACTGCTGAGTTCAGCCCCAAATGAGTAGCAGTAATGCTGAGGGCAACAGTAGCAACAATAAGCTTCCAGGGAGCTTTTTAGGTGACAGGCATGCTCCTTGATGCTCTGTGACACTAAGGTATCACACCCACTGTAATGTTTAGTTGTTCATCGTGGGACTTGGGTTAATCACAGTACTGTTATTTGGTAAAAATACTAGCACAGATGTTACTATGAAGGTGTTTAAATCACTAGATTGTGGGTAACTGCTATAGCGTGGTTGACCTCATCCAATCAATTCAAGGCCTCAAGAGAAAAGACCAAGGTTCCCCAAGCAAGGTGGAATTCCCCCTCCAGACTGCCTCAGACTTGACCTGCAGTATCATTTCTTCTTTAGGCCGTCAGCCTGCTGGTCTGCTCTCAGAGTTTAGACTTTCTAGCCTTAATAATTGTGTAATTCAGGCCTGGAGAGAGAGTTTAGTGGTTAAGCGCTTGCCTATGAAGCCTAAGAACCCCGGTTCGAAGCTCGATTCCCCAGTACCCATGTAAGCCAGATGCACAAGGGGGCACATGCATCTGAAGCTTGTTTGCAGTGGCTGGAGGCCCTGGCATGCTCATTCTCTCTCTCTCTCTCTGCCTCTTTCTCTCTCTGTCTGTTGCTCTCAAATAAATAAAGTAAACAAATAAAAAAATTAAAAATTAAAAAAATAATTGTGTGATTCATTTAAAATAAATCTCTTCCTTAAAATCTCTCTGTGTGAAGCCAGGCGTGGTGGTGCACGCCTTTAATCCCAGCACTCAGGAGGCAGAGGTAGGAGGATTGCCATGAGTTCAAGGCCACCCTGAGCCTACATAGTGAATTCTAGGTCAGCCTGGACTAGAGTGAAACCCTACCTCGAAAAAACAAAAAAAGAGAAATTAAATTAAATTTAAAAATAAAAAATAAGTCTGTGTGTGTGAGAGAGAGAGCGAGAGAGGGAGGGAGAGAATCTCTAACTTTCAGTTTTTTGACACAGTGTTTTGACTTTATTGTGTATTGAAATTGGTATATATTAGGTAGAAGACATAATTCAAATATTGAGTTTTGATTTTTTTTTTCCCCAAGCCAGCGATGTGGTACAATACTATTTCACGATACCATAGGCTAGTGGCTAATGTAAGTGAGAACCTTTTAAGGTAAGATATGCTCAGATATGATGTTTGGTTGGCTGGATTATGAAATGCATTAAATCAAGATATTTTCAGTCTACAATAGCTGCTGGGAAATTAAGACAAGAGATCATTTGGAGAGAGAGAGAGAGAGAGAGAGAGAGAAGGAGAGGGAGAGAGAATCCTCAACTTTCAATTTTTGACATAATGTTTTGACTTTATTGTGTATGGAAATTGGTGTATATTAGGTAGAAGCCATAATTCAAATATTGAGCTTTGATTTTTTTTTTCCAAGCCAACAATGTGGTACAATACTATCTCATGATAGCATGGGTTAGTGGCTAATGTAAGGGTTACACCTTTTGTAATGCAAGTGATCACCTTTTAAGGTAAGATATGCTCAAATAAAAAGGATGCTTGGAGCTGGGCGTGGTGGTGCACACCTTTAATCCCAGCACTTGGGAGGCAGAGGAAGGAGGATCGCTGTGAGTTCGAGGCCACCCTGAGACTACATAGTGAATTCCAAGTCAGCCTGGACTAGAGTGAAACCCTCCCTCAAAAAGCCAAAATAAATAAATAAATAAATAAAAATAAATTTTAAAAATGAATTAAATCAAGATATTTTCAGTTTATAATAGCTGCTAAGTCAAGGGATCATTTGGAGAGAGAGGGAGAGGGGGTAGAGAGAGGGATTTGGGGGTGGGGAGAGACTTCATGGTTCTGTTTCCTTGGAGAACCCTGAATTGTACATCCATTTAAGAGATGAAGAAGCTAAAATATATGTTGAGTAAGTAACTTCCTCAAGTTACTTACTTGGCAGACAGATATTGCTAGTTCACAAACCATTTCCCTTTTCCCTCTCGGTACACAGCTAGACTACATTTCCCAACATCCTTTTCAGATGGAACCTGAACTGAGCATTGCTCCTGAGACCGTGGGTAAGAGTGATGCCACGCAACCTCCACGACATCACGCGTTCCCTTCTCCCGCAGACTCCGAGACGCTGAGCATTGGCAGGGACACAAGATGGGAGGAGACTGCTGCTTTGAGGAGACTGCATGGACCAGAAAGTCCCAACCTCAAGTATGAACCAATGACCTACCTGAATGAGAAGTAAACCCGTGCCCTGCTTCATCTCTGAAGGCTTAGGCATTCCATTGTAGCACTTTCCTTGACAAATACAGTGCCAAAGATAGATGCAGATCCAGGCTGGCAGGTGGCAGAATGTGAGTGGTTTATCTGTGGTCTGCTTAAACATCCCTGATTCACTATGAAGAGCCTGGCATAGGAAATATGACCTTCACCTTCCCTGCCACCCCTGAAAACTAAGGATTCCTAAAGAGAGCAGAGCCCCACATCTTGGGGCTCAGAGTTAAGCACGTTATTCTAGGATGTCTGAAGCCAGATGGAGGACTTTGAGAGCCCTGGATCCCTAAGGGGAGAGGGAGAAGGGTTCCCGAAGGTGTGGGAGATTAAGATAATGGTTCAAGCATGCACTCAGCCATTTCCCTGGATGGGGACCTTGTCTTTCTCAAGCAGGGGAGTTCCTGGCTCTTCACAAAGTAGCAAGTGTGGTCTGTTTATGCTGGAGTAGACTGTGGAAATATGCGGCCGCCGCTGCCCAGGGCCAGCCGCTCCACACTTGGCAGTGATGTTTCCAGCTAAGTTCAACAAAGGATGGAAGAATTGCGGCGAATGCGTTTTTCCACATTAAGGTCGCTGTCTGGGCTGGAGAGAGGAGGCTGCTTTGTTTTGCTTTCTGTGCATCTTGGGCCGCTTAGCCACTCCCCCACCGGTTCCAAGTACCCTGTTCAATCTGGTTAGCTACACTCCTGGGATTTGTCCAGGGCTGGAAAAGCCTAGGCTGGAAGGTCCCTGGTGAAGCCTTTGTGACTAAGTCTTTTTACCGCACCCCCCCCCCCGGACCCCGGCAAGAACAAAGAATTTCCTGGGAGAAAACTTTGGATTAGCAACAGACACATTGGTGCTTATATGCTTCTGTTAAAGGCAACTTGGACACTGTGTGCCTCAGCTTTTGCCTCAAAGGTGATCTTGCAAACTCAAGAACAAAACCCCAAACGGAGGCCTCTATAGTCTGTCTGAGACGAGGGGAAAAATGAATTTGAATAAGACACAAAGTTAAATGCAGTTTAACCAACATATAAGGTCAGAGGATTTTGTTGGTGGTGATGGCGATGGTGGGTTTTTTTTTTTTTTTTTTTTTTTTTTTTTTTCAGATTTTCACTGCTTTTTCCATTCTTCTTATCTGGCCATGAGTTGACTGGGGACTTTGTGCAGTAGTCAAACACTCTACCACTGAGCTGACAGCTCCAACCCAGGGTTTTCACTTGTAAACGAGTGTCAATTTAATTCCAGGTTTTATCCAATCCATTCGTTTCAAATAAAAATAATAGAAAAGGTCATGGTGTAGGGTAAGCCTTTAGTTTATTTTTATCATGCAGACCACTTACTGATTGCCTTTGTATAAATATAAAACAATGGTTGCATTCCTATGGCGTAGTTGGAACTTAACATTTTTAAGTCAGTATGTTAGAATTTAAGGGGGGTGGCGGTGGTGCGGAAACGAGGTCTGACAAGGCTCCCCAGGGCACCTCTGGTGTTCCCCTTTCTGTAAGAGTCCCCGTGTTGTGATGACATTTATTGGAACTTGAGACGATCAGGTTTCCTGACTGCAAGCCACAGAGGCAGGTGCCATCTAACATTAGGTGACCAGGTATTTATTTATTTCATTAGTAGACACCAGTTTTGATGAGAGGCTGGGAGACCAAGCTGTGGACTGCAGGGAACAGAGGGAACAGCAGAGGCTGGAGAGAAAAAGGGAAACATAGCAATGTCCCTGTCACCCCGCTGGAACAGAGCGACTGTGATGTCATCACCACTGGTACCACTATATCAATGCAAATGACATAGAGGAGCTCCCTGCCTGTGGCGGGCAAAATTCTGCAAGAGGACACAGATTATTGAGTAAAACGCTAATGTAGCTGATAATAGGAAAAGATGTTGAAAATGTAGTCTCAGGTCAGATAATAGCGACTTTTGGGCTGGAGAGATGGCTTAGTGGTTAAGACACTTGCCTGTGAAGCCTAAGGACCCATGTTTGACTCTCCAGATCCCATGTAAGCCATGCACAAAGGTGAGGCAAGCATGAGGTTGCATATGACCACTAGGTGGTGCATGCATCTGGAGTTCTATTGCAGTGGCTAAGGCCCTGGCCAGCCAATTCTCTCTCTTTCTCTCTCAATCTCTCTCTCTCTCTCTCTCTCTGAAAAAAAAAAAAAGATATAGACACTTTCTGGATTGGTCTGATCTAATCATATGAGTGCTTTCAAAGGCAGAACAGGAAGGCAGGGGCGAGTCAGAGAGCTGGAACCTCAGGAGGAAGCTGGCATTAAAGATGGAGTGGCCATGTGAAAGGAGTACATGATGGTTTTAAAGTACTGAGAGCAACCCCCCAGCCATCAGTCAGTTGGGGAACAAGGACTTTTATTTATTTTTAATTTTTTATTTATGAGAGAGAGAGAGAGAGAGAGAGAGAGAGAGAGGGAGCATGCCTGGGTCTCTAGCCACTGCAAACTAACTCCAGATGCATGTACCACTATGTGCATCTGGCTTAAGCCACAACCTGGGACCTTAGGCTTCGAAGGCAAGTGCTTTAACTGCTAAGGCCCGTTTCATTTTTTGTAAGAACATCCATCATTGATTAGGACCCACCTAATGGCCTCATTTAATTTTGATTACCTTTGCAAAGACCCTCTTTCCAAACGAGACCCATAATTCAAGTTACTGGAGGTTAGCACATCAATTTACCTTTTCTGAAGGACACAATCAACCCACCACAAATGATTACATTTTGAGCCACTATCTAAATCGCCACAGAATATCCTCCATTTTTTTTTCTCTTCTGGTCCACAGAACTTGAAACTTTTAATAAAAATTAGGGAACTTTATATCTGTGATCCTGAAACTTGCAGGTGCATCTGTCACTTCAGGAGCCTCAGTGCAGGGTTTCTGGGATTTGCAGATGGTATTGGTATGGTTGCTCTAGATAATGGTCCCCCAATCCAGCCTGTGGAAGTGCTACCTTACATGGAGAATTTGCTGATTGTAGAAGTCTTTAAAATTATTTATTTATTTATTTATTTATTTATTTATTTATTTGAGAGAGAGCAAGAGGCAGAGAACGTAGGGGGAAAGAGAGATTGAGAATGAATGTGCCAGGCTTTCTATCCACTGCAAACAAACTCCAGATGCATGTATCACCTTGTGCATCTGGCTTACATGGGTTCTGGGGAATCAAACCTGGCTCCTTAGGCTTTGCAGGCAAGCACCTTGCATAATAGCTAAACCATCTCTCTAGCCCTGATTGTGCAACTCTTTAAAAAAAAACATTAATTTAATTTAATTTAATTTAATTATTTATTTGAGGGCTAGAGAAAGAGGCAGATAGAGAGAAAGAGAAAATGGGCACGCCAGGGCCTCCAGCCACTACAAACCAGCTCCAGACACATGCACCCCCTTGTGCATCTGGCTTACGTGGGTCCTGGGGAATTGAACCTGGCTCCTTAGGATTTGCAGGCAAGCACCTTACTTAATAGCTAAGCCATCTCTCTAGCCCTGATTGTACAACTTAAAAAAAAAAAAAACATTTATTTTATTTAATTAATTTATTTATTTGCAAGAGAGAGAAAGGGAGTGAGCACACCAGTGCCTCTAACCACTGCAAACGAACTTCAGACGCATGCTCCCCCTTGTGCATCTGGCTTACGTGGGTCCTGGGGAATCAAACCAGGGTCCTTAGGCTTCATAGGCAAGCACCTTAACTGCTAAGCCATTTCCCCAGCCCTGATTGTACAGCTCTTGATGCCGAGCCTTTGCCAGAGTCTCCGGGGATGAAGCAGGAGATAATTCTAGGATGAATCCAGCTGTAGCGACGATTCCTCTAGTTTAATAATTGTGTTCAGGAGAGCGACTGTCTGCATGGCTCCTTGGTGCTTGGATTGATAGTCTGGGCCTTGCCCCTGTCTGTGGGAGTCCCTGGCAAATGGGAAACCCTGCTCTTTTTGTCAAGACTTGTGCCGAAGGAAAACATTATCAAGAAACGTATGGTCTGGGTTCTTCCAAGGCCAGAGATCTTTGTTTAGGCTGTTTCTTAAATATTATTATCATTAAGTGGCTTGTCAGCAGCTCATGGGGAAAAAAGACTTATTGACTGCAAATTCAGTTGGATCCAACAACAATCAGAGACATCTGCTAAGAGACGTCAGGGCCTTCTGGGCTGCCTAGAGAGTCATTTAATATCCAGACCACTGACAGTAACAGTCCCTCAGACTCTGGGCCCATAGACTGTGACTGCTGGCCAATTAAAGCAGACTTTCAGAGGGACAGTGACAAACTGGAATGCTTCCATGGGAAGGACATGAGGGGCCTGAAACATTGTTCAAGAAGAGGGGTTGAAGAAGAGGGGTTGAAGGAGAACTTGTAAAAGTGGCCTGCAAGCCACAGGCATGTTAAACTCTACAGTCCTCATGGTGAAAAATCATTTTGGATTTGAGTGTCTTTGGGCAAAGCCTGTACTTTCTCCAGGTTGACACACTTCACTTTCTCCTTTTTTTTTTTTTTTTTGGTATAAACCTGATTCACAGAGATTTGTTATTTGCTTGCTGTCTGAGGCTTTCTACATGGAAAACTGTGAAGGAATCAAGAGATAGTTGTAGGTCACAGAGCTAGGGAGAGAATAGTTGCTATTTTTAAACATCTAAAAGCATGTACTCTTGCATTAATTAGTTACATTTTTAACCACTAGTATTGTTCAATGTGAAATAATAGACACCCATATGTATATGTAGGTCTCTGCTCTTGATGCTTGACAGATTTCCTATGATCCTTCTAGATAGGGGCGCTAGGGAAAAAAAAAATCCCTTTGATTCTTTGATTCTCTAGTTCCTGACAGGGAGCTTCTAAGACCTTGTGACTTCCTGAGTGATGGGATCACCTGACACCGAGCAGCTAAGTCCCTGGGAATTTCCTGGGTGACGATGTCTTTTGTTCTAATGAGCCCACTGTTAATGGGCTTCTAGGTGGAAACTGGTCACCAGAAACCCCAAGACATGACCAGAAGACTTGAGACCTCAGTCTCACTCCTCTGTCCTCCCAGAGGGAAGAGTTATGGCAGTGGAGTGAATAACCAGTCCCACCACGTGAGGAAGGGACGCTCCAAAGGTTGCAGCTAGCCAGGGTTCAAGAGTTCCAGGGTGATGAGCACATCCATGTGTCTGGTGAGTGTCACATCCCAACTTCCCAGGGACAGAACTTGGGTGCTTAGGACTCTTCCAAACCTTGCCTTGTGTGTCTCATTTGCATTATTTTCTTAAATGTATTTTTAAAAATATTTTATTTTTATTTATTTATTTGACAGACAGAAAGAGGGGGAAGAGAATGAGAGAATGGGCTCGCTAGGGCCTCCAGCCACTGCAAACGAGTTCCAGACACGTGCACCCCATTGTGCGTCTGGCTAATGTGGATTCTGGGGAATCAAACCTGGGTCCTTTGACTTTGCAGGCAAATGCTTTAACCGCTAAGCCATCCCTCCAGCCCTCATTTGCGCTGTTGAAACCGTACTGTGCAATACATCAGCAACAGTAAGTCAGCTGTCTTCTGGGCTCTATGTGCAGTTCTGGCAAATTACAGAACCTGAGAAGGGAGTGATGGGATTTAAAGCCAAGAAGGACAGAAGCTGTGAGTAGGTTGGGTACCCACATGTGCCAGATGTGTGCCAGATGCTGAAGGTACAGTTTTAAATGAGATGGACCAGTGAGGTACCTCTCAAAGCTAACATTCTCTCATAAAATATATTTTTAAAAATGCAGATGGCGATAAACATTTCATAGAAAACAGCAAGGGCTTTAAGACAGCTTTGTTCAGGTTAGGGAAGTGATAGGCTCTTGCCAAAGTGGCATGTTATGATATGAATGTTGTACATTCCCCTGTGTCACATAAGTCAAAAACTTGATCGCTAGCTATTGGTATTGAGATGTGGAGGCATCTTTAGGAGGTGGGACTTAGTGAGAGGTCACAAGACTTACCTCCAGCCACATTGTGACTTCTTGTCTTACTAATGGCTCCTGCCATTGAAGTGTCATGTGCCATGAGGTGATGCAGCTCAGGAGCTGGAGCTCTGGAGTTTGGACTTTGAGCTTCCAAAACTACAAACTAAGTAGTTCCCTTTTCTTTTATAAGGACATAGCCTCAGGTAGTACATGATAGTAATGCAAAACAGACTAAAAATATGTTAATTCTGGTTTTCTTTAAAAAATAGATGAGGAGCTGGAGAGATGGCTTAGTGGTTAAGGCATTTGCTGACAAAGCCAAAGGACCCAGGTTTGATTCCCCAGGGCCCACATGACCAGATGTACAAGGTGGCACATGCATCTGGAGTTCGTTTGTAGTGGTTAGAGGCCCTGGTACGGCCATTCTCTATCTCTCTCTCTCAAATAAATAAGATATTTTAAAACACAAATAATAAATAACAAAAAATAAAAGATGAGAAATCCTGAGGGTTTTTTTTTTTTTTAATTTGAAAGGGAGATTTCATTCAGCATTAGAAAGAACTTTCCAATTTGAACTTCCTAACTGTGTGTTAAAGGGGCCTGACAAGGCAACTGAAGGAGAACTAAGTACAGGATTTCAGTGCGCAGTTGAAATTCTAAGATTCTCTGCAGTGACCTGACCGGATAACTACAGCGTAACCCCCCTCCCCCCAAAAAGGCCAAGATTATACACAATTTTCTAATGAGATTATTTTCAAATTTTACAGGAAACCGATGCAAACATAAAGGAAGGTAGGCTTGCCCTTTGGGACCCAGATGATCTTATTGTGAAAAACCCAGCTAAAGTGATGTTTAGAAAAGCAATTGGAAGCTGGGTGTGGTGGGACACGCCTTTAATCCCAGCACTTGGGAGGCAGAGGTAAGAGGATCGCTGTGAGTTCGAGGCCACCCTGAGACTACAGAGTGAGTTCCAGGTCAGCCTGGGCTGCAGTGAGACCCTAAAAAAAAAAAAAAAAAAAAAAAAAGAAAGAAAGAAAGAGAGAAAGAAAGACAAAACAAAAAAACAACCCCAAACCAAAAGCAACCAGAAACAATCTATTGTTATCGTAGAGATGGGATTTGAAGTGAAGGGTTACACAGTTTCTATTAGCAGCACAAACTCCATGTTGCAAAGGCCAGGTAGTCATTCTGCACCAGAAATCAGTCCTCTGGAGCCATCACAGGAGGGAGAGAGGATAACTTTGAGGGTTCCTAAAACAAACAAACATCTTCCAAGGCAACGTCACCCCCAAATCTGACTCTGGGTTAGTCACCTGGCGGTGGGAGATGATTTTAGCCGCCACCTATTTTCATCACCCTCCCCCCCACAGACAATGTCCTCCCTGTTAGTAATAGCTACAACTTATCACGGAGGTTGCTTCTTGGAAGGGGCTAAGTGCTCCTCATAGGTGAATTTTGAGGTTTCATAGCAATCCTTTCTCCATTTTACAGTTGAGGATGTGGAGGCCCAGATAGTAGGGATCCCAACCCCAGCACTGAGTATTTCAGCCACAGCCGGGCTTTGAGTGCAGGTTTGCCTGGCACCAGGTCCCAGTTCTTTCCCTCCAGCTGTCCCTCATTGTGTTGCAGGAAGGTCACTGGCCCTGACCTCATGGTGATTATGTTAAGACAGTCCCCTCAGCTGGCTGTGACAGCAAACAAACACGCAGAAGGCCAGACGGCCAATTTATTTCTTGAGGAATTCTGTTTCCTGTCTGTTTTCAAAGTAACGCTTAGTTTGTTTAATTTTATGTTACTTCTTGTATCATGAAGCCATGTTTTTGGAATACATTGACTATTCTGGATAGAGAATAGAGCCTACAGTTTAATGTGTGTTTTTTAGGTGGCAAAGTGTGCGTATCTCTCTGAGGTTTTGTTTTTTTCCTCTTTCCTTTATCGAGGGATAATTTACTAACACCAAAACATATAGCTTTAGGTGTATAGTTCAGTGGGTTTTGATGAATATGTGGGCACTACTGTACTACTGGTAGATTTCATGGTTCAGAGAAGTCTTTGTTACCACTTTTTTTTTTTTTTTTCTGGTTTTTCGAGGTAGGGTCTCACTCTGGCCCAGGCTGACCTGGAATTCACTCTGTAGTCTCAGGGTGGCCTTGAACTCACAGCGATCCTCCTACCTCTGCCTCCCAAGTGCTGGGATTAAAGGCATGCTCCATGATGCCTGGCTTTTTGTTACCACTTTCTAATATTTAATGTCACTTCTTCATTCAATGTGGCCCAGAGAAACTACAAAGTTGGACCTCCCTGTTCTAGTCTCTTGTCCCCAGAGAAGCCATGTCACTTCAGAGAAGTTTTGCTAGCTCTTTTTTTAAATTTATTTTTTGGTTTTTCAAGGTAGGGTCTCACTCTAGCTCAGGCTGACCTGGAATTCACTATGTATTCTCAGGGTGGCCTTGAACTCATGGTGATCCTCCTAATTCTGCCTCCCAAGTGCTGGGATTAAAGGCGTGCACCGCCACGCCCGGCATTGCTAGTTCTTCTTTGAAAATATATATTTTTTTAGGGCCTGGAGCGATGGCCTAGTGGTTAAGTGCTTCCCTATGAAGCCTAATGACCCTGGTTCAAGGCTTGATTCCCCAGGATCCACATAAGCCTGATGTACAAGGTGGCACACCCATCTGGAGTTCATTTGCAGTGGCTGGAGGCCCTGGCGTGCCCATTCTCTCTCTGTCTATCTGCCTCTTTCTGTCTATCTGTTGCTCTCAAATAAACAAACAAAAAAATAAAAAATAAATTTAGGGCTGGGGAGATGGCTTAGCAGTTAAGGTATTTGCCTGATTTGCCTGCAAAGCCAAAGGAAATCGGTTTGATTCCCCAGGACCCACATAAGCTAGATGCACAAAGTGGCACATGCGTCTGGAGTTCGTTTGCAGTGGCTAGAGGCCCTGGTGCACCCATTTCTCCTTCTCTCTCTCTCTCTCTTTTTCCACATCTTTCTCTCTCTCAAATGAATCTGGCTTATGTGGGTCCTGGGGAATGCATCTGGCTTATGTGGGTCCTGGGGAATTGAACCTGGCTCTTTAGGCTTCCTAGGCAAATGTCTTAACCACTAAGCCATCTCTCTAGCCCATGCCAGTTCTTAAATGTTACACACTATGTACCCTTTGCAGTCTGCCTTTTGTTAGTATATTCATTCATGTTGTTTTTATCCTTTCAGTTCCTTTTTGCTGACTTTTTAAAAAAATATTTATTTTTATTTATTTGAGAGAGAGATACAGAAATAGGCAGGTAGAGAGAGGGAGAATGGGTGCATCAGGGCCTCCAGCCACTGCAAACGAATTCCAGATGCATGTGCCCCTTTGTGCATCTGGCGTATGTGTCCTTGGAGTTGAACCTGGGTCCTTTGGCTTTGCAGGCAAGTGCCTTTGCTGCTAAGTCATCTCTCCAGCCCATCTTTTTACTTATCAGCAATAGGTGGGAGTTTTAGTTGCCCTATATCCTTGTCAACAGTTGATATGGTCAGTTTTTAATTTTAGCCAGATAGTGGTATCTCACTAGGGCTTTTATGTCCATTTCTCTGACAACTTAAAATATTCATTACATTTTTATGTGCTTCTTGGATATTCTTATATGTTACTTTGGGAAATACTTGTTCAAATCATGTTCCCGTTTGTAACTGGGTTGTTTTTTAAAATGTATTAATTTTGTAGAACCTTACATATTCTGGAAATAGAACTCTTTTTATCAATACAGATTGTGATGCTTTTTCTCCAATAGTCAACAGCTTGCCTTTTTTTTTCAGTTTCTTAATGGTAAAATTTTTGATGGGCAGAAGCTTTTAATTAAAAAAATTTTGGGGGGTTGGAGAGAAGGCTTAGCTGTTAAGGTGCCTGTCTCCTACACCTAAGAAGACCAGTTCCAATCTCCAGCGGTTCCAATCTCCAGGTCTCACGTTTAGCCAGATGCAAAGTGATGCAAGGGCGCAATGCCGCACTTGACCACAAGGGGGCGCACACATCTGGATTTCGTTTGCAGCAGCTGACAGGCTGCTGGCGCACCCATTTCTGTCTTCCTCTCCCTCTCTCTCTGTCTCCAAAAATTTTTTTTAAATTATTTTAAAATTTTGATTTTGGAGAGAGAGACAGAGAGAGACGGAGAGGAAGAGGCAGATAGAGAATGGGTGCACCAGCAGCCTCTAGGCCGCTGCGAACAAACTCCAGATGCATGCGCCCCTTTGTGGTCAAGTGCGGCATTGCGCCCTTGTATCACTTTGCATCTGGCTAAACGTGGGACCTGGAGATTGGAACCAGCATTCTTGGGCTTAGCAGGCAGGCGCCTTAACTGCTAAGCCATCTCTCCAGCCCCAGAAGCTTTTAATTTTAATAAAATTGAACATGAGTTTTCTTTCTTACTATTTACTGTATTCGGACAAAAATTTCTTTATATCCCAATCATGAAGATATTCTTTTTTTCTTTGTAGAAACAGGAGAGGAGTCTTTTTCAATTTTGTGTTTGGATCTATAATCATTCCCATTTTTTTTTGTATGCTGTAGTAGGGGATCAACATCTTTTTCTCCTCCATGCTGTTGATCTTTTCTTCCAGGAACCCTTGGTGCCACAAAGTAATTGTCATTCCTCCATTGAATTACTCTGAATTTTGTTGAAAATTGATTGCAGGCTTATGGATGTTGTTATGAACTCTTACTCTTTTTATTGACCTACTTGTTTTTACCATGCCAACACACTCTCAAGACAACGTTACAGGTCTTAACATCTCCAAAGAGAGGCTGAGGAGTTGGATCAATGGGTAAAGTGTTTGCTGCATAAGCATTAGGACCTGAGTTCAGATCCCCAGTACCCACATAAAAATCCAGATGTGGTTGGCACGCACCTGACATCCCAATGCTGGAGAAACAGAGACAGGAAGATCCCTGGGGCTGGCTTGCTGGCTAGTACAGCGAATTGGTGAGCAGTGAGCTCCAGGTTCAGTGAGAGACCTTGTCTCAAAAACTGAGATTTGTTTAGAAGCTTAATTTCTAAATATTTGATGCTTTTATAGTTACTGTGTTATTATTTGTTTCTACTTACATTATATTTTGGAGAAAGTACACTCTGAGGGTTTCAATTATATTTATATCATTTTCTATTCACTAAAATATCTCTGATGCTATTGTCTGTTTCTTAAGTATTTTTTTTTTTCATTCCAGACTTCATTTTCTCTGTTTTCCATTGATCCACATTTGTTTTTCTGGTCATTCTTTTGTTTCCAATCTAAGTTTATTTGTCACTTTTTTTTTTTTTTTGGTCTTTCAGATATCATGCTAGAATTTCTCTTTGGGTCTTTTTCAGAGCTTCATTTTCTCTGGTGAAATTACTCCTTGTTTACCTACTGTGTTCATCTTTAGCTCTAAAGTTCTAATATGTTTAAAATGTGGTGTTTTTTTTTTTTTTTTTTTTTCAGAGATGGCATCTACATTCCAATACCTAGTCATCAGGGGATCTGCCTCTATTGACTGTTTATATTTTCGGGTTATAAGTCACATGTTTCATTCTTCTTTATGTGTCTAATAATTTAGAGTATTTTAGACATTTCTAGTATGTTACCAGTAGGGACTTAAACTAGCTGGTATATTTTTGTTTTGTTTGTTTCCAGAAAGAACTTTCTATTTCTTCTGTCCAAAAACTTGGGCAAAGAGGTTTATACTAAGACCCCCTCAACCCCCCCCCCGCATCCTGACTGCAGCTGAGCTGGGACAGGACACAGTTTTCTCCTTGCCACTGAGATCATGCACTGAGCTTGCTCTTCACCCTTTAGCCCCACCCCCAAATTCTTGCTGCAGCCATAGAGGCCTGGTCTCCTTGGGCTTGTCAGATGTGAAGCAGAGGGATCTTGGTGACAGCTTTGTTTAGTTAGATTTTACTTCCTGACTTCACAGCACAAGAGCACTGCAACTTCAACAGCACGAAGGATGAGAGGCACAGGGCTCACTCTCTCTCTCTCTGCCTTCTAGCTCTGCCCCAACTACTGCCCACTTGGCAAATTTCCTGGGGCCAAGAATTGTTCTGAGAAATGTATTTTTGTGTTTGGGACTCATCCAGGTTCAAAATTGCATGTGAGTCTACATGGCTGCCAAAAGTTCAGCTGATTTCTTCTTGTCCCAGCAACTTTTCTCCTGTGTGTATGAGATACTTGTCCACCTGCCTCAAGGATGAAAATAGTTACTCTGCTCTGGTTATTTTATTTTATATTTTATTTTATTAGTTTATTTTATTTTTTATTTTATTTTATTTTGACAACTTCTATAACCCATGGTAATTCCCTCCCTTCCTCCCACTTTCCCTTTTGAAATTCCACTCTTCATCATATCGTCTCCATCTCTCAGTCTCTCTTTTATTTTGATGTCATCATCTTTTCCTCCTATGATGATGGTCTTGTGTAGGTAGTGTCAGACACTGTGAGGTCATGGATATCCAGGCCATTTTGTGTCTGGAGGGGCACCACTGTAAGGAGTCCTACCCTTCCTTTGGCTCTTATATTCTTTTGGCCAACTCTTCCACAGTGGACCCTGAGCCTGGGAAGATGTGATAGAGATATTTCAGTGCTAGGCTCTCCTCTATCCCTTCTTCTCAGCATTCTGGTGCCTTCTGAGTCATCCCAAGGACGCTGCCATCTGAAAAGAGAAGCTTCTCTAGCCAAAAGTGAGAGTAGCATTAATATATGGGTGTGGACATTAAGAGACGTGCTTACCGGGCAGTTTGGTGTCTGCTGGTTTTTGATGCACATCCCCATCTCTGGAATGAGTTTATTTACATGTGCGTATGCATGCGCACACATACGTGTGTGTGTTTCTAGGGCTCTGAGGTGGCTTTAAAGGAAAATATAATTTTTAGCTTACCTATTCTTTTGTTTTGTTTTGTTATCATGAAAGTGATTATCTTTACACGTATCCATGTCTTAACCAGAAATAGAACTCCATAGTTTCTTAGAATTTTGTCATAGATTAGCCCAGAGTTAAGTATGAGGCCTCACAGCACCCTTAAATGTTCACAATTCTCAGTTTAGACTCCGAATGCCACTGCCCTGAGTCATGACCAGCACTTGGCCTTTGGAGATGTTGTTGTTGCTTTAATTCTTCCTCCCCGCACCCTAAAGCAGCTTCTTTCCTTGTGTAAACCTATGCCATCTGCCCTTTTCCTTCTTAAATTCCAGCTCAGTTTCTGGTGTTTTCCTTGGATCTTTCTCCACCAGCACCATCTTGATCCAAGCCAGTATCATTTCCAGAGAAGAGCAAAGGATTTTCCTGACGGTCTGATTGGCCCCTGGCCCCTCCATGTTCCCTCCAGTCTAGTCCCCACCGGGCTGATGTTAACAAAGCTATAATTCTGACCTTGCCACTTCCTCCTTGAACTCGTTCAATTGCTTCTTATTGCTCATAAGGTGCAGACAAGATGCCACATGGTGTACTGCTTTCCCCTTATACCTTTGTCCCTGCTCCCCATGTTCTGTTAGCTTGCATCTTTCTTCTTTCTTTCTTTCTTTCTTTCTTTCTTTTTTCTTTCTTTCTTTCTTTCTTTCTTTCTTTCTTTCTTTCTTTCTTTCTTTCTTTCTTTCTTTCCCCTCCTTCCTTCCTTCCTTCCCTCCCTCCCTCCCTCCCTCCCTCCCTCCCTCCCTCCCTTCCTTCCTTTTTTTGTTTTCCGAGGTAGGGTCTTACTCTAGCTCAGTCTAACCTGGAATTCACTATGTAGTCTCAGGGTGGCAATCCTCCTACCTCTGCCTCCCAAGTGCTGGGATTAAAGGCGTGCGCCACCACGCCCGACTTCGTTAGCTTTCTTTCATTCCATGCTCCCTTTGCTTTTTTCTACTGCAGGATCTCTGTGTGTGATGACCTCTGCTTCGGATCTCATTCCTGCTTCTTCTTAACAACTTTGTCCTTTTGCTAAATGCTCTTCAGTAATCCACTCATCAGAGAAACCTTCCCTGACGTCTCCACTGTTTCACTTTCTGTTTCCAGCGCCCCCCCCCGCATTTATGACATTTGACTCGGTGATGAATTTTGTGCGATTTGTAAGATTGCATAGTTACCATTAGTCCCCTTCAGTAGACTAGTAGACTCAGCGAAGGCACAGAAAATAATTTGTTTGTCTGTATAATGTCATCTCCCATGTGTAGGATAGTGACTGGCATTTACCAAGCTGTAGAGATTGAATGAGTGCACAAATGCATCTATTTGGAGAAAAACAAATGTTATTTTTTTAACCTGGCATCTCTTCTCTAAAGGGCTTCTATATATGATCTACCTGCCTTCTATCAATCAATCTATTTCTATTTATTTGCTTTTTTTAAAATAAACCTTTCAAAGAAGGCCCTTGGGCTTCAAAAGAACTTGTCTTAAATCAGACGGAAAACATAAGGCCACATACTAAGTAAGAAATATGCCTACTTTCAAACTCCAAGTTGGCTAAGGTGAGTTTGTCATTGAGTACACCATAGCAGAGGAATACGTCCCACAGAGCCAGAAGCGACTTATCTGAATCCTTCTTTGCTGCCTACATTGGCATGTTTATTTTTCTTGACCTAGGTAACTCAACTGGATGGGAACTGAACATTTGCCAATGAATTAGCGACTTAAATCACTTGTGAAAATGGCTGTAAAAATCAATGCGAGCTGACGGAGCTGACTCCTCAGAGGACATGTAAACATCGCAGTGTTTTCTTTTTCTGTGGTGGTGTCCAAGGAATTGTGGTCAAGACTCAAGTTCATCTAAGACCTCCCTTCCCCACCCGCCCAAAGTGCTTCTTCAAAGACTGGGTCTAGTTACCTAAGCTATTCTTAAATTATCTCCAGGTTTACAATTCCATTTCTCATCAGTCTTTTGATCCAGTGTGCAATTACTGGCATTGAAAATGGTGGAATTGTAAGGGAATCATCTCTCCTTCAAAAGTCAAGACGATTGAGTTTCACACTCACATGGGAATAATTTTAATGTTTTGGTTCCCAATAATTCTTTGGCATAACATCTCAAATGCTACTGGCATCCCCAGGATGACTCAGAGTTAAGAGAATCCTAAGAGTCTCATGGCCTTGCCCTCGGATTTTAAAACTCAGGGTAGAGAGGGTATGTTGCCTCACCTTCTGTTATGTAGGTTGGAGACTCTTCATACCTGGTTTTTGAGTTTTGCTTTGTTTAACAAATGGTACGAGATATGAGATATTGCTGAAGCCTAAGACATATTCAGACTGGCTACTGTTGGGAAGGAAGAACTCAGCTGTTCCTTGCATATCTTCATTTTTTTTTAAAGAAAGAAAGAAGTAATTTCAAGGAGAACCAGATTATATCCTTAATATTTAATTTTCTTGACATTTCAATATGATTAACTGGAATTGAACCAATCTGGAGAGGCTTAAAATGTGAAGAAATGCATATTTGTAATCGCTGCGTGTGAGTGTGAGTGTGTGTGTATACATGCTCCCATGTGAATACATATTACATATGTTATTAAAGAAGATAGTACCCCTGCGGTAGGATATATTTCTTAAGCGCACAGATATCAAGCCAATAGAATTATTGCTGGAATGGACTGCTAAATCCAAAGTATTTTCTGTCTTTCTAACATCCATCTTTTTAGCATGTATGTAAACAAGTGGCAATCATCAAAAAAGATATTCCAGGGGCTGGAGAGATGGCTTAGCACTTAAAGCGCTTGCCTGCAAAGCCAAATGACCCAGGTTCAATTCCCCAGGACCCACATAAGCGAGATGCACAAGGTGGCGCATGCGTCTGGAGTTCTTTTGCAGTGGCTATAGGCCTTAGCACACCCATTCTTCCTGTCTGTCTCTCTCTCTCACTGTCTCTCAAATAAATCAATAAATAAAAACAAAATATTTTTAAAAAGATAATCCAGAAAGCTTGAATGAGAAGCTTAATACCACATTGTTAATTCACACAGTGAATTCTTTATTCCAATATTTGCTTCATATGAAACGCTCAATATTATGTAGACAGAATGGCATCATGGTTCCTTTATTATCACTAGGTCAACTTTTTTTGGCATCTGTTATCTTCAAGACATTCTATTTGGTGCTCTCAATTACCTATTAGCATGAAAAAAAATTATAACTTCACTTGTAAATGAGCACTGGCTTTCTTTCTTTCTTTCTTTCTTTCTTTCTTTCTTTCTTTCTTTCTTTCTTTTTTTTTTTTTTTTTTTTTGCGGTAGGGTTTCACTCTAGCCCAGGTTGACCTGGAATTCACTATGTAGTCTCAGGCTGGCCTTGAGCTCACAGTGATCCTCCTACCTCTGCCTCCTGAGTGCTGGGATTAAAGGCATGCGCCACCACACCCAGCTTTACTCTATTTATCTTGCATCCTAGCGACTCGTGTTGTTGTGCAGCCTGACAAGGAAAGAGAGACTTGCATGCTCTCTGCTATCACGACCATAGGAATAAACACAACTAATAGCTCTTTGCCGACTGTTTGCCGTGTATGAATATGAAGCGTCTGTCTCCCTCTCACTCCCCCCTGCCCAGGCTGCAACACTGACTTCTTGACAACCTCCCCCTCCCACACACCAAATGGGTAGTTCTATTGTGGAAGATTCTGGAAACTTTAGGGATCATTGGAGGAAGTATGTCATTGGCCCCTTCCTGTCTCACCCTCTGCTTCCTGTTCTCCATGAGATGAACAAGCTCCAGCTGTCTGCCATGATACTTGGCCCAACTGCACGGCGCCCAGAAGCCATGCACCAGACCCTCTGCAACCAGGAACCCAAAATGTGACTTTCCTCCTCCAAGCTGTTTGCATCAGTAACATGGCCACCAGAGTGACACAGAAGTCACCAACAGATTGTGCTCAGTACTTTGTACACATTCTTTCATTTAGCCATCTCTGCCCCACAGCAGCGGCCCTATACAAGTCACAAGTTCATCTTGCTGATTCTAGACGTATTTAAATGGACCATTTTAAAAATAAACAGAGTGGTAAAAGTAGACAAACTAATCAGTATCAGTAGAAGGAGATCAACATTATGGAACCAGAACCATATATACATAAATATTTAGGGCTCTCCAAAAGTAGCATCTTAAGAAGAAAAAGGATGGGCCATTAAGTAGCCATTAGAATAGTGCTTAACATTTGCTAGGCTTTGGAAACCATTCTAAGTCTTTTTGCGTCTCAACAAGTTTACACACCAGGAGAGCCTACGAAATAGGCACCATTATTTTCATCTCCATTTTGTAGATTAACTATGGAAAATAAGCCTAACTTTCTTTTTTAAGTATTTTATTATTTATTTATTTATTTACTTGAGAGAGAGAGAGAGAGAGAGAAAGAGGCACATAGAGAGAAAATGGGAATGGGCACGCCAGGACCTCCAGCCACTGCAAATGAACTCCAGTCACATGTACCCCTTGTGCATCTGGCTTACATGGGTCCTCGGGAATCGAACCAGGGTCCTTAGGCTTAGCAGGCAAACACCTTAACCGCTAATCCATTTCCCCAGCCCAAGCCTATTTATTTGAGAGAGAGAGGAGAGAGAGATAGAGAATGGGCACTCCAGGGCCCCAAGCCACTGAAAATGAACTCCAGATGCATGTGCCACCATGTGCATCTGGCCTTCTTGGGTACTGGGGAATCGAACCTGGATTCTTAGGCTTCGTAGGAAACCACCTTAATGCTAAGCCATCTCTTCAACCCCACAGCTTGGGTTTTTTTTTAACCACCGGGCTTTAATACATCTGCATCAGGAACTGTACTGAGTTATGGCCTGACCTCTTATCTTATTTTTTCTCTAATCTAGATGGTTTAAAAATATTAATATAAAATATACTAGGAGAAAATGTAATTAACAACTAAGATCATTGGGACTGGAATGTTATTATAAAACTACCTTATAATTTTGATTACCTCAAAAATCAGAATAGTCATATATATATATATATATATATATATATATATATATATATATACATAGATATACCAAACATAAAAGAAACATGAAAAATGAAGGAAAAAATTGCTACATGGGACAAACAAACTTTTACTATCTTTAACATGTTGAAAATCAATGGTCAATTGTGAAATGAGCCACAGGATAACAGATGACCAAACATTAACGATAGAGACATTAACTATCAGTGGGCAATTGAATGAGAATAATTTCACTTTCACTGGTACTCGGTAAGGTATACACTGGGTTGGTGAGTTGGTTTTCCCCTTATCTGGTGAATGATAGTTGTTAGTGAAATGCTGGAGGAAAGCTATAGCTGGAAGCTAGATATCATTTGAGATGTGTAAAATCTAAAATTGTATAGTTTTGGACTGGACAATTCCATTTCTAGGAATTTATTATAAGATTTCCTTATGAGCAAAAATGTATACATACATACATACACATGTATGTACATGTGTGCTAATTGAAGTATTAATTATAATAGTGAAATGCTTCAAACAACTAAAAACCAATAAGATTGGAATAGTTAAGTAAATAAAGCCCAATATACTTGTATTGCAATCTGTACATCAAAATGAGAATCATAGTTTTATGTCATTTGTAATCATAATTTATTTCTCAGTGGTAAACACGGTTTCCCATTTCTGTGTTGTGGTTAACATCCATTGCTGACCTACTTATGAGTAATGCAATCCCATAGCTCCCTTGATAAATCACTCCCTTATGTGGGTTAGGTTCCATTGACCCCCTACCTTCAGGGTTAGAGCAAACCGTGCTGTCCCACTACCATAGTGATGAGTTCTGAGGTGGATACAGCATGAACACTCTCCTACTGCAGTGTACTTCAGGACTTTTGCTGGGAAATTCTAGAACAAAGACCTTCTGGTCCTTTTTTAGTTAATATGAAAGCAAATAGTGGGCTGGGGAGATGGCTCAGCAGTTAAAGGCACTTGCTTGCAAAGCCTGTCAGCTGAGGTTCAACTTCTTGTACACACATGAAGCCAGATGCACAAAGTGGTGCATGTGTCTGGAGACTGTTTGCAGCAACAAAAGACCCCGGTGTAGCCATACACTCTTTGTCCTGTCTGTCTGTCTGTCTCTCTCTCAAATAAGTTAAAGTATTTTTTAATTTTTTAAAAATATATATTTTTTATTTGTTATTCTGATTTTACATTCATAGTATTGGTTCCATTGTCCTCCTCCCCGTCCTCCCACTTTCAAAGGGACCCTCATCAATGGGGAATGTGGCTCATGCATTGTGATTTTACTCAAGAGTTCTGGTGGATAGGCCCCAGTCTCTGTGCATAATGCCCCAACTTGTGACTCTAACAATCTTTCCGCCCCCTCTTCCGCGAGTTTCCCTGAGCCACATTGGGGTCATTTTAGTTCTGTTTCCTTGATGAGGTTTTGGGAGCCTCTGTGTCTCTGGATATCTGGCTTAGTTGGAGTTGGATGTTCTCTGTGTTTATCTCCTTCAGCCTTTTTCTGGTGTTGTGATCGCCTTGAATGCTGTATTCTTGCCCTTCCCCTGCGTTGTTCTATGGTTTCAGCTGGTGAGGTGTGGTTAGCTGATCCTCCCTTCAGGTTCATTGTCTACCTGGAAAAAGATAAGCAAATTCTCCAACGGAGAGAGAAGTTAGAACTAGATAGAAGGGATAGCCATATATGTTTTGGAGGGAATTTTATATGCATTGGCTCTCTTCTAGCCCACATTTGGTGGCATCTAGATCTTTGAAGTCTAATTTTTTTTTAAATTTAAAAGTGGGACTGGAGAGATGGCTCAGTAGTTAAGGCACTTGCCTGCAATGCCTAACAACCTGGGTTCAATTTCCCAGTACTTGTGTAAAGCCAGATGCACAAAGTGGCACATGCATCTGGAGTTTATTTGCAGCAGCTGGAGGCCCTGGTGCACCTATTCTCTCTCTCTGTCTCTCTCTCTTTCTCTTCCTGTATCTCTCTCTCTCTCTCCTTACAAATAAATAATTTTTTAAAAAAAATTTAAAGGGGGATGGAGAAATGGCTTAGTGGTTAAGGCGCTTGCCTGTAAAGCCAAAGGACCTAGGTTTGATTCCCCAGGACCCACATAAGCACAAGGTGGTACATGCGTCTGGAGTTCATGTGCAGAGAATGAAGCCCTAGCATGCCCATTCTCTCTCTGTCTTTCTCTCTGTCTTTCTCTCTCTCTCAAATAAATGCATAAATCAACATTATATAAAAAGCTAAGATTAATAGTGCTTGCTCATTCCTGTGTTGTATACATTCACAGTACAATGTTACAATGTAGTGCTGGTGAGCACAGAGGGAGGAGCTGTGAAGTGGCCAGGGCCACGCAGCATGTCCACCGCACATGCAAGTAACCTCAAGGACACAGATACCAAACCCAAAATGTGTTTTTAAAACGCCACCATGAATCTTTGTTCCTTGCACGCTAATAATAATAATAATAATAATGATAATAATGATAAATCTATCAAGAGGGTTGGAGAGAACACTTACTATAAAGCATGAGGGGCTGAGGAGACCTGAGAGATCACTCAAGTTCAGTCCCATGTGGAGCAGAGACCCAAGAATTTCAGGAGCTGGTGGGGGCAGTAAGCACAGGGAACAGGAAGGGACTGCAGCTCCAATAAGAATGGTGGAAGGGCTGGAGGGATGGCTTAGCGGTTAAGGTGTTTGCCTGCAAAGCCAAAGGACCCAGGTTTGATTCTCCAGGACCCACATAAGCCAAATGCACAAGGGGGTGCATACTGGAGGCCCTGAAGTGCCCATTCTCTTTCTCTCTCTACCTGCCTACCTCTGTATCTCTCTCTCTCTCAAATAAATAAATTTAAAAAATAATAAAATATTTTTTAAATGTTTTAAATGAAAGCAAGTAGTGTCAGAAGCTATTGACAGCCAGCTTGGTTTGTAGGGTGAGAGCCTGCCATGGAGCTGATATTAATGAGAAATGGAAGCTCTTCACATTCCTGAGGCTATCCTGGGTGAAATCCAGTCTGAAGCTAGGAGCACGCACCATCTCAGGCTCCTCAGTGTGAGAGCCCGTAGTAAATACTCTTGCTGCGGCCTCCAGCTCCTCCTTGTCCCAGTACTATGCTGAGAATGGAACCTAGGGCTTCTTGAATTCTCTGCAAGCCCCTTTCTGCGATGCTGTATTTCTGGCTCTCTCTTCGTGGTTAAAGCCAGTTTGGATAGAGGACACACGTAATATAGCAAGTCACAAAAATCATTTATCTCTGCTTTACAGATAATTTTAGTGCGCTTTTTTTTTTTTTTTTACTTAAAATGTAGACACCAAAGACTATTGAGAACTGTCTTTGTTGAGTGTTCTTTATGGAGCTGGCAATTCTGAAATGGGATAAAGAAAGCAAAATGTGCCATATGCATCTGCTTTTTCTCTAACAGTTCCTTCTATGATTTATACTCTGTGTTTCTTATTATTTCTGGCTAAAAGATGACAGTTATGGATGTGATGGTCTGTTATTTGGGAATTTATTTTTTCTCCTTGGGAGAATTTTTTTTACATACCAACTTAAATTCACCCTGGGGAAAAAAAGATGAAAAATTATAAAACAACCTTTTCTTTAAAAGCTCATGGCAAAAAATTTGAAATAGCTTAATAGTAGTCTTCTTCATTATTCAATTTTTCATGAATATACCCTTGGTTCGAAAGGATATCACGAGTTTTCTAAATTAGTTAGCTAATTCTTCCTCTATTCATATTATATTACTAATTTAATATTGATAGAGTATTCTCTCGATAATTTAACCTTTTTAAAGTTTGAACATGTTAGTATATAAAACTGTTAGTTGTTCTTATTTATCATAGCATTAGACTCTCACCTTTACGTATGTCCAATGTATATAAAGCACACATGGTTAATGCCATGTCAAGTTCTAGTTCAAATGTAGGTAACTATTCCTCCATCACCAGTGTTCGGTCATGTCTTGTTTACGTTATTAACATTATGGCCAATTAGACACAGTGCTGATCCACTCCACCAACACAAACCTTGAGCCGGTTCAAGGTTTCCAGATGGCCATGAAGTTGGCAGTCAGCAATTTCACTTGTCAAGGCCAAGGTCAGAGATGAAACCCAACAGCAGATTTTTTTTTTTTTTTAATTTGGACAAACACCCAGACTAAACCCACTGTGGATTTATCTCATGCTATCATTCTTCGTGGCTACATTTTATGATGGGGGCGAACAGTCATAGAAGGTCAGAAAGCAGAGACCCAGTGTAACAACAGCGCCTTTCTCTGGGCACTGCCATTATTTGTTTCTTTTCTTGTTGCTTACTAGTATTTTCCTTGTTCCTATGATAAGAAACATGCGTTGCTCGGGTAATGAAATTCAAAAAAAAAAAAATCTACAATTTGGGATGAATGACAGCATAGCAATAACATTTTTTTTTTCCAACCGTAGCATCATCATGTTAGACAAAGTCTTCTGAGAGGCTTGCTGGACAATCCCACCTGACAAGGACTTACCTGGACTTAGGAGTGTTAGGAAGCTCTTCCCAGAATGGGCCTTTGGTTCCCCGTGCTGTCACTTAAGCTTTTCATCAAAGGAGAAGGAGACCTGCTAAGCCTCTTCTCAGTCTTCCTTCAGGTCCCTGTTCTTGTTCCTTCCTCAGCGTTCTCGTTTTTCCAGCTAAACAAACTTCCCTTGCAGTGTTCATTCACTACATTTATCTGAGCAGTTGTAACACAAAGGGTAGAAGAGGAAATTCCTGCTCCAAGGTTGTGCTCCCGGACTGCTTTATGTCTTCAAAGCTCATAGGCCTTAAAAACCCAGTGTATATAGGCTGGGGAGATGGCTTAGTGGTTAAGGCACTTGCCTGCAAAGCCAAAGGACCCAGGTTCGATTCCCCAGTACCAGATGCACCTGAGGGTGCATGCATATAAAGTTCATTTGCAGCACCTGGAGGCCCTGGCATGCCCATTCCCTCTCTCTCTCTGCCCATTTTTCTCTCTCGCATTCAAATAAATAAATAAAAATAAAATACTACAAACAAAAACCAGTGTATAGAGGAATCCCAGGACACAGCACATAAACAGAGCTGGAATGACTCGTGCAAGCCTATCCTGCTTGATCCTAGGAAGCTCCAAGATAAAACATCCCACTCCACATGCACACACACAAACATATTATTTTCCACATGGACTCTTTTCCATAGTCTCTGCCAAAAATGCATTAAACGTCTTTTCTGAATCATATTGGGCTGCTCCCTTGAAGGAAGCCCAGCCTTTCTTGGAACAGAGGCACATGGAGAATCAGATTGCTGGGGTCTATTATATCTTCGTAAACACCACAGTGAATTATTCTTGGTTTGATCGAGGCACAACAGGTTCAGATTTTGGCCGTGGTTTATGTAATCTAAAACAAAAGAACAACAGCCCGGCGAGGTGGTGCACGCCTTTAATTCCAGCACTCAGGAAGCAGAGGTAGGAAGATTGCCGTGAGTTCGAGACCACCCTGAGACTACATAGTGCATTCCAGGTCAACCTGAACAAGAGTAAGACTCTACTTCCAAAAACCAAAACAAACAAAGAAAGAAAGGAAAACGACAAAGCTCCCAAATAAAAGTGACCAAGTCCCCAGTGTTCCCAGTTAGTTTGGACCTTAAAAGCTGAGCGTGCAGCTGAACTTCAGGATCTTCATTCTGTCAGGCAATTGCCGTACAGAGTCTCTGTGGTGATCTTCTCCATTTGTACATAGCCGGGGATAAACCTGATTCAATGAATATCTTGTGTGTTTACTTTATTGGACTTCTGATCTAATGGAGAGAGATGAAAGTCTAGGCGACAGGTCGTGGCTGACCCATGGCACACTGATACACTCCTGACCTAATTAATAGTGGGTGACGTAATGTAGTGAACAAATTCAGTCAGTTACCCTGTAACTGAAAGACAGTGAATTATGACCAAACATGATAGTATGTTTCCACTAGCAGGGTTTTGGAAGGTCTGCAGATTGAAATCAAAGTTATAAGTACGTTTGAAACACGAGAAGCAGTAATTCTAACTGGGAAGAGCCAGGGCACAAAGATGCCTAGGAATCCAGTGAGTTTGCTTGGCATATACACTCAGTGACTTTAGAATGACAGCCTCGCGTTCCTCAAAATGAGAACTAAAAACCTTTGGGCACAATTTAAGAGAAATCAAAAACCTTCTTTCCAGGTCTTTGTTGCATTGTTGTTTCTCTCGATTTATTGGGAGAGTATACAACATTTCGATTTAAAGTTGCAATTTGATAGCTCTCAGCCAGTTTCTCCAAGTTAGAAAATGTCACATCCCTAGCATTCCCCTTTCCTTCAGCTTTCATGTCCGTGTAGAAGGCTGTAGGGGGTGGGAAGGAAACTGGACTCATCCAGTTCACTGAAACTTGATTATCATTTTTTCTCAGAACATCCCAGCCAAATGAACGCATCAGGTTGTCATCAGCCAATGGGTTTGGTCCCAAGATGGGCCATGCCCAAAGACGGAGCCGTGCCTTGAAGGGTTGCTATAAGCACAGTGGGACTGTGGCCAGGATCTGGACCTGGTGCCCCTCAAGCTGGCTCTGAGACAGCTCTGTGGTGTCTGCTGCTGTCTAGGACCCTTTGCTTATTAATGGGACCAGAGCGGAGCGGAGTTAAGCATGTGTGCCTGTGCCAAGTGTGCGAGGGGGCTGTGGGAGAGGTAGTTTTGGGAGGGCTCCTGAGCCTGGCTTCTGTAGTAACTTAGAGGAAGATTGATTTGAGTTGTCATACCATTGTCTTCCCAAAACCTAATAGGACACACATTTTTTCCAATCAGTGAGACAATTGTAAAATCCATGCTCAAAAGGGGATCGCACACACATGAGAGTAAACTCATAGCTACTATCCCTTTGGGGGGAAAATTATATTTTCAATTACCAGACTCACATACTCTTTCACTTAATCTTGAATGCTGCTGTCGGAACTGGGCTAGAAGCCAGTTCTCAAAATAGCATAAATGGGAAATATTTAGGCCAGCCCTGTGATATACACTAGGTATGTTTGGTTATTGTAACACACTTCCTTTTAGTGCTTTCGAAGGATGTGTGATGGATGATAGGCGTTGAGCCTAGTATAGTAGGTGTTACTTCCCTGTAACAACTGTCCCTGGGCGAGAGGTCACAGGAATCAGAACTTAAGAACCAACAATTCAGGATATAAATTTGCTTCATTTGGGAAGTCTGCGCCTCGAAAACAGCAAAACTTTCAAGTGGAGTAGCATGCATTGAGATATTTGCTTCAGGACTGGAGAGATGGCTTAGAGGTTAAGATATTTACTTGTGAAGCCTAAGAACCCAGGTCCGATCCCCCAGGACCCACGTAAGCCAGATGCACAAGGTGGTGCATGCGTCTAGAGTTCGTTTGCAGTGGCTAGAGGCCCTGGCGTGTCCATTCTTTCTCTCTTTTCTCTCTTCTCTCTCTCTCTCAATCTTTCTTTCTCTCTATATTTATCTCTCTGCCTCATTCTCTATCAAATAAATAAATAAAATAGTTTTAAAAATATATTTTATTTATTTATTTGAGAGAAAGAGCCAGAGAGAGAAAAGAGAGAGAGATAGAGAGAAAGAATGGGTGAGTCAGGGCCTCCAGCCACTGCAAACGAACCCCAGATGCATGTATCCCCTTGTACATCTGGCTTACATGGGTCCTGGAGAGTCGAACCGGGATCCTTTGGCTTTGCAGGCAAACACCTTAACCGCTAAGCCATCTCTCCAACCCAAAATAGTTTTTTTTCTAAAAATATATTTGTTTCAACAGTAAAGTGAGAATGCTAAGCGTTAGCTATTTAATGTTCTAATATTGTATGGCAGATACAGCTCTAATCTGTTAGTTTCAGATTGTCTGTGAAGTGGGGAAAACCATGGCCACGTCCTTGGGTCACATCCTCAGTGTTGACATGAAATGACATGAGTTGAAGTATGAAAATGACCTACATGGATGCCTGGCACATGGGAAGGTCTCAGGAGGTATCTGAGGCTGTGGCGGCTGCAAGGCTGTGTTTGTTGGTTGTGCCCTGAGACCTCCTTGAAGTCAACAGTATGCATGGAACTTCTGCTCCTCTTTGTAGCTGCAGAGCTCCACAGGCAGCCTAATAGAAAGTACATGTTTCTGTCAGAGATGTTACCATTGCTCAAATAGTCCCAAATGAAGACATCCCCTAAATAGAAATAAATCAATTGAAATAATATAATGTAGGCAAAGAGCTCTGTAAACAAAATACCTAACACAGGGCTGGAGAGACAGCTTAGCAGTTAAGATGCTTGCTTGCAATTTGATCTCCCAGTACCCATGTAAAGCCAGATGCACAAAGTGGCGCATGCACCTGGAGTTTGTTTGCAGTGGCTGGAGGCTCTAGCACTCCCGTTCTCTCTGTCTCTCTCCTCTCTATCTCTCTTTTATCTCCCTCTTCATGCAAATAAATAAAAACAAATTAAAAAATTTTTTTAAATGGGGTGGAAAGATGGCTTAGCAGTTAAGGTGCTTGCTTGCGAAGCCTAAGAACTCACGTTCACATCTCCGGGTCCCACATAGCCAGATGCAAAGTGGTGCAAGTGCACAATGTCACACATGCGCCACAAGGGGGCGCTTGTGTCTGGAATTCATTTGCAGCAGGCTGAAGGTCCTGGTGCTCCCATTCTCTCTCTGCCTCTCTCTCTATCTCTTAAAAAAAAAAAAATGATGATGATAAAAACCAAACACAAAGTTTGGGGCTGGCTGTTGCTAGTATTGATGTCTTCACATGGAAGCCAGTATATATTCATTTTGATAGGAGATATGTTTTGAGATGATTCAAGTCTGGTAAGACCAACACATCAAGGGGCAAGATGGTTTGTTACAGTTCCCAAGAAAAGAGGGTGCATACTATGCCAGCCAAGTATATGGAGAAACACACGAGTGAGTCAGGAGGCCAAAAGAATGAGGAGAAAGCATGGACAAGAGCCTCTATGTGTGCACACTGTGAACGTGCGCATGCATGTGTATGTGTGTGTGTACCTGCCTGTGGTGAGAGGCACAAGGAAAGGAATGGTCAAGGCAGACTAGGAAGTCTGGGCAGGCTTAGGACTGTCTGTGGGGAATGTGCCTCAGTTGCCCTGGGGTGATTGGGACCTCAGGAGAGCAGTTTAACCCATGCATTCCATTAAGGAAGCACAGCTCTAGTGGTAGAGAAGGGACCAAACTGATGCCATGACAGGCCTCAGTAAGGTGCTGCCCTGACTAGGCCAAAGTTTCCATTTCCAGGAGGGGCGAGCTCTGGGGGCTGAGTATGTACAAACGTAACTGCTGCTTGCTTAGCCAATCACGTTAGGAGGTTACCTCCTCTGCCTGAAATTCCCCTAGACCTGGCCGCCAAAACCTTAAGACCAATCAAAAAAACACAAGTACGGTTACTGTTCAAATTAGCCAATCATGTTAAAAGACTAAAAGCCCGCCCAAATTCCTTTAGCTGTGCTTAAAAGGGAGCCTGCGAGCTCCTCCGAGGGTTGCCATTTTGTACAAGTGGACCCCAGCATGCTGGCTAATTCTGCAGAATAAACGCTCTATGCTTTTACATAGTATTTGACTCTGGGGTCTTTCTTCAGCGATTTTTGGACCCTTACAGTAGTTTGACTAGATGCCCCAGCAATAGATTCAGGAGTTTATTAAAACCTCTTGAGGGCTGGAAAGATGGCTTAGCAGTTAAGGCATTTGCTTGCAAAGCCAAAGGATCCAGGTTTGATTCTCCAGGACCCATGTAAAGTAGATGCACAAGGGGGTGCATGCATATTTAGTTTGTTTGCAGTGGCTGGAGGCCCTGGCGCATGCCCATTCTCTCTCTCAAATAATAAATAAGTAAATAAAATATATTAAAACAAAAAACTTCTTGGATTTCCAGCCACCTGGCTCAAGGGGGTGTCACTGGGCAGATCTTAAGGTCCAGCCCTAAGGTGTGGTGGTGGATTTGCAATTCCAGTCTAAAGATATGCAAAGTGCCTGGAGTTCCTGAAGTGTGTTTGTTTGTGGTGTGGCTTTTTTTCTCTCTGTGTTTGGTCCTGTAAGAGCAGACCAACTTCTTCTGCCATTTATGGAACTTCCCCTGGATCTGTGAGCTTCAATAAATATCTCTTCTTCCAGAACTGTGCCTGGTTTGGAAGTTCATCTCAGCGAACCTGAGGCTATCTGCTACAGCTCCCAACTGGACTCTTTATCTACAGTGACAGCACTGCTGGGGGAGCCACTTGCTGTCTCTGGGAAGTAATCATGGGAAGCAGCTGCTCCAGGATCCACAAGGTCCCTGATGCCAGAGCAGCAAGGGAACATGGGAACGTTGCTGAGTCTGGGAGAATGTGGCGGAAGCACACACCCTGTGATGGTTAAGTTTTGTTGTCAGCTTGATCTGTTTAGGAACCCACAGACATTCCTCTTGGGCAGATCTCTGAGGTTGCTTCCGGAAAGGATTAACTGAAGGAAGAAGTCCTTCCCCCAGGGTGGGCGGCCCCTCTTGGAGGGGGGGGGCTTTATCTAAAGAAGCTCTGGGAGAAAAGAATCCCCTCCTCCCACCTGGCTATGTGCTACTTGCTGCCTTCCAGCGTGGACTGAAGACCAGCATGGACTGAGGACCAGCGTGGACTGAGGACCAGTGGGGACTGAAGACCAGCGTGGACTGAGGACCAGTGGCTCCCTAGGATGCCTTCAGGCCTTCAGTGCCAGATCAGGACTGCTGAGGCATCCAGCCTCGTGGACTGAGCAGCTACCAGGTCCCTTGATTCTAGAGCCTGCAACCGGCTATTGATGGACTGCCATAAGCTGATACAATAAATTCCCTTTTAATACAATTCATTCTATAGGTTCTGTTCCTCAAGAGAACCTGGACTAATACACACCCTTTCATATTCATAGCATTTTTAAGCTGTAGAGGGCCAAGGGAGTTTGGATGGAAATAGAGCAGCTTAGCTGGGCTGACAAGCACCAGTCCTCTGGGCTTTTGAATTCCTCTGGGGTTTTGTAGTTCCTTGTGAATCAAAGGGATGAGTGGGAAGAAGCTTTCCTCTCTAGTTCCAAGAGCTGCTTGCAGGCCAGCTGAGTAAAAACTGCCTCATGAGGCTGGAGAGATGGCTTAGCGGTTAAGGCGCCTGCCTGCCAAGTCTAAGAACACCCTTTTGATTCTCCAGGTCCCATGTTTAGCCAGATGCAAGTGTGCAATGCTGTGCTTGACCACAAGGAGGTGCATGTGTCTGGAGTCCATTCACAACAGCTGAAATGGCCCTGGCATGCCCATTCTCTCTCGCTCTGCCTCTTCCTCTCTCTCTGTTTCTCTCTCTCTCTCTGTTTCCTCTCTCTCTCTCTCTCTCTCTCAAAAAAACCTGCCTCATGGAGTGGGCAGGAATACCCATCATCTCCCCTTACCCCCGGTGCCTTGGCTTGTTCATCACAGAAGGTGTAGTGAGCATCTTGGAGTGTGTCCTTTGGTACACTGAGGCACTGGTGCTCCCAGGACAGGCAAAGCTGGTCATGGCCATTCTCCCATGGCTCTACAGGCAGATGTGAAGAAGAGAGAACGAGAACAAGAGAGTTGCTGTGAGGTGTCTTTCTGGGGACTCCCAGGGCTAACTTGGGGCACATCCTAAGCTTTTGACTTTACCCCTGAATTGACATATATTTGAGCCATTTTAGGGGTGTTATTTTGTTTTTTAATTTGAGAGAGACAGAAAGAGGGAGAGAGACAGAGACAGAGAAAGGGACAGAGATAGAATGGGCATGCTAGCAGCCTCTCAGCTGCTGTGAACGAACTCCAGACGCGTGCGCCCCCCCTTGTGAGCATGGGCTACATTGCTCGCTTGCGTCACTTTTGCATCTGTCTAAACGTGGGACCTGGAGATTCGAATGGGCGTACTTAAGCTTCATAGGCAGGCGCATTAACCACTAAGTCATCTCTCCAGCCCAGGGTGTTACTTTACTTCAAGACTCTGCCTTCATTCGGTATTTAACCAGTGTTCATTTATCAGTGGTGTGGTTACCTTCCCTGTGCTGCAACAAACACCTGACCAGAAGCAGTTTATGGAAGGCAAGAGTCTCTTTCAGGCTTACAGATTCCAGGGGAAGCTTCATCATGGCAGAGGAAGCTGGCTCACTTCATCACACATCCACAGCAGCAGAGAGAAACCCAACAGTCAGAGCCACAGTGGCTCAGAACACACCTTAGGAGTAGACTCCAAATCCGTCCCCAGTGACACACCTTCTCCAGCTCTAAGGTAGCTTAATCACGAAGCACATTTCTAAATGCTATTACCCACATATTAATGTTACTCTTACTTTTGTTTACAGAAGCTTCTCTTTTCAGATGGCGGAGACCTCTAGGATGACTCAAAAGGCAACATAGTGCTGAGAAGAAGTGATCGAGGAGTGCTCGGCATGGAAACATCTCTAACACACCCTCCAAGGCTCCATTGCAGAAGAGGGTGAAAGCCAAAGCCAAAGAATGTAAAAACCAAAAGGGAAGGGTAGGACTTTGCATATCTTTACAATGGAATCTCAAACCCACAATTGCACTCTTCCAGACACAACATGCCTGGATATCAAACTACCACAGAAGGGTAGGACCTTACAATGCACTCTTCCAGACACAACATGCCTGACACTACCTACACAAGAACAGTATAATAGGAGGAAAAGATGATGACATCAAAATAAAAGAAAGACTGATTGAGAGGGGGAGGGGATATGATGGAGTGTGGAGTTGTGAAGGGGAAAGTGTGGGGGGGTATTATCATGGTTTATTGTATGTAATTATGGAAGTTGTCAGTAATAAAAATAATTTTTTTAAAGTATCTGCGGTTGTGGGGCGATTTTCATTCAAACCAGCACAATCCGTCACAGAAGGAAGTACATCATGGTTATTTTATAGACAATTGTAGCTTTTGCTCTGAATATGAACTCAATAGAGTGACCATAAAAGAGTTCCCTCTTTTCTGACCTGGTGCTGTTGTCTGGGTCTACTAAGGCAGATATCAAGGCAGGATTAGATGTACAGGTGAAAGGGGGTAAACAGGAGAGGCAGGAAGAGCCTTCAGACTATAACACAGGTCTGCATGTGGAGCAGGAGAGGAAAGATGGAGGGATGGCTGGGAAGACAGACTGCAGAACACTTCCAGACAGGGCAATAGAGAACCCTTTGTTTTTTAAATTTTTATTTTTTTCTGGAAGGGACCTAACTTCATATCCCACCATAGGCAGTTATGGGCTAGAAGAAGGGTTAGCAGTGATGGGAGGGGGCATCTATCGATGATATTCCTGGCAAAAGGAGACTTGAGAGGCACATCCCACTGCCACCACATCTGGGATCAAAAGAGTTTTGGTGGCCACCTCTATCAGATTTGGCTTGGACATTTGTGGATTTGTTGCCATTGAGAAGAATCAACGAATATTCCATGAGATTTGAAGGCAGTTCCACATGAGGCATTCTAAAGAGAACTGGAACTTGGTTCCAGAAAGGCCAGCAAGGATGGTTGAAGACATTTTATACCAGGGCACTGGGCTCAAGGGGCTGAGACCTAGCCCCCATCTTGCTCAATAGACCGTGTGCCCGGAGCAGGGCTGCCTCTGCTGAGAGAGCTTGCTGTATCTTATTTGCATATACCTTAGTCCCACAGTCTTATGCACTTAGGAGAAATTTAGTCATATGAAATGCAGAGCTTCATGTAGAATAAAGAGGAACATCTTTAAGTTAACTTCCTACCTACAGATTTCCTGCTTGTCACTAAAGTGCTTAAACCCACAAACTCAAAGACTTCAGAGAGAGAGAATTGGTGCATCCGGACCTCCAGCCACTGCAGTCGAACTTCAGACACGTGCGCCACCTAGTGGGCATATGCGACCTTGCACTTGCATCACCTTGTGTGTCTGGCTTACCTGGGACCTGGAGAGTTGAACATGGGTTCTTAGGCTTCGCAAACAAGCATCTTAACTGCTAAGCCATTTCTCCAGCCCTCTACCCACTTCTGACTTGAAAACCTTTCCCTGGTTGGCAGAACCTCTTCCAACCTTTGCTCACCACATGCCCCCTTCACTCTTCCCTTGGGTTTCTTTGCCTTCCAGTCTCCTCTGGGGCTGTCCTGACATGCTAACCTTCTATATCAAGACTTGTGTTACAGCTCACCCTCGCCCACTTGCCTGACAGCTTTCTGGAAACCAGTGAGATGAAACAGCGTCACTAAGGGTCAAATAATGGTGGCAACATTTAGGCCAGGTTCTGCCAGGTGACTTCAGTTTGGCCTCCCAGGTAAGTCTGGAATGATCTGGAGATTTTTCACAATGTCCTTCATGATACTACATGCCACCATTCACAAATCGTTCTCCAAATGGCATTTTCAATCAATTGAACCAGTCGCCTTTGGGATTCCACACACTGGATAGGATGCGATAGAAGGGAAACGATGACAGGCTAGCACGGAGGGCATGTGCTAGCTCATGAGCCTGTTGGGTTTCTATTTGGGCATCTTCTTGCAAATGCATACAAAGTGCATGCGTGTTGCAGTCAGGTTCACATTGCTGGCAGAAATCACCTGACCAAGAGCAGCTTGTGGGGGGTGGGAGGTTTATTTTGGCTTACAGACTCAAGAGGAAGCTCCATGATAGCAGGGGAAAAGGATGGCATGAGCAGAGGGTGGACATCACCACCTGGCCAATATCAGGTGGACAATAGCAACAGGAGAGTGTGCCAAACACTGGCAAGGGGAACCTGGCTATGTATATCTGTGTGTATATATATCCATAAACCCATCCCAACCATACACCGCTTCTACGAGGCTTTAATTTCCAATTGCCATAAGCTGGGGGGATACTAGCATTCAGAATACCTAAGTTTATGGGGGACCCCTGAATCAAATCATCGAGACATGTATTTGTATGTGAGTGCTGAGTTTGTAGAACTACACAGGCTAAGCAAGGGTCAAGGTCAAATGAATTTGCCTCACAGCAACGTGGGTGGTCAGTACTAAGCTGCCTCATTTATCTGGCTCTAGCAAGAGCAGAGAACCGCACAGCCATGCTGGCCCGAGTCCACCCCACTGCTGCCCTAACTGCCAGGGAGGCGGAAGCCCTGTGGGGAAAGCTGTCACAGGCCACAAGCTCTTCTCTTTCTTCCCAGCCTCTCCAAAAACATACCCTCAAGGCTATGGGGACCCTTGGGCAAGCCTAAGTAGATTTCACTCCTGAGGAGTCTTCCAATGTACAGGGTACCAAATCTGAAATAAATACTTTCTATTAAAAGAGGGTGCAGGGCTGGAGAGATGGCTTAGTGGTTAAGCACTTGCCTGTGAAGCCTAAGGATCCCGGTTCTAGGCTCAATTTCCCAGACCCACGAAATCTAGATGCACAAGGTGGCGCATGTATCTAGAGTTCATTTGCAGTGGCTGGAGGCCTTGGCATGCCCATTCTCTCTCTCTCTCTCTCTCTCTCTCTCTGTCTCTAATAAACAAATAAAAATAAATCTTTAAAAGAGTGTGCAGAACACGTCTGTAAACCCAGCCCTCTGGAGGTAGACGAAGGAGGGTCAGAAGTTCAAGATCATCTTCACTACACGTTGATTTCCATGCTAGCCTTGGCTACATGAGACCAGACAGAGAGGGAGAGGAATTTGATATCAGTGGCATTCACGTGTGGCTAAGAGGAACCTTTTCAGTGGAGAGGAATACTGAGTGATATTCTGTGAAGAGGGCAAAATGTTATTATTTCTTTACAACAAGCGTAGAGAAAAATAGAAGTCACTTTATACTTGCTTGAGCAGGTGGGGATGGTAGATAAACAGGATTCTCTGCTGGTCTGAATGGCATTACCCTGGGCCTGCATTGTTAAGCAAAATCCTTAAGGGCAGATAAGCAAAACACTTGGAGACTCTGGCCTCACCCCCCCTCCTCCCCAGCCGCTTCCTATAACTGACTAACAGAACTATTCACAAGTTTTTTTAATCCTGTAGAATGGAATGCCCCTGCCGCAATGCAAATTGCCCTTTATGTTTAAAAATTACTTTTATGGCTGTAACTGCAACATGTGAATAGTGATTTATGGCTTGACTCTCATTCTGTTTTTTCTATGAACATCATATGGTTATTTCCAATGAAAGCTGACACTCTGAACAGTACAATGCTACATCTTGAGGACTCGAACCCTGGGTGTAGACCTGGTGACACCAGCTTTTCTTCTTTTTTTTTTTCTTTTCTTTTTTTTTTTTTACCCAATAAAAGTTTGCCTCACATTCTGTGAGTTGATGGTCTTGCTTGTGCAACACAGGACCCCATAACAATTCCAGTTAGTAAAGAGTATTAGCTAAATAGAGCCCAAGGCGATGTCATTGTGTGCACGAAATTTGTGGGCAGTATGGCTGCATTACAAAGTGAATTTGAGCCTATGCGAGGCTGACATTCATGTTCCATGTTGAGGTCACAACTCTGTCCACGAAACATGAAAGACCGAGGCTGCTAGGTTGGCCATGGACTATACACATGGCCATAACCAGAAGAACTAATACTGGCTCGTACAAGGGAGCTCACCAAATGAAGACATTCTCTTAAGCACTTTGACATAGGTCACTACGAGCCTGATGACAGCCAGGTTTCATTAACCCCATTTTGCAGATGTGAAAACTGAGCCTGAGCAGTCACTTTCGTGTCTCAGTTTCATGCAAGATGTGCTGGTTGTGGTGGTGGATGGCCTCCTCTGTTCTTCCTCACCTTCTTTGCAATGTGATTTTGCCACTGCCCCTATAGGGCCTGGTGTCTCTTTTTTCTTCTCCTTAAATCAGAGCTGATCTTGACTCTTCTTAGGCAGTAAGGGGTTTGGGATACAATGGGGTGCCTTGGCTTCAACAACCCTTATGGGCTTCTGCATTCATATGTATGTAGAGGGTGCCCATGTGTGGAGGCCAGAAGTCTAGACTGGCATCTTCCTTAATTTCGCTCCACATTGTATTTTGAGACGGTCTCTCACCAACCCCAGGGCTCACCAATGAGACTAGACTAATTAGCCAGCAAGTCCCAGGGATCCTCATATCTCCATCTTGGGATTACAGGCATAGCTATCATATCCAGTTTTGGTGGGGGTGCTGGGAATCTCAAAGTCAGGTCTTCATACTTGCGCAGCAAATACTTTACCCACTGTTGTGTCTCCCTAACTCCTGCATTCTTTTTTTTTTTTTTTTTGAGGTAGGTCTCACTCTAGCTCAGGCTGACCTGGAATTCACTATGTCATCTCAGGGTGGCCTTGAACTCACAGTGATCCTCCTACCTCTGCCTCCCGGCTGGGATTAAAGGCATGCGCCACCATGCCCGGCCACTCCTGCATTCTTTTTTGAGCTCCTGTGTCTAGCATCCGAACAAGTCTGGGCTAGTACACTAGAGGATGAGTGTGGCATTGAGATCAGCGACCCTCTGGGACTATTCTAGACTGGCCAGCCCTTTGCCACCATCAAGCAACTGACTGCAGACACATGAGCAAGTCCAGTCAACACTGCCAAAACTCAGCCCAGCTTAGCAGAACTGGCCAAACTGGTCCAGAATATTCAATTACTACATTTGGGGGTGGGGGCACTGAGTTTTCAGGTGATGTATTGTTCCATGATATTAACATATAAAAGACACAGCTTCTCACCCATAGTCACTGTCTGTGGTGGTGGCTGCTTGTGCCTTGCACACATTACATGCCACATGTTCATTGGATCAGTCGGGGCTCTCCATAGGAACAGATCCGATGAAAAGGAGATGTCTTCAAAAAGGGATTTTTTTGTTTTTTGTTTTTTTTGAGGTAGGGTCTCACTCTAGCTCAGGCTGACCTGAAATTCACTATGTAGTCTCAGGGTGGCTTCAAACTCATGGTGCTCCTACCTCTGCCTCCGGAGTGCTGGGATTAAAGGAGTGTGCCACCATGCCTGGCTCAAAAAGGGATTTATTAGATTAGCTTACAGGATATGTGTATCAGACAGCTTCAGGTTTGCTCAGATGAACTTCCAGACCAGGCACAATTATGGAGGAAGGGTTATTTATTGAAGCTTACAGATCCAGGGGAAGTTCCATAATGGCAGAAGAAGCTGGCCTGCTTTCACAGGACCAAACACAGAGAGAAAAAGCCACACAGCACAGCACACTTCAGGAACTCCAGCTAGGCACACTTTGCATATCTTTACATTGAAATCTGAAACCCACCACCACACCTTAAGATCCGCCCTGTGACGCTGCCTCCAGCCAGGTGGCTGCAGATGCAAACTATAAACTAATAAAACACTGAATATATTGGGAGCATCTATTCAAACTACCACAATATGGCAAAGAGCAGTCCAACAATGGCTGTCTACAAGCTAGAGGATTGGAGAAGCCGGTAGCTGCTCATTCTTAAGGACCCAGTGGCTGTTCAGTCCATGGCTCTGAATGCAAGTTGTGACCAATAAGCAGCCGGTAGATGCACATGTGTGAATAGCAAGGGGAGTAAGGAAAAAAAGGCATGCACCAGTGGGTAGTGTGGGTAGCCAGACAAAGCAGAAAAGCTCTCCATTGTTCTGAAGCTCCTCTCTCTATAGCCCTCCATCAAATGGGCCGCCTACTCTGCAGGAAGAGCCTCCTCAGTCAGTCCTTCCTGGAAAGACCTCACAGACCCACCTGAGACAGGCCTTTCCCACTGCATTCCTAATCCAATGAAGTTGACAATAGAATTTAACTGTTACCATTCACTTCTCAGACTTTTATTTATTTATTTGACAGAGAAAGAGGGAGAGAGAGAGAAAGAGAAAGGGTGTGCCAGGGCCTCCAGCCACTGCAAACGAACTCCAGATGTGTGCACCCCCTTGTGCATCTGGGTAATGTGAGTCCTGGAGAATTGAACCTGGGTCCTTTGGCTTTGCAGGCAAATGCCTTAACAGCTAAGCCATCCCTTCAGCTCCTCACTTTTCAGAATTCTTTTGCAGCCAGAGTGATCCAGAATACTATTTGGGTGACATTGAAGCAGGGGGTTGTTGTAGTTTTCAAATCACTTTCTTCCTGAAAAGAAAGAACCTGAAAGTCCCTATCGGCTTTGGACACCGTCATGAAAGGGCTCTTAACAATAGCAGCGATATTGTAGCTACGAGGCAACAAGCCCAGAGAAAAGCAATGTAATGGGCTAGAGAGATGGCTTAGCGGCTATGGTGCTTGCCTGCAAAGCCAAAGGAACCAGGTTTGATTCCCCTGGATCCACATAAGCCAGATACACAAGGTGGAGCATGTATCTGGAGTTCGTTTACAGTGGCTGAAAGCCCTAGCATGTCCATTCTCTCTCTCTCAAACAAATAAAATGTATAAATAAATAAAAATTAAACAAAATAATAATCTTCCCATACACACAGAATCCCATAGCGGATTTGGCACTGGGTAGCAGGGTTATGGCTACGCTATCTCTTTGGCGTGCCTAGGGATTCCCCTGCCTGCAGTGTTTTTGCCGCTCTTTGCCTGCACCCACGGTCAGGTTCTTTGAACCAGGCTTGCCTTTGACTTCCATCAGGGCCTCTCTCCCTGTGACTCTCTCCAGGAGCTGCAGGACTATCAGACCCCGCCTTTCCATGTGCTGCAGCCCAGATCTGCTTCACACAACCTGTCTGATGCCCACTCCTTGCTTGAGCCCATCCAGCCAACCTCTTTTTTTTTTTTTTTTTAATATTTTAACTTACTTATTTGCAAGCAGAGAGAGTGAGGGCATGAAGAATGGGTGGGCCAGGGGCTCTAGCTAGTGCAAATGAACTCCAGATGCACACACCACTTTGTGCATCTGGCTCACATGGGTACTAGGGAATTGAACCCCGGGTCATTGGGCTCTGGAGACAAACGCCGTAACTGCTGAGCCATCTCCCCAGCCTGCAGCCTTGTTTTTGACATCTAAACTATTTCTTTACTGGAAAAACTCGGCACTCTAGGTTGACGTGCACTCACACGATGCCTTTCTTGTTACATAGCTGGACAAATCTTGTGTAGCTCTCTTGTAGTTTTCAGCTTAAAGAATTAATCCTTTCATCTTCCCTTTTTCCTTCCTTCCTACATCTGACCCCACAACACTCACGAAAAATTCCAATGTAGAAAAAAAAAAAACAAAAAAACAAGAAGGTGCCAGATGATTCACAGTTTTGGGGATACACTAAGCCCCTATGTTTATCTTCTACCTGACAGAGGACCCCAGAGATCTGTCAGACACACAGACACCAGAACTCAAGACTTAAATCTGAACCCTTCCTCAAGAAATTCCACCTGCCTGGCAGACAGTTGTGTTTTAGGTGGGAAAGACCTCCCAGATGCTGATGAGATCCTGCTTGAGATTGCAAGAATACATTTTGCCTGGGCATTTTGAGAGATGGCAACCCTCTTCTACAAAATGCTATATTGGCTTGTAGAGGTGAGCATCAGTGTAAGATCACCATCCTGAGTTTTACTGAAACGAGAAGATGACGAAGGAGGAGGAAGAGCAAGAGGAGGAGGAAAAAGAAGAGGAAGTAGAGAGGAGAGGAAAAGGAAGAGGCAGTAGAGAGGAGAGGAAAAGGAAGAGGCAGTAGAGAGGAGAGGAAAAGGAGGAGGAAGTAGAGAGGAGAGGAGAAGAGGAAGAGGAAAATAGGGGACAGTAGGAGAATGAAGGAGGAGAAAAAGGGAGGGCACAAGAAGAGAAAGAGGAGGAGGGAGAGGAAGGTAAGATTTTCTTGAACTTCTTCCCTCTTGAGTCAGTGTCTTGTCTCTGTGTCTCGTCACCCCCTGTCCCAAACTCTAGAGGTGGAGGTGATAACCTGGTTCCGTTTCCTCTCTGCTGTTTCTTCCTCATCTCTTTCAGTCAGCTTCCCCTTAGCCTTCCAGACTGCTCTCTTGAAGGGAGGGTGACAACCTGTCAGAATCACAAATCTTGTGTTAGCAACAGCTTTATGAAGCGCAAAGTAAGACAAGAGGATCCGGTCTGCTGCACAGATAGCAGTGCGTGAGAGAGGTGTTAAGTTCACGGTTCGACACCCTTAGCACAAACTGATGTGCACATTGCGATTTATTTTTATAATAAATACACAATGTGTTCAAATATAATTTTTACAACGACCATGTAGAAGATCTGTCGTTATAGCCCTGTAGTTCAGGTTTACATTCCAGGGGAGATAACTATAAAATCTTTGTGGTTGAAAGCAGAAAATCACAGAAGAGCTTCTTGCTTTTTTCAATAAACAATTCAATTTTATGAT
>JAEOAD010000005.1:24140000-24435000 GCA_036365145.1 Orientallactaga sibirica
TTTTTGTCTTTCTTTCCCTCCTTCCTCCCGGCTCCCTCTGTAGTCTCTAGAATTTTCCACCAATGAATTCACTCACAAAAGGAAAGGCAATTTTGACTTACAGCACCTTCACAAAACAGAAGCCTCTGCAAATATTGGTCTGGATGGAGGCCTGTGTCCCTTCTCCTGTCCCTAAATCACTCCTGTAATTTGTTCAGCTTGATTCTACCCTGCACATCCAGGCAATGGTACCCACAGTCCCTCCTGGCCCATGAAGTGAAAGGCATCTTTCCTCTCCCCTTCTGGAGCTCTGAGGTGGCTGGCCAACTGCCCGGCTGTGCCAGAAAGTGGCGTGACCACCAGCGCTACTGTGGTCAGGGCAGGAAGAAAATCTCGGGTGTTCACAGCTAAACGATGGTTGGAGGAGCGCTGGCGACTGAGGGTTGGCTGGGCAACGGAGCAAGAATAGCAGCAGAAATGCACTCCGTGACACTGCCTCTGCCCAGCGCAGCCCCAGGAGACCAGCAGAAAGGATCACAGGGCTGGGCTTGGCACGCCTTATCCTTGACTTAGGGCCACTAAGGACCCCACAAAGGTTTCTTGCAGGGTCCTTGTGGGGGTTACCGAGCCACTCTTCAGGGCCCTCCCACCTCTAAGTAGCATTTGTTGGGCCACAGGAAAGACCCCCCCCCCCCGCCCCCGTGGAACCCAGGATTTTAGACATGCGTCACCATTGGGGAAAACCTGGCAGCACTGTCCCTGATGATGGGACAACTCTCTTCACATGGACTTGCCCTGGTGAGACCCATCACCAACTTGAAGGGTCATCCATCCTTGCAGATTGGGTATTTGCTTTCAACCAGTCCTTGTTATGGAGGAACCAAAGCAAAGCTTACTTCTGTCACTGGTGCACACGTCTGGCCTCTAGATAACTAGACTGGCTGCTTTTGTCCTAGGCAGATAGATGCCTTATTCAGTCCCTAGTGATCTAGGAAACAATCTCTTCTTTTTGCTTTAAAAATATGAGCTTGAGGGCCTGGAGAGACTGCTTAGTGGTTAAGGCACTTGCCTGCGAAGTCTAAGGATCCAGGTTCAATTCTCCAGTACCCACGTAAGATGCACAAAGTGGCGCATACATCTTGGGTGCGTTTGCAGTGGCTAAAGGTCGTGGTGCACCCATTCTCTCCTTCTGCTGCTTTCTCTCTCTCTCTCTCTCTCTCTCTCATTCTCTAATAAATAAAATAAAATATTTTTTAAAAAATATGAGTGTGGCCACATTTATTGCAACTCTACTCACAATAACAAATGTATGGAATCGGCCCAGGTGCCCATCAGCAGATGAATGATACAGGAAATACTAAGATACACACACACTAAGGAATATTATTCAGCCAGAAAGAACAATGAATCCTGTTATCTGAGGGAAAAGGGATGGAATCCCAAGTTGTTAAGGGAACTGTATCAGACATAGACAGATGCGTATTCTAAGTTCTCTCTCACATGGTGAACCTGCAAAATCCAAGTGGACTTCTAAGAAGAACAGTGAATACGAGGAAATCAGGCCTGGGGAGTGTACCACAGGGGGAAAGGGCAGCAGGAATGGAATGAAGGTGGCTGGATACGGTCCGTGTGTGTGGTATGCATGCCTGGAAACATCACAGTGACTCTCATGGTAGCCAATCAGGAAACGGTCCTGCACATGAGCCGATATTATGTGCAACAAGAGACTGAACCCTGGAACCAAGGTCACGGGTTCTGTGTTCCTTAGCTATTTTTATTCACTTAAGAAAAGCAGAAAAAGCACAGGCGGCCCTCAGGACATGAAAATTAAATGTGGCAGCGAAAGTTGGCATTTTCAGGAGCAGCTCAAGCAGGCTGGCACCAAAGAAGCAAAGCATTTCAAGGGAGTGGTGGTTGCTCTCACTACCGAAGAGAGCTGCAGAGAGAGGCCACCGCAAAGAAACGAGTTTTCTCTCCAGACTAAGCTTGCAGACTGTCTTCCAGCTAAGGAGACTGGGGAGGGGGGATCTTGTTAGCTAAAGGCCATCCAGTGTCCGTAACTGCCTTTTTCCTCCCCAAAGGCTGGCGTTTCAAGAAACTCCCATGGCAGGATGATAGCAATCTTGTTTGTACCAGAGCAGTACAGATCTTGGTTATAAATATGCAAAGCATAATGAAAAGATTACAGTTCAGTGGCTGAGGTGCAAATTGGTCTGGGTTGTTTACTGCGGGAGGGACGTTTCCCATCCCTTCTCTCCCAATGCAGTCCCACACACAGCAGGGAACTCAGGGAGACAAATAACCTTTCAGGATCCCACCGCCCTGCTTCCCAGAGTTTGCCCAGGAAGTGAGGATCCACACCTGAGCAGAGGCAAGGTGGCTGCAATGAGCTCCCTGACCAAGACCCGCTGGTTTGCTGGGGACTGGCCTGGCTCCGTGTAGGTTCTGGCTTTGTGCAGGTTGGAATTGTTCATCCTCGTGCGCTTATCTCTTCCTTTGTCAGTTTGCTCAAGGAAGTAGCACAGGATATCCAAGGAGGTGGGAGTGTTTCCTCCTCCATTCACTTCAAAGTTGTATTTTAGATATTCCAGGGCCCATCCCAGTGCCTCCCGGCTGCCTCCATGGGTGGGAGCAATCTGTTCAAGGACACTTCATTTGTTTCTGAAAGAACCAAGTCCAAAATTCAGCCTCCTGACCATAAAAGAAATAGAAAGGGGGCTGGAGGGATGGATTAGCAGTTAAGGCGTTTGCCTGCAAAACCAAAGGACCCAGGTTCGATTCCCCAGGACCCATGGTAGTCAGATGCACAAAGGGGCTCACATGTCTGGAGTTCATTTGCAGTAGCTGGAGGCCCTGGCATGCCCATTCTCTCCCTCTCTCTCTCCCCTTCTTTTTCTGTCAAATAAATAAACTATTTTTTAAAAAAGAAAAGAAATAAAAAGGAAAACCATTCAATCCAGGCAAGGTACAGGGATACCCTGAGACACATGCAGTGTGGGCAGAGTAAGTGACAGCTGGGGAGAGTTATTATCCTGAGCTACAAGGGGCCAGGCAAGGAAGGGACACAGACTATAGAGCAGGACGGTGGAAGGAGCGGGAAATGCAGCCAGCTTGTAGCTCCTCTATGAGAAGGGAATGGGGAGGGAGAGAAGTGACCACCTTCCCTCCTCCTTCCCTCAGATATCCCACCTGAGCTCTAATAAGAGCTGGTCAGCGTGGGCTCCCCTGAGTGCAACGCCCACTGGTCCTGGTTCCCACCCAGGGCAGAGAGCAGGTTGGAGCAGGCTGATCCACAAACCAGGCCAATAGAAGCAGTGTGGAGGGAAAATGCCACTCACATGCAAAAGAGCCCAATTGGCAAGTATAGACTCAGGACATCCCTATCTGCCAGCTCTCAACTTTCTTCTCTCTCTAGCAAAGTACCAGTAAATTTCCATGATGTAATATTTTCTTTTTTCTTTGTTTTTTTATGTTTTAGAGAGAAAGAGAGACAGAAAGAGAGAGAGAGCGCCACTGCAATCAAACTCAAACACTTCCACCACCTAGTGGGCATGTGTGACCTTGTGCTTGCCTCACCTTTGTGCGTCTGGATTACATGGGATATGGAGAGTCAAACATGGGTCCTTAGGCTTCACAAGCAAGTGCCTTAACCGCTAAGCCATCTCTCCAGCCCTATAATATTTTCTTTGAAGCGACTTTCAGTTAATCAGGAATATATTACGGAATTAACCAAGTTAAGCCAGAAGAATCACAGCGCACAAAATAGTATATGGCAATAATATCAGTAATGACTGCACCAATGAGATGAACAAAGTCATCTTGTGAGCACAAATCTTTATGCTATTTTCCCATAGGGCTCACCTTCCTCAAAACAGCTTAGGTACGTGAAGTATATCTACGCGGGTACCCTGTTCTTTGTCCCCGTATGGGGGAAGTGGACCCCAGGTGCCTAGTCACTGGCTTTCCTGAAATGCTCCATCATCTCTCCTGTAAGCCACTATCAAGTCAGTTCAGCTCTGTCATGCCAACATTTTTCTCTTCTCTGTCGTCAAAAGTTATACTGGACTGGAGGGATGGCTTAGCAGTTAAGGCATTTGCTTGCAAAGCCAAAGGACCCAGGTTCAATTCCCCAGTAGCCACGTAAGCCAGAAGTACCAGGGGGCGCATGCACTGGAGTTCATTTGCAGTGGCTGGAGGCCCTGGTGTGCCCATTCTCTCTATCTCTCTCTTTCTGTTTGTAAATAAATAAATTAATTAATTTTAAAAAAGAAAAAGTGATCTGCAGAGCTGGAGAAAACAGTTTAGCAGTTAAGGTGTTTGCTTGCAAAGTCAAAGGACACAAGTTCGATACCCCAAGACCCATGTAAGCCCGATGCACAAGGGGGCATACGCATCTGGAGTTAGTTTGCAGTGGCTGGAGGCCCTGGCGTGCACATTCTCTCTATCTCCCTCTTTCTCTCTCTCTGTCTCTCAAATAAATAAATAAATAAGATATTTTAAAAAGTCTTTTTTTTAAAAAGTCATCTGCAGATTTGAGGGAGATCTGGCTGTGACCTCTGTCACCCCATTATCACTACAGTTGATTTGTCTGATCTGGCTGCCTCGGTGAATGTCCCCTCCCTCCCTCACCGCTCCACGTGCATCTTTCCCAATGCTGCACACTCAGTGGAAGAGGATGACCTTCCCCAAATAGGGGAGGACCAGTCTTTGGTCAAGGGCATACGAGTAGCTGCGCTCTCCTGCTAGAACCTTCAAACAAGCTCTCAAAGTCCATTGGTAGGAGATCGTAGGGTATTTGAGCTTTCAAGACTCCAGACACATCCAAATGAAGTGTTGCATGTGGCAGTCTGCCTTTCTAAAAAATAAAAAATAAATAAAAGTGATCTGCCCTGTGCCTCATGCCAGAGAGACCGTGTTCTTCAAGGAATCCACCGAGATCATCTGTAATCAGATTTTAGGATAAATAGTGCTTTCTGTAAATACCATTAAAATCAAAAATAAAAATTAAAAACCTTGGACCTTTTCCTCTTCCTACCTTAAAACTTGTAATTTTTTTTTTTTGTTTTTTTTGTTTTTTTTTGTTTTTCGAGGTAGGGTCTCACTCTGGTCCAGGCTGACCTGGAATTAACTATGTAGTCTCAGGATGGCCTCGAACTCTCGGCGATCCTCCTACCTCTGCCTCCCAAGTGCTGGGATTAAAGGCGTGTGCCACCACGCCCGGGAAAACTTGTAATTTTTAAAATTGAATTATCACCTGTTTTTGTCCATGTTCTTATTTCTGTAACAAAATTCCTGAAACCACGTAATTCTTACATAAAATAGAAGTTTCTTTGACTCCCAGTTCTGAAGGCTGGCAGGCTGGACGGAGACTCAGCAGTGCCAGTGGCTAAGAGCCGTTGGTGTGTATCAGGCTTGGTGTGAGCCTTCACATCTGCCATCATGGGCACTCTGTGAATCCATTATGTCAAGGTTAAAGGACAGGGGCTGACTCGACACTTAGCTTGGGACTCAGTGCCTCTTCCGTAGAATGCTATGTTCTGGGCATTAACAAAAGTCCTCAGAATTGTGCTCATCCCCATAAACCCACCACACACATCCTTGATCATAGTCTTTTGGTTGCTTTCTTCACAGGCTCTGACAACCAACCAGGTCATCTGCCACGTGCTATTTCCAACATTGACTCCAGGTACCAACAGTTTTAGGCTGGGTGCTGCCTTAGTTAATTTCCCCCATTGGTGTGATGAAGTTCCAAAGCAGAAGCAAATTAAATGGGGGTGGGGAGCAGTTTATTTCAGCTGACAGTTCAAGGGGTTACCATCCATCATGGCAGGGAAGGAATGGCGGCAGGAGCACGCTGCAACTAATCACATCGAGTCTGCGGTCAGGAAACAGAGTGGTGAGTGGTGGCATTCAGCTGACCTTCTCCTTTATCTTCAGTCTGGAACCCCAGCGCATATGAAGATGTCACCAACTGTAAGGGTGGTTCTTCCCACCTAAAATAACTTACTCCACCCTCTCCCTCACAGATATGCCTAAGGATTTGTCTCCTAGGTGATTTTAGATCTTGCCAAGTTGACAATTCATATTAACCATTGCAGGTGCCCTGGAAAACCAGGGAGAGAGAGAGAGAAAGAGAGAGAGAGGTGGGCAGAGAATTGACTTTGGAAAACACTCGTGGGTGTAGATCTTTATGGAATGAAGGAAAGCAGAATTGGTGATGGAAAAATTTAATGGGACTAGACCTTTTTATCCTCATATCAATCAGTCCTCAGTCCCTGGCTGCCCCAGAGATGGGATCATAATCACACATGAGACGTACCTTCATAATCATACATGAGACGTACCTTCATAATCATACATGAGACGTACCTTCATAATAATCATACATGAGACGTACCTTCATAATCATACATGAGATGTACCTTCATAATAATCATACATGAGACGTACCTTCATAATCATACATGAGACGTACCTTCATAATCATACATGAGACGTACCTTCATAATCATACATGAGACGTACCTTCAGTTGAAGACAATTCCTAGTAATTGACATATCTGTGTAAATCTCCATTAACAACACTTCCAGCAGTTGAGTGATGTCTATGTCAGCTCTTAAGAAGTAACGTACGGGCTGGAGAGATGATATAGTGGTGAAAGGCATTTGCTTGCAAATCCTGGTGGGTGATCTGGGTTTGATTTTCTAGCACCCATGTAAAGGCAGACACACAAAATCGCCCATGAATCTGGGGTTCGTTTGCAGTGGCAAGAGGCCCTGGAGCATTCATAGACATCCTCTCCCTCAAATAAATGATAAAAAGATAAAAGCTTGGGGTTAAAAAAAATTTTTTTTTCGAGATAGGGTCTCACTCTGGCCCAGGCTGACCTGGAATTCATGATGGAATCTCAGGGTGGCCTCGAACTCATGGCGATCTTCCTACCTCTGCCTCCTGAGCGCTGGGATTAAAGGCATGCGCCACCATGCCTGGCTTAAAATTTTTTTAATGAAAAAATATAGGTAGTATATTATGGTATCCTCCATAATGTAAGACCTTCAGTTCACTCTCATTAAGGTTCAAGTTTTTTCTTTGGCTGCATAAGAAATTAGCCCAAACTCTCTGGTTTAAAACAATAATAAACATGAACCTTATTAGTCGAATTATCTCACAGTTTACTATTGGGAAGTTTAAAAACAATGTAAGTGGCTGGTGCTGTTTTGGGATCCTTCAAGAATGTGGAAATATCTGGTCCAAACCTGTGATCTGAAGGCGGGGAGAGAGTCTAGAACATTTCTGAGATGATTCACTTATCTTAATAGTTTTGTGTGGTTTGTTGGTAAAAAAACAAACAACAAGTCACTGGCCCTAGAACCTTCCCATAAGCAGCTGTAGGTCTTCACTACAGATCATACATTTAACCTCTAAGCAAATTGTCCAAGAAAGATAGAAGCCATTTATGTGAAAGATATATACCAACCCTATAGACTATACATGTCAGACCTATTTTTTTGTATTAAGAGGCTGCACTGGATCCTGGATACCAGAACACAAAGGCCACCAGCGTCATCTGGGAAATGAGCTACCACTGAGAAGTTTCGATGACCTAAAAGTCTTTAAACAAAGGTCCGTCATCAAATGTGCCTGTAATTATATTAATTGACTCAGTGTCTGGGGGGAGGGGAGCTAATGGGCTATAAAGTCCAGAACTTAGAGGTGGTTGAAATTCAACTACTTGAGAACCATTGATTTTTTTTTCCTTCCTATTTCACCATTTAATTAAGTCCAATAACTATTCCAGAAAGCCAGTCATAATGGCAATAGTTTTCTACTTGCACGGGATTATACCAGATTTTAAAAATTCATTATTTTGCCACTGAAATTATTTGGAAAATCATGATGTCATTTTTCTTAGAAGCTCGTGCTATGATACTGTATTCTTCCTGGCTGAGATCTTGCAGGTCACCATTTTGGGGAGCTGAATTATATATATGTTCATGACATGCTATAATGGTAGTTTTTTTTTTTTTTTTTTTTTTTTTTTTTTTTTTTGAGGTAGGGTCTCGGTCTAGCCCAGGATGACCTGGAATTCACTATATAGTCTCAGCCTGGCCTCAAACTCACGGTATTCCTAACTCTGCCTCCTGAGTGCACGCCTGGCTATAATGGTAGTTTTATAATTATTTTGTACCTTTATTCAGGATAAGTTATCTAAATTTGTGACTGATGATTATACTCCTAAATAATTGTTAAACCCTGCTAGTCTTCACTCTGCAAGTAGACAGCTAAAGTTGGCCTGAAAGTGCCCTATTTGGGAGGCACAGTCCTGAATTTAGGGGAAAAAAAAAAAATAAATAAATAAAAAACTAACCTCTGGAACTTTCTTTGTTTGTTTGTTTTGTTTTTTGTTTGTTTTCTAAAGGTAGGGTTTCACTCTAGTCCAGGCTGACCTGGAATTCACAAAGTAGTCTCAGGGTGGCCTCAAACCCACGGTGATCCTCCTACCTCTGCCTGGGATTAAAGGCATGCACCACCACACCTGGCCCTCTGGAACTTTCTTATCCAGAAGTAGACAAAGAGCTTCTTGGGCTATTTGCCTCTAGCAGCAGCCTGAGGAAAAAAGAAACTGAAGAGAAGTTTAGTTTAAGCCATTAGTAAATATGATGCATCTGCTGTCACCGCTGCTCTGATGTTATGGTGTTTGTTGCTTCCTCTGCATATGAATACTCATTGGTACTTTTTAAAACATTTTTATTTTTATTTATTTATTAAAGTCAGAGAGAGAGAGTGAGAATGGGTGCGCTAGGGTCTCCAGCCACTGCAAACCAACTCCAGACTCATGTGCCACCATGTGCATCTGGCTTACATGGGACCTGGAGAATCAAACCTGGGACCTTACACTTTGCAGGCACGCACCTTAACCACTAAGCCATCTCTCCAGCACAGGACTTTTATTAAACAACAAAAACCTAGTAATAGGTAAATAAGTAGTACAGTGTATGAGCAAAGGGTAAGGAACTTTTGACTTTGGGTAAGACGTAAGTATTTGTTAAAGGAAGGGAATTAGAGATATGACCTGCTGGACTCCACTGACCCAGAACACAAACACACACTCTGATCACAACGACATTAAGCCCACCTGTTGTCTTCAGCAGCCCTGTGGGTCCATAATTACTGACCGTGTTGTTTACAACGCTGGGGTCAGCCCTTATGCACATATTCTTGCTCTGAGTCAAGAGCCTGACTAGTCCCCTGAGGAAATCGGGCAAAGAGTACAGCTGAAGATCACTCAGCATCTCTAACAAGTGCTAGTTGATCTTGGTCATTCTTGGTGTTCAGGCCAAGGGTACACAAAGGCAGAGGACACCTAGCCACATTATGTTAAGTGGGTGGATTAGGTAGCTGTAAAATTAATTCTAGGGCAAATTACAACTAAGGAATTTAGCATCTTACAGCAATAATCTCAGAAAAGTTATTTGTAAGGTTCATAAGAAATATCCCCACAGTTCGTTCTCATAGTTCATTCCCATATCTCATTCTTTCTTCTAGTTCATCCCCACTTGCAGGGACTGGAAAGAGGGGTGTGTGGCTGCTCTTGAAAGACATTGCCAACTGCAGCAGTTACCTTCTCATTGCTGGGACAAAACACCAGAGTGGAAGAAGCTTCCAGAATGAAAGGGTTCATCTCCAGCTTAAAGTTTTGAGGGGAAGTTTTATCGTACTGGTCACAGTTAGAGTCATGTCTTCTCGTGGGCAGAGAGGAAGGAGGGAGAGTGAACCGAGTGGCAAGCAGGGCTGGCCACAGCTCATGTGTTTGTAATTAAGTCTCATTTTTAAAAATTTTAATTTAAGTTTTTTCTTTGAGAGAGAGAGATGCAGATAGGGAGAGAGAGAGAGGATGGGCGTGCCAGGGCCTCTAGCCACTGCAAACAAACTCCAGATGCATGGACCACCTTGTGAATCTGGCTTATGTGGGTTCTGGAGAATAGAACCTGGGTCCTTTGGCTTTGCAGGCAAGAGCCTGAACCTCTAAGACAGCTCTCCAGCCCTTAAGTCTCATTCTTTATTTTTTTAATTTTAAATATTTTATTTTTATTTATTTATCTGAAAGAGGAGAGAAAGAGAGAGAGAAAAAATGGTGTACCAGGGCCTCCACCTACTGGAAATAAACTCCAGACTCATGTGCCACCTTGTGCATCTGGCTTAAGTGGGTCCTGGGGAATCGAACTTGGTTCTTTGGCTTTGCAGGTGAATGCCTTAACTGCTAAGCCATTTCTCCAGCCCTTAAGTCTCATTTTTTTTAAAAAAAAATTTTTATTTATTTATTTGAGAGAGAGAGAGAAATAAAATCAGTGTGAGAGATTAGGCGTGCCAGGGCCTCTAGCCACCACAAACAAACTCCAGATGCATGCGCCATCTTGTGCATCTGGCTTACGTGGATCCTGGGAAATTGAACTGAGGTCCTTTGGCTTTGCAGGCAAGTGCCTTAACTGCTAAGCCATCTCTCCAGCCCCCATAAGTTTCATTCTTAATCCCCAGCTGGTAAAGCCTTAGGGAGATGGAGTCTTCTGGAGGGGGTGTGACACTGGGAGGTGGCCTTGAAGTTTATTAGGTTAGTCACACTGGGCTCCATCTCCCACAGGCTCAACTAGCTGGGAATTAAATAGTAAGATTAATTACAAACACACAAGGTTACAGGGGAAATTTTTCCTTCAAACCCCGTACCATCTCATGTGAGAAAGAGCCCATTAGAAACTGCATGATGTAGTAGCCGAACATTACACTTCCATGGCAAGATTTCAGCAAAGCTCTCTCTGGCCTGACTCTCAACAGATGTTTTTCTTTTTATTATCTTTAATATATTTTCATTTATATATTTATTTAGGAGAGAGATTGATAGGAGCAGATAAAAAGAGAGAGAAAGAGAGAGCAAATAGGCACTCCAGGACCTCTAGCCACTGCAAATGAACTCAAGACACATGTGCCACCTTGTGCATCTGGCTTTATGTAGATACTAGGGAATTGAAGCCAGGTTGTCAGGCTTTGCAAGCAAGCACCTTTAACTGATGAGCCATGTCTCCAGAAACAAAGGCAGTCTAAAAACAGAAGAACAATCCTTTCTGTTGCCCTGATGTCAGACATAGACTGACTATAAGACCAGAGAAGAGGGGTGGATGCTTACAGCTCAGCACCTCAGTGGACTAGAGGCATCAACACTAGCTATAAATAGGATGCTAGCACCAGGTCACCCTCTCAGCCCACCAGCTCACACCACATCCCCTTGACTGAGCAATGCCCTTTCCCTCAAGGCTGTAATTCATTTCCATGGCTACCAGCAAGGCCAGAACAAACACATGTCTACCAACAGGAACCACATTTATTTTGAAGATAGAAAATTTACATCCTTCATTTTGCGGAGGAATGTACAGTTGGTTTAGAAGTACTGCCTTGCATTGGATAGTGTGGCAGTTTGATTCGGGTGACACCCCCCCACCCCCGTAAACTTAGGTGTTCTGAATGCTAGGTTCCCAGCTGATGGAGATTTGGGAATTAACATCTCCTGGAGGCAGTGTATTGTTGGGGGTGGGCTTATAAGTGTTATAGCCAGTGTCCCCTTGCCAGTGTTTGGAACAGTCTCATGTTGCTATTGTCCACCTTTTGTTGGCCAGGGGGTGATGTCCACTCTCTGCTCATGCCATCATTTTCCCCTGCCATCATAGAGCATCCCCTCAAGTCTATAAACCAGTATAAACCTTTTTTGTTCCCACAAGCTGCTCTTGTTGAGTGTTTTCTGCCAGCAATGCAAACCTGACTGCAATCGACAGGAAAGTCGGTGTGATAGGAACTTGGTTTAGGTGTGAGCACTGGAATCCAGGGGAAAGGAATCTTATTTAGTTAATAAGAAAATTTATTGCTCATGTAGCTACTAAGTCAGACAAAGAGAACAAGCCTAACAGAACAAATACACAGATTGCTTGTCTTTGAGAACTGGGACAGTCATGTAAACAAAGAATTAGTACAAGTTACTCAATCCTGTGATAGAAGATGTGGAACCAGAAAGAATGGAATTTCTTCACAGCATTGACAGCTATATCTGGAATTTCTTTAGAACGTGTTGGGGAAGGGCTGGGGAAATGGCTTAGCAGTTAAGGCATTTGCCTGTGAAGCCTGAGGACCCGGGTTCAATTCCCCAGGACCTACGTAAGCCAAACCCACAAGTTCATTTGTAGTGGCTGGAGGCCCTGGCACTCCCATCCTCTTTCTGTCATTCTTCTCTCAAATAAATAAATAAATAAATATTTTTAATTTTTTTTTTGGAGAGAGACAGAGAGAGAGACAGAGAGAGGGAGAGGAAGACAGAGATGGGCGCGCCAGCAGTGTCTCAGCTGCTGCGAACGAAATCCAGATGTGCGTGCCCCCTTGTGGTCAAGTGCAGCATTGTGCCCTTGCGTCACTTTGCATCTGGCTAAACATGGGACTTGGAGATTGGAACCACTGGAAATTGGAACCAGTGTTCTTAGGCTTAGGAGGCAGGCGCCTTAACCCCTAAGCCATCTCTCCAGCCCTAAATATTTTTAAAAAAAGAAAAAAAGAGAAAGTGTTGGGGAAGAGGTAATGGATGACGCTGACCTGAGTCTGCTCAAAGAGCAGGAGTTGAAATTTACTTTGAAGATAGTTAATAGCTTCGGAAGGACTTTAAAGGGAGTGAGGTGATTAGATATGCCGGGAACTCTCTCTCTTTCTCTTTCTCCCTCTCTCTCACACACACACCATTCTGAGAATAGTAAAGGAGGACAGACAGGATCAGAATGAAGCCCTACATCTGTATGGGAAGGAAACAGAGCCAAGAGGGACTCTGTCAGAGCCACCAAAGAATGAAGGGGGAGTTTGAGAGCTAGTGGATGCGGGCTAAAGCCGATTGTCTCAAGAAGAAAACTAGAGTGCTCAGATCCACGGAGAGCTCAAAAAGGCCAAGACTGAAGTGTGCCCCATGGATGAGTGATGTAGCAACATGACATTGTCATCTACAAAGGGTTCACACGTTAGAACAGCATGATCAAGCCACAAAAAAAAAATTTTTTAAAAGAAAAACACAAAATCTTGCCAGGCATCGTGGGGCATGCCTTATTTAATCCCAGCAGTCAAGAGGCATAAGTAGGAGGATCGCCATGAGTTGGGACCACTCTGAGACTACATAGTGAATTTCAGGTCAGCCTGGGCTAGAGTGAGACTGCCTCAAAAACAAAACAAAACAAAACAAAACAAACAAACAAATAAAAACAACTCATAATGTTTTAAGTAAGCTTGAGATTTTGTGCTAAGCCACACTCATGGCTATGCTAAACTGCATGAGGCCCCGGGACTTCAGGGTTGATATGGGAAAGGAAACAGAAATAAGGAAGAGTAGACAGTGCCATGTGTTCAAAGCACTGGCCGTGAACGAGAGGAGACAGCTCAAAACAGGAAAATGTACCATAGGAGGCAGAAATGCGTTTGGTAAAAAAATTATAGATGTATCTAATATTTATTTATTTGAATGAGAAAGAGAGAATGGGTGCATCAGGACCTCTAGCCAGTGCAAATGAACTCCAGACTCATGTGGCACCTTGTGCATCTGGCTTACATGGGTACTGGGGAATCAAACTTGGATCCTTAGGCTTTGCAGGCAAGTGCTTTAACCTCTAAGCTATCTCTCAGATCCTCTTTTTTTTTTTTTTTTTTTTTTTTTGAGGCAAAGATGAAAGATTTTATTTGGGAAAAGTACGAGCTGCCAGAGCTGACTCTCAAGAGTGGAACCAACCTGAATTTTCACATAGTCGGCTTTATGGGGCTTCTTCAGTTGGGGGAAGGTGAGGAAGGGAAAAAACTGAATAAGAAAGATTCCTTTAGGGGAGATCTAGGATAGCCAGGGTGTGACACCAGAACAGTGACCAGGTGACTTATGAGATAATGGGGGGGGTAGGAAACCATGACCTGGGGGCATTGTAGGCTAGGAAGGGATAATGGCTGGGCAGATTCTTAAGGAATGTAGATAATCCACTTCCTTATGTCTCTGTCACTGTCCTGCTGTCCTTGGTGACTCCATTTTGGGAGCCTATCAACCTAACATTCCAGCCTTTTGTTAATGATAAGAGACAAAGGTTAATTTCTTCATGCTGACCTTAGGGGAGATGAGTTCTTATGGGAGAGGCTGGATACTGCGGTCATGGGTCTCCCTTCAGGGTACGTGATGAGGAGGAAGTTCCATGATGGATAGAGGTGGCCGAGTGGTGAGATAGATAGTGAGCACCCTCCGCCAGTGCCAGTGTTATGACTTGGTCCTGAATGAAACAGACTTCTCTCTTACCATCCCTGTATTGAGCTGGCTTCCGGGCAGTCGCTGGTGACATCTGTTATAGAGAAGGTGAGGGAGATGGGCTGTGAGCACCCCATGAGAGGACAGAAGGAAGAATTAAGGAGCTTGTTACCCTTGTCAATAGCTACGATATCAAAATGCAAGGCACAAGAGGAGAATGAGCACTCAGAGGTGAAGGATAGAGAGCTTGGGGCAAGAGAGAGGAGGCAGAGGGGCTTCTGTGTATTCAAGAAGAGCATTTGGGGGCAGGGGAAGAGTAGGAACATGAGAGAGTTTAAGTTTGAGAGTGCCCAATGGGGTGGTGTTGTGCTTATCCCTGGATGAGGTAGGGTAAGGGCTAAGGAAGGAGGAGGCGGAGGAATAGCTCTGACTCTGGCTAAGGCAAGTGGGAGGAGCTGGGGTCAGGGTAGGTGAAGTTAATCAGGGACAGGCAGAGGCAGAAGGCCTGAATTAATGTTAGAGTTTAGTGTTGTAAGTCAGCAACAGATAGGGGAGCCTATTAGTCTGAATCTTTGTTTATATTTTGTAGTTATATTTTTTACTGGGTGATTAAGACCATGTAGGCTGCCAGAATTAACTGTATATTTTGGAGGTCAGTAAGGGCACTGTAGGAGAGACTTTTAGTGACCTGTGAGGAGTTCTGTGACTCTCAGCATTGTCATCTGCTAGGATAAGTCAAGGCTGTGCTGACCAAATGGCCCTCCCTCTTTTGAGAAGCCTGGAGGACTGATTTTCCTTTGATGTGACTCTCCTGTTGCAGATACACTGACTTGGAGTTTATCTCTGGGTCTCCATATCCTCTCTGATTGAGAAGACAGGCAACTTACCAGAGGCTAGAAGTTAGCAAGTGTCCCATCATCTCCTGTGGTCTTCTGACTTGGAGCAGGAACCAAAATACTGGTTATCCTTTTTTTTTTTAAAATATATATATGGAGATGGAGAGAGAGAGAGAGGAGAGAATGGGCATGCCAGAGCATTCAGCCACTGTGAATGAATTCCAGACGTGTGAACCCCTTGTGCATCTGGCTAATGTGAGTCCTGGGGAATCAAACCTGGGTCCTTTGGCTTTCCAGGCAAATGCTTAACTGCTAAGCCATCCCTCCTGCCCACTGGTTATCCTTTTAACTCAAATGTTTCCAATTGATTTTGGCTTCTACATATGATTATTAATCACTCAGAGAGACTATACATATCTGATTAGCAAAACAGATTAGTTAAAAGGTGCAGAACATACCTGGTTAGCAAAGCAGATCTGGTCAGGGAATGACTCAATAGTTTAAAATCATTCTGATTAATATTTAAGTTTAGTTGTCAGGTGACAGTGTAAGCTATATCTGGGACATAGAAAGCATACACATTCTATCTTTTAAGTATCTGTCAGTTATAAGTATAGGCAGAACATTTTAGTAGCCCTGAAAACAATATTTTACCAATTATTTTATCAATAACTTTAAGCCAATTGATTTAATCTGGAAATTTTATTCCAGTAAAAGACAAGGCAGTATAAAAATTTGGCATCTATGCTTGCAAACGACTTTGGCTAGTCTATATACAAATGCAAGTATTAATTATCCCCCCAAATGGGAGTAGAACAGCAAATTAAGATTACTTTTCTAGGGCAGAAAACATGTCTTAAGTATCAGTATTTTTATAAGCAATGAACTTAAGATACCAGAAATGACACAATTAATTAAGTGAAACCTTGACTGAGACTAATTATATATAGCTTAAGAACAAAATAAAACCTGGTCATCATTGAGCTAAGCAATCCTGATTTTAACACACATTAGAGTAAATAAGTATCTTACCATTGAACAATTTTAAGGCTTAACTAAAGAAATATTTATGACTGTTATATGAAGCTTAAACAAACTATATAAACATTATTTGTATACAGTGGATTTCCCCAAGACATGGGGAGCTTTCAGTTTTCCTAAGAATAAAATCGCAATAAGTCATTTTTTTTTTTACAAGACTTAGATTATAACTTCAGTGATAATCACTCAGCAAAACCAGCATGGACAAGACAAGAACCATCTTAAAATTATAGAGTTTTAGCCAGGCATGGTGATGGATGCTTATCGATAGCCAAAACAGCATGGACTTTGTATAAACCAAATTACAATTTTTTTTTAAACTCTTTATTTTTTTATTATTTTTTTGGAGAGAGAGAGAGAGACAGAGAGAGAAGAAGACAGAGATGGACGCGGCAGCAGTGTCTCAGCTGCTTCGAACAAAATCCAGATGTGTGCACCCCCTTGTGGTCAAGTGCGGCATTGCGCCCTTGTGTCACTTTGCATCTGGCTAAACGTGGGACCTGGAGATTGGGACCACTGGAGATTGGAACCAGTGTTCTTAGGCTTAGGAGGCAGGTGCCTTAACCCCTAAGCCATCTCTCCAGCCCCGAATTACAATGTTTTGATAGCTGCAAAAGTCTGATATTAACAAAAAGTAGAGTTCACATATTTTAGGCACATGAGGCTACAGAGAGTAAACTATGAATGAAAGATCTGCTAACAGAATTCAAAATAAACAAGAAATCTATATTACATAGTAACATTTTGGGCTTAAATATGAAGACATGAAAAATTTTACAATTTTCAAAGCTCATCAGAATCAGGATACCTCTCTCTCTCGTTCTCTCTCTCTCTTTCTCTCTCTCTCTCATTCTCTCTACAATAAGTTTATTTACATAAGAGAGAGAGAAAGAGCAAGAGAGAGAAAGAGAGAGAGAGGAGATTTAGTACTTTTAAAAGCTAAATAAGATGTCCATCCAATCTATAAGTCAGTTAATTAATTAATTCAGCTATATCTAATATACCCAAATAATAGAGGAACTGGACTAAACTGCCATGATCTAATGAAAAAGGAGACAAGTCTCACAGAAAGAGAGGGAACGGGCATGCCAGAGCCATTTGCCACTGCAAACAGTCTTCAAATGCATGCTCCACTATGTGCATCTGGCTGTGCAAACAAGCACCTTTAACTGTTGAGCCAAAAAGAAATATTTTCAATCTCCTTCAAAATCATACACATAACAAACAAAATTTCGTAACACAATGTAGAACTACTCAAACCTTAATTAACTCTTTAATTCTGCCTGTGGCATTCTGGTAAACTTGTTTAATAATGATGTAAGTTCAATCTAAAGTAATTAAGATTGTGATTGCTGGAGGAATTGAGGACTTACATTTTAAATCACAACATAAATTTGTTTAGAATTTTCTTTTACTGTTCACCATGAAGTAAATGGTTTCTAAGCAGATGACAGATAAATACTGTTTAGTGTTTCCAAATGTGGTCTATTTGCCTTTATAAAAAGGGGAAAAAGCTGGGCGTGGTGGTGCATGCCTTTAATTCCAGCATTTGGGAAGCAAAGGTAGGAGGATCACCATGAGTTCGAGGCCACCCTGAGACTACATAGTGAATTCCAGGTCAGCCTGGGCTAGAGTGAGACCCTACCTTGAAAAACCGAAAAATGAAAAAAAAAAAAAAGGAAAAAGAGTAAATAATTCCTCTGAGAAAAAATATTTTTGAGGCAGAGTTTGAGATATAATAACCATATGAGAGAATTAAACACTAATGAGCCAATGTTAGCCTTAAGATTTAGTTAAAAGGTTGACAAATAGAGGAACCTAGCTAACTTGGTTGGGTTCTCTAGAAGTCAGTCTTTCATAACCATTATCATGGCCAGATTAGCATCAATAACTTTTTTTTCTTTTTTCAATTTATTTATTTTTTATTAGTTATGCACATAATGTGAATACATTCATGTTGGTGCCTTCAATAGCCTCCTCCCTGTCCCCCCCCAATAAGTTTAAGTTTACAACCTGAACACCATAGTAATTTGCTGCCAGCCAGGGCCTTTCTTTGTTAGTCTGATGTAAACCCTAGGTGAATAGTCATTTTGTATCTCAAGAAGTGTGTAATCTGATCAAGTACTTTGTCTTTAACCTTCTGCTTAAGCTTATTCATACCTTCATCCACATACTTTACTCATGCCTTCATCTACATTTTTTTTACTCTACAATCTATGCTTTCATCAAACATTTAACATCCTTTTTTTTTTTTTTTTTAGGTAGGGTCTCACCTGGAATTCACTATGTAGTCTCAGGGTAGCCTTGAACTCAGCGATTCTCCTACCTCAAGTGCTGGGATTAAAGGCGTGACCCACCATGCCCAACTAATATCCAACATTCAACATTTAATGTTTTCTCTTCAGTTTATCTTCTTTAATCAGTTCATCTCATAACAAAAACTTTCATTGTCCTTACATAAGACTTTTAATAAAAGGCTTTTTTTTTTTTTCGAGGTAGGGTCTCACTCTGGTCCAGGCTGACCTGGAATTAACTATGTAGTCTCAGGGTGGCCTCGAACTCATGGTGATCCTCCTACCTCTGCCTCCCGAGTGCTGGGATTAAAGGTGTGCACCACCACGCCCGGCTAATAAAAGGCTTTTTTGAAATAACTTTTTAATAAAAGAGTAGACCAGACTGGACTTATACTATTTATCTAGAATAAACATAGATTTTATCATTTATTGATTTTGTAAATTTGTTTTTTATAACTTTCCTGAAACACATTTTTTTAAATATGAAAGCAGATTCGAACATTATTAGAAATTTTAGAATTTTCTTATAAATTTTCAGTATCGATTACTTCTAAATTTAAACATAAATCTTAATTTTAGAAATTTTCTTACAAACTCAGTATGGAGTACTTCTAAATTTAAACATAAATCCTGAGGCTGTTGTCTGTAAGTAGTTTCATAGAAGTGTAGAAAGAAAAAATAAATGTAAAAACAGTTATAAATTTCTTATAAGAAGTCCCCATCTTTTTACAGTGACTTGGTACTCACCCATCATCATGTTGGGGCCAGGATCCCAAGATTCTTCCTGTGTCTTCAGCCCCCTGGCTCAGCACAGCAGGGAAGCTAAGAAAGAGCCATTAGGGATTTTTCCTGGGGCAGCATAAACACCAGAGAGATCTGTGTGTGTCTCTCTGCCCAACAATGAGATAGATTTGTGTTAAGCTTCCCCTCTTACTCCCAGGGCCATCTATAGATCAAGCCCTTCAGGGGAAAGCACTAAGTAACACATTACAGGCACATCTGCTTGGACTGGCCCAGAACTTAAATTATTTTTTATCTACTTTTTGTCCCTGGGGAATACAGCGGGACAGCATAACTACATAATTACTTTCAATGTTTCTTCTGGGGGACACTCAACAGTCAAAGTTGGCCATACCATCTAGTACAGTGGGCTTGGTGGAGAACATCCCCCACCACGAATGGCACTGCTCAGAACAGAAATCATTCTACAGCCTTAGTGCTGTGAGCCACATATACTCACATATACACATTCATTTCAAGTGCGCTTTTCATATAGACCCTAGACAACCATTTCCCCATCATTCATTTATTCAGAAGCTATGCATTTTCATTTTAAATTTCTATTCTATTTACAACTCTGGAGACAAAAACCAAACCTTTTAGTGGGGGCATAATAGAGCAGAGAGAAGGTTGTGCACGCAGAGTGAAAAATGCTTGAACATAGGGTATTTCCGACCACTTACCTTTGCGTTGGCAGTTTTTTAAATCTGAGAATCTGGAAATCAAAAGTACCATGTCCAAGCCATTTGGACCCATTGCCCAGCTTATATTGTGGCCAGGCAGAGTTGTAGAGAAAGATCAGAAGACAAGTTTGTTGTTGTCCAAGAGTTTTAGAGGCTTTAAGTTCTTAAGGAGACAGGGAAATTGCAAAACAAGGGTGAGATAAAGGAACCAGGGCTTAAACCATGTTTACACAGAACACCAATATGACCCCCTGGCCCATTAGGGTGAACGGGGCTGTACCTCCACGTGGGCAGAGGCCGTACAGGTCGCAACTATCGGCTTTTTAGCCTGTTAGTGGGCAAGGCGGGTGACTGTGCTCCCGATGGCGAAATCGGCTGGCAGTGAAGGATGAGACCTCAGGAAGGAGAGGAAGGAGAGGAGGGAGGAGGAAGTGTCCCCAGATGGTGCAACTGAACCAAAGGCACCCGTTAGGATACAGTAGACCAAAGAGTAAGAGATCCAAGGTGTAGAGAGTGTGGCTTTCTCAGGACCTGGGCTTGGGGCCCAGAAGGGGCCGAGGAGTGTAGCCTGGCATGCCAGCATGGCTTTTACGAGGAGGGATGAACCCCAAGGGCAGGCCAACCCGAGAGGGACACTTAGCTAAAAGGAGGGAGGAGATGAAGAGGGCCGAATTGTGGTGGATGTGAAGGCCCGTATCAGGCAGAGATTGTCCAAAGCCATCAGAGAGTCAATGGCAGCTCAGTGGTCTGGTCAGGGGAAAGGAGGTCTGGCTGCCCAAGAGGGCAACCGGAAGCCTCCTATCTGAGTCAGGGCACCAGATGTAAGGTCCGGGAGTGACCACGACCACGACTGCACAGACCACTCTGAGGCAAAGATGAACGCTTTTATTCGGGAAAAGCACGAGCTGCCAGGGCTGACTCTCGAGAGTGGAGCACAGCCACCCCAATTTTTTTTTAAGATAGAGAGGAGACTTGAGGACATTTTTGTGTGTGTGAGAGAGGAAGATATAGGAAAGAGTAGAAGTAATAAACTAATAACGTTGTCTTTTGGGACCCCAGGGGAATGATGGTCACAGACGTACCCAAGAGGAAGGGTGAATGTTGATAAGTGGTACCATTGCCCTCTGATGCCTTTTATGGGCGCATGGGCAGAGGTATCACTTGGCTTTGCTTTGATTTGATTATAAAAAGCCTTGATAGGCTCATGTGTTTGAGCACTTGGTCTCCAGCTGGTGACACTGCTTGTGGAAGCTTTAGAAGACAGAGCATTGCTAGGGAGGAAGTGGGTTACTGGGGGTGGGGACTCTATAAAGATGGCTATAAGTACAATGTCAGCCTGAGACTACCCAGTGAATTCCAGATCAGCCTGGGCTAGAGTGGGATCCTACCTCAAAAAAAGACATCTATAATAAGCACATTCTTCTTTATTAAATCTCACATTTACAGAGTACACATACAACAACGGAAAAAAAAGCATGTATTTTCAAGTTCACGTGAAACACTTACCGAGATTATATATCTGGGCATAAAATGAGTCAATATATGTAAGATAATTTCAACTTTTTGAAATACATTTGATGGCCATAGTGGATTTAAACCAAAAATCAAAAACAGGAAAAAAAAATCTTTTACCTAAAATCCTAAAAGGTTTGGAAATGAAATAACACACTTCTAAATAGCCCAGGAATTTAAAGAAACCATAAGAAGAATTAGAGATTCGGAGCTCCATGAACATTAAAACACAGCGTCTCACAATATATGGAATCAATGTTGTAAAACAAAGATTTAAATCGTGACGTGTTTATCAGAAAAGCAGAAGGTTCTTACATCAGTAATTTATATACCTGCTGAGGTAGTGTGAATGCAGGTCCCCACAGACTCAGGTGTTTTAGTAAAGCTTGTAGCTTGGGACTCCAGTTGCCTGGCTGGAGGAGGTGGCACTGGGGGTGGATCCTGGGGTCAGCCTAAGGTTAAGGTGTCTTTGGGGGCGGATCTGGATTCTAGTCCAAAGGTGTGCAGAGCCATTTGAGCGCTGGTGGGTCCCTCCTGCTTGCTGCCCATTTGTGCTGTTGCTTTTGGTGTTTGCTGTCTGCTAATGGTTTCTCTCTGCTTGGATGTACAGAAATGGCTCTACCCTTCCTTTGGCACTTTTCTGTTCACAGAGATGTTTCAGTGCTTGGCACTTCCATTCAGCACTATGTTGCCTCTTTCTTTGTTAAAATATTTTTATTTTAATTTAATTTAATTTTTTTTTTTTTTTTAGTTTTTCGACGTGGGATCTCACTTTAGCGAGGCTGACCTGGAATTCAGGGTGGTCTCAAACTCATGGAAATCCTCCTCCTCCCGTTAGAGAGGGCCTACCTCTGCCCTTTCTCAGTGACCTTGCCTCTCAGGCAAGAGTGCTGGGATTAAAGGTGTGTGCCACCATGCCTGGCTTTATTTTTATTTTATTTGAGAGAGAGAAAGAGAGAGAGAGAGGCAGATAGAGATAGAAAGAATGAGAGAATGGGTATGCCAGGGCCTCCAACCACTGCAAACAAACTCCAGATGCATGAGCCACCTTGTGCATCTGGCTTACATGGGTCCTGGGGGATTGAACTGTGGTCCTCTGACTTTGCAGGCAAGCACCTTAACCACTAAGCCATTTCTCCAGCCCTCTTTTAAAAAAATTATTTATTTATTTATTTGAGAGAGAGAGAGAAGAAGAAGGAGAAGAGAGAGTGAGAGAAAATGGACACAGCAGGGCCTCCAGCCACTGCAAACAAACTCCAGATGCATGTGCCACCATGTGCCTCTGGCTTACGTGGGTAGTGGGGAATCAAACCTGGGTCCTTAAGCTTCACAGGCAAGCACCTTATCCTTTAAGCCCTCATTCTGCTTTCTGACTGCGGTGTGATAAGCCAGATTCCCATGTCCGTCACCATGCCCCTCCTTGCCAGGATGGGCTATATCTCCTAGAAATGTACAATGAAATCATTTATTTCCTTCTTTAAGTTACTTCTGGCCAGGTATTTGTTCACAGCCATGAAAAAGTATCTCAAGGCTGGAGAGACGGCTTAGTGGTTAAGACGTTTGCCTGCAAAGCCAAAGGACCCCAGCACCCACCTAAGCCAGATATTCAATGTGGCACATGCATCTGGCATTCGTTTGCAGGGGCTGGAGGTCCTGGTGTGCCCAGTCTTTCTCCCCCTGCCTCTTTTTCTCTATCAAATAAATAAATTAAAAATAAAAATTTACATATATATATTTTTAAAGTAACTGATACAGGCTTGAAGATGCGGACATCGGTAAGAAAGGGTGAAATAGGGTTGGTGGGGGAGGAAGGAAAAATTGGGTGAGGAAATGCAGGAGGATGCTTGTCTTAAGATGGGAGCTCCCTTTCTTCTTTTTTTGGTTTTCCGACGTAGGGTCTCACTCTAGCTCAGGCTGACCTGGAATTCACTATGTAGTCTCACGGTGGCCTGGAACTCTCAGCGATCCTCCTACCTCTGCCTCCCAAGTGCTGGGATTAAAGGCGTGCGCCACCACGCCCGGCTGGGACTCCCTTTCTTAAATATGAGAAGAAAAGAGTTCTGTGATGTTGGGCAAAGCAGGTCATCTCCTTAAGAGTTGCCTTTGAGGTTCTGGAAGTTTTAACTTTCAGTTCGGCTTCATTTCTATTCCCTTTTTAAAAAGGAGGAGGAAGTAACGATACCTCAATTAACTGGCAGTGTGTCAAAGCTGAGGGAGATGGCACTTCCTCTCCATTGCCTGAGAAAACACAGTGACTCAGCACTGGTATATTAATTAGAGTCCAGTTTGCTTCCATGAAAATGGAGCCTATTGTACCATCTTTGTATGTTTAAACACTGACAGCCCTCTTGGAAAGCATCCAGAAAAAAAAAAAAATCATGGGGGGGAGGGGCTTTAATTGACTACAACACTTATTTTCTGAACATGGCCTGTTCCATTCGATTCATTAGCTATTGAAGGTCATGATTAACTGTGATGCACTCATAACCGGCCTATACAATCGACAGTAAATGCTCCAATTTTATTTGGCACACAAATAACAATTCTGGCACTTTGCACCTCAATTATGTAGTCATGGTTGAACTCTTAACTTTGTTCATTCTTACAGAATCCGCCCACAATTGAAAGAAACACATGCTTCTGTCCTCCTGTAGCTGTTACCGCACGCTCCGTCAGCGATCCCAGGAATGAGATGGATGCAGACGGATCAATTATTTCTCAGAGAAAAGCATCGCTTTTGCCTCTCTTTTACTGCCCAAATGTTGGAGTGGGAGTGGACCCTCCTCTGACTGGCTGGATGTGAAGGGTTAACAGCCTTCCTTGAAAACTAGAGGGAACTAAAGAGTTAATGGCTATGTCTAAGACCAACAAGCCATAAAACTTCAGAAGCATGGCCTTGACAGGCCTGTCTACTCCCGGATGATAAAACTTCCCTTAGCTCAGAAAACCTTGAGGGAACAGAAACTGTCTGGTGGGTTGTCCTCCCTAGACAATTTGGCTAAAAATGCTTATTCTGAGCAAGGACACAACTACAGTTCCTTATTTAGTTCCCTTGGACCTGCAGCTGGTACAGTCTGTTTGTCTCAGGATCCCCCTTATAAGCTTGCAGCCCAGCCTGGCCCAGTGCTTCAGCCTTCATCCTGCGGGAGAGCTGAGGCCCCTCGCTGTTTTCTCTTAATAAACAGTCTTGTCTGTAGAGATCAAAGTTGGTGTTCTCTTTTGCTTTTCTCTTACACCTTCCTTACCGTATGGACATTTCCACTGGAGCTGGGGACACTGCTTCCACCATTCCCCTTGAAGTTGACAGCCATCTCTCCACCATAAGAAGGAGTGAGAGTCCCATGATCTGTGGGTTCTGGGAGCTTGGGTGAGTATGTTCAGCTGCATGGAGGCCATGGTGGTACCTTCCAAACATGGGCAGGCTCGAGACTGTGCCCTATGTGCTGTCTGCTCTCTGTATGGTGACCTGGATTGGGGCCAATATATTTTCCAATGTATTTTTAAAAATATATTTTATTTATTTATTTATTTGAGGGAAGGAAGAGAGAGAGAGAGAGAGAGAGAATTGTGTGCCAGAGCCTCAAGCCACTGCAAACGAACTCCAGATGCATGTGCCACCTTCAGCATCTGGCTTATGTGAGTCCCGGGGAATCAAACCGGGGTCCTTTGGCTTTGTAGGCAAATGCCTTCACTGCTAAGACATCTCTCCATCCTAGGCCAATGTATTTTTAGACTGTCCTAAGCATGTATTACTAGCTACATCGCATACCATTTATCTATTTATTTATTGGGTTTACTATCTCCCTGTGAAACCTTACATCCCAAGAAGATGTCACTGGTTCTGCTTGTTCATTATTTCCTCAGTCTCCCACACAGTGCCTGCACAAATAGATGAATATGTGATAAAGCCGTTTGCTGAACTGATTAGGTGAGAATTCCATTTGGAGATCTCACATTGACTTGTTTTTACAGCCACCATTTCTAGAATCAGAATCTTGATTTCTGAGCACTTGAAAACCATGGAGATCTTGGTGCAGGGAAGGAACCCCCCCCCCAAAAAAAACCCAAATTGTTCAAAAACCTCATAATAAAACCCAATTCTGGGCTGGAGAGATGGATTAGCAGTTAAGGCGCTTGCCTGCAGAGCCTAATAATCCAGGTTCAATTCCCCAGTACCCACATAAAGCCAGATACATGAAGTGTCACATGCATCTGGTGTTCATTTGCAGTGGCTGGAGGCCCTGGCACACCCATTCTTTCTGTCTTTCTTCTCTCTCTGCTTGCAAATAAATAAATATACTTCTTTTTTTTCTCCCAAACTAATTCTTAATCCGAGAACTTGGGAAACAGAGGTAGGAGGATCACTGTGAGTTAGAGGCCTGCCTGAGACTACATAGTGAATTCCAGGTGAGCCTTGGCTAGAGCAAGACACTACCACAAAAAAAAAAAAAAAATTAATTCTTTGTATGCTAGTAAATTGAAAACAAAAATCCAATACGACCTCGCTAGTGCTCGTGCCTCTTCCAAATGAAACTGCAGGGAGCAGTGAGTGGCCGTTGTCCGTGTCATTCTCATTGGGATAAACAGTCCATATCTTGGATAGTGTTAGGAATGTCATAGAATCACACACTTGCAGGCCACAGCATAATAATCATGGCTCAGTTTCCCAATGGTAGAATCATTTCATCTATCTTTTTTTTTTTTTTTTTTTCGAGGTAGGGTGTCACTCTGGCTCAGGCTGACCTGGAAGTAACTGTGTAGTCTCAGGGTGGCCTTGAACTCACGGTGGTCCTCCTACCTCTGCCTCCCGAGTGCTGGGATTAAAGGCGTGCACCACCACGCCTGGCTTCATCTATCTTTTAAAACTGGTTCAGCCTACAGATCCAGATGTATTTCCACACCCAGATTGTGCCATCTCGTGCCCAAATAACCTTAGACCTTGTTTCCAAATGCGACACTCAAATGTAAAAAGAGAAAGCCATTGCCAGGCCTAGTAGACCAAGCCTGTAAATGCCATAACTTAGGACACATTGGCAGGAGGATCAGGAGTTCAAGGTTATCCTCAGCTGCATGATGAGTTAGACGTCAGCTCTGGGCGACATGAGACACAAAACAAAAACATACATTGGAACTATTCCAGAACAGCAGGGTGACCAAAATGGGCTATTCAAGAGGAATTCATTCACAGGATTTTTATTAAAAAACAGTCTCGAGATGAATCTTCAAGAGATCTCTCTTTTTCTGCTGTCAGCCATCATGTTTCATAAATTATCCAATCTGGAACGAGCCCTTCCCCACCACCACTTAAAACCCACCTTGCTCGTCAGAAGTTCTATCACTATGCATTCTTCCTTCCCCAGGCACTGGGCACAGGGACTGTGAACACTTACTGATACAGCAGCCCTCAGTCCAGAACATTTGATACTCCCTGAGCTAACTAACTCAGGGCTTAAAAAAAAAAAAAATCAGTTTCCCCCTTTCCTTTAACTTCTTCTTTTTAAAAATTATTATTATTATTTTATTTTTAAAGAAAAAAATCAGAAAGAGAGACAGAAAGAGAGAGAGAGAGAGAGAGAGAATGGGTGCATCAGGGCTTCCTGCCACTGCAAACAAACTCTAGATGCATGCACCACCTTGTGCATCTAACTTACGTGGGTCCTAGGGAATCGAACCAAGGTCCTTTGGCTTTGCAGGCAAGTGCCTTAACCGCTAAGCCATCTCTCCAGTTCCCTTTTTAATTATTATTTTCAAGGTAGAGTCTCACTCTAGCCCAGGCTGACCAGGAATTCACTATGTAGTCTCAGGCTGGCCTTGAACTCACAGTGATCCTCCTACCTCTGCCTCCCTAGCACTACAATTTAAGGCATGCAGCACCCCACTGGAGCTCACAAATCAGACTGGCTGGCCAGTGAGCTCTGAGGATCCACCTGTCTCCACCGCCCTCCTGTGCTGGGATTATAGGCCATAACTGGTAACTCAGGACTTTGCACTTGTAATGGAAACACTTTAGCTGCTGAGTTACCTCCGCAGCCCCTCAGCTCTGTTCCTACCTGATTTTCTAATCTTTGAATTTGACTTCCAATCTTTAATTAGACTTTTGGCATTTTCCCAAGGCTTTCTCTGGCTTCCCGTAACATTTGATACCCACAACATACCAGTAGAAGAAGGGTCTGGTCAACATTATTTCTACAGTTTCATAGCCGTGAAAACACGACAACGTAACACTTGCTTTGCAAACCACCAGTGCGCTCAAAACCTAGTCATGTGCAGTCTGTTGATAATTTGAAAACATTAGGACCCACCTCATAAACTTGCTGCAACCTTCCAGAAGCAATTGTTTGTTCTTAAGTAATTATTATTTTTTTTGTAGCAAGCTACCACAAAGACCTCTAGCTTATCTTGATTGAACATTCTCTGATTTTGTGATTCTAGTGTGTTCTTTTCATAATCCTTTTGGTAAAGATAGTAGTGATCAACATTCGGAGGCCATGTCATTGAGTCTGTGGCAAGTGCCTTGTGCTAGGGGCAAACAGTCCCCAGAAAGCACCAAACAAGAACACACCAATTAGCCGGGCGTGGTGGCGCATGCCTTTAATCCCAGCACTCAGGAGGCAGAGGTAGGAGGATCGCCGAGAGTTCGAGGCCACCCTGAGTCTACATAGTGAATTCCAGGTCAGCCTGGACCAGAGTGAGACCCTACCTCGCAAAACCAAAAAAAATAAATAAAAAAAAAAAGAACACACCAATTGTATGAGTCAACTCATATTCTTGTCCTGTCCTTTTTCTTTTCTTTCTTTGATTAAAAAAAATTATTTCTTTGGGGCTGGAGATATGGCTTAGCGGTTAAGTGCTTGCTTGTGAAGCCTAAGGACTCCCGTTCGAGGCTCGATTACCCCAGTACCATGTAAGCCAGATGTACAAGGTGGCTCATGCATCTGGAGTTCATTTGCAGTGGCTGGAGGCCCTTGTGCGCCCATTCTCTCTCCCTCTGTCACTCTCAAATAAATAAATTAAATTAAACAAAAAATTTTAAATATTTTATTTATTTATTTGAGAGATAGAGAGAAATAGTCAGATAGATAGATAGAGAAAGTGGGCACTCCAGGGCCTTTAGCCACTGCAAACAGACTCCAGATGCAAGGGCCATCTTGTGCACCTGACTTGTGCAGGTCCTGGAGAATTGAACCTAGATCCTTTGGCTTTGCAGGCAAAAGCCTTAACCACTAAGTCATCTCTCCAGCCCTCTTTAATGTTTTGTAAAATTTCACATATTTGACTGTACAAATCGAAGAGTAATTGTGTTATTTCTAAGCCTGGAATTTATACTAATATAAATTTATATTTATATTTGATGTTATGTCAAATGATGCAGAAGTGTTTTTCTTCCTACACAAACACACCTTGGATGGATTTATCTTCACCACTGCCTACCACCCCTTCCCAAACTCAATTCAATTGGAAGAGTGACCTTTGTATTTGGTAAGGGGCTACTGAGAAATCTGTAAAGAAAGAACCATTTTCATTGTGTGCCCCGTCCTTAGCTTTTGAGGGCTGAGCACGGAAGTCCTGGATTTGCTGTGTCATGTACACAGACTGAAAGTGTATTTTGGTTGCTTTATTGGCCACTAGATGATTTTAGAGAGCAAGGGTGAGCCCACATCTTGTTGGCAACAGAAACTCAGAAATGAAATCTTTGGGATGTGGCTCTCTGTAGTTTCAAAATAAAGTCAGTAATAAAAAGGCTTCATATTTGAGGGGAATATCCCCTCAAAGACTCAAACCCTTTGCTCAAAAAAAAAAAAATCTACCATTAGCTGGGCATGGAAAACACACTCTTGTCATCCAAGCACATGAGAGCGGTTAGGGCTACATAGTGAGTTTGAGTCCAGCCTGGGCTACCTGTCTCAAATAAACAAACACCTCCCGACCCCAAGTACTACTTATCTGGCAATAGCTAATAATTGCAAGTATGACTCAGAAGATGCTGACAGCTCTCCATTGTACATTCCTAGTACTGTATTCACAAACTTGGCCTCGGAATTCTCCCAAGTACAAGTGACCCACTGCCAGGAGAACTTCTGTGTGCAGTTAGTAGCTAAATACACTTTTAAAAAAATAAAATTTTATCTATTTATCTATTTATGTAATAAAGAGAGAAAGTAAGAGAGAGAGAGAGAATTTATGTGTGTGTGTGAGAGAGAGAGAGAGAGAATGGGCATGCCAGGATCTCTAGCCATTGCAAAATAACTCCATGTACCACCTTGTGCATCTGGCTTTACATGGGTACTGGGGAATTGAACCTGGCTCCTTAGGCTTTGTAGACAAGTGCCTTAACTGCTGAGCCCTCTCTCCAGCCCCTAAATACCTTTTTTCTTTTTTCCTTTCCTCCATTTTCCTCTCTTCCTCCTTCCCTCCTTCCTTCATTTTTTCCCTTTTTATGTTCTGTTTTAAGTGTCTCCTTTCTTTCTATGCGCATGCATGTGTGTGTGTGTGTGTGCAGACAAAATATGGTGATGGACAATGAATAGAAGGGAACAGTCTTTCCCAGGAACCTTCTAGTGATGTGGCAACAAAGGGACTTGCCTCCAGAATGGTGAGAAATAAATTTCTCTCCAGTATAAATTAGCCCACCTGTTATAGATACAGGAGACAGACTACAACAACAATATGAATATAAAATAATAACTTCCACATCCTTGAGGCACTGGATTAAACCTTACTTTAAATCAGAAATGTAACTAGATTTTATGGGTTGTGTTGAGTCCATTAATTCCTTTTGTTATTTAAATGGAGTTAGAAGGGAACTTCTGGCACATATAAATCAAAGATAACCTATTTAGATTAATGAATGTGTCATCAGAGGCAATGGCATTCATGACATCACAGTGGCTGACACCACCTGCACAAGACCTGTGTAATAAAAGGGGGAAAATGATAACATCAACATAGAACAGGAGCTGGGCGTTGTGGCACACGACTTTAATCCCAGCACTCAGGAAGCAGAGGTAGGAGGATTGGTGGGAGTTTGAGGCCACCCTGAGACTACCTATAGTGAATTCCAGGTCAGCATGGACTAGAGCGAGACCTTACCGCAAACAACAACAACAAAAACAAAATAGAACAGGGACAAGTTGGAAAGAAGAAGGGATTAGTGGAGGGTGCTATGAAAGGAACAAATGAGGGGAGTGGGAGGCGATGTGATCATGATACATTGGGTATATGTATGGAGGTTGTCAATAAAAAGTTACAAAATAGGGGCTGGAGAGATGGCTTAGTGGTTACGGCATTTGCCTGCAAAGTGAAAGGATCCTGGTTCGATTCTCCAGGGCCCAAGTAAGCCAGATGCACAAGGGGGCACATGTGTTTGGAGATCGTTTGTAATGGCTGGATTGCCCTGGTGCACCTATTGTCTCTCTCTCTCTGCCTTTCTCTCTCAAATAAATAAATAAATAAAATATAATTTTTAAAAAGTTACAAAATAATGTGTGGTCAGGACTATGTACGCAGTACTTAATCTATATATAATGCATTATAACTTTCTTTGGAAAATATACAATGTGTAAGAAATACCCTTCATTTGGTCTTCTAATAATAAAATATATTGTGTCTATGTAACTATCAAAAAATAATAAGGGGCTGGAGAGATGGCTTAACAGTTAAGGCATTTGCCTGAAAAACCAAAGGATCCTGGTTTGACTCTCCAGGACCCACGTAAGTCAGATGCACAAGGGGACATATGCATCTGGAGTTCTTTTGCAGTGGCTGGAGGCCCTAGCATGCGCATTCTCTCTCTATTTCTCAAATAAATAAATAAAATAAGGCATATTTTAAAAATAATAAGAGGGCTACAGAGATGGCTCAGCAGTTAAGGCACTTGCCTGCAGACCCTAGCTTGATTCCCCAGTACCCACTTAAAACCAGATGCACCAAGTGGCACTTGTCTCCCTGGAGTTTGTTTGCAGTGACTGGAGGCCCCGGGGATGCCCATTCCCTCTCTGTCTCTCTTCTCTCTCTGCTTGCAAATAAAGAAAAGTATATGTTTTAAATGATATGAAGATGGCTTCCAGGAGCATAAAATGCAACACTTTCAGAGAGGTGGAAATCAGTAAAGTAGGAAGAAGGGCTTCAATCAGGGAGGAGGTGAGATGCAGGAGGAACATGATGCTCTGGACACCAAGGATCTTCAAAGAACTGCGCTTCTTGCAGCCACACCGTCTGCCAGCATGACTTCCCATAGCACTCAACAGAGTTTAGCTGAGGCTGACCCTCCACTAAACAAGGCCAATTCAAGCTCGCGTGCTTTCTCTCTCTCTCTCTCTCTCTCTCTTTCTCTCTGCCTGCTTTCTCACTTCCCCCTATGCAAGCGTTTGTTTCAATTCATCTGTCTAGTCTCTTTGCTTTCAGTTCCCTGCACAATTTCTGTCTCTGAGTTACAGGAAATTTCTGAAGAGCCATTTAGAGAGACATGATTGTAATATAATGCTCTTGAACATTCCAATCGATAAAGACAGCTCTCACTGTCGCAGTCATCAAAGGCAGGGTGGAATCTAATAGGCACAAGGCTGATGTCTTAACTAGACCTAAAGAAGCTCCCGGATTCTGTGCTCCGAGCTGTGGCCTGGTTTGTTTTCCTGCCTTTGTCTTACACTTTTATGTACTTTTTTGTTTTGTTTTGTTTTTTTGTTTTTTAAGGCCAGGCTTTTTGAAATAGCTTATAGTGATTTCATTCTATTTTAGTTGCTCAAGGTTGCAACGAAGGTCACATCTACAATCAAAATAAGCCCTCTGGCAACCAGTGAAAAAGGCATTCTTCTAGGAATAAACCGGCCATGCTGACCCTGGCTCAGCTGCCACGCCCTATGCATATTCTCATTTTAACTCCTTAAGGAAGAAGGCTGGATGTTCGTGGTCAACATGGCCAAGGCAACAAAACTGCTTTGCTGAAAGATGAGGTTTACTGGTTAAAAAAAAAAAGTCCCATGTTACACAAAATTACCGTGCAGTGGGTGGGTGGGTATCGCTTTTATTCTGTAGTCTGGGTCAGAAGCAAGATAGAAAGCAGGGCTTCTCCTTCTTCTTCCCCGTGGCTGTGCTCAGCCCCCTTCCTGGACCGTCTCTGTGGACACGGGCTGTGGTCCTTGTTAACATGCCCAGCTGATGCTTAGAACCACCCTTTGCAGGGCTCCGATTGCATCTTCCAGAACAATGCATCCTAAATACAAATCATTTTCTGGGGGCTGGAGAGACGCCTTAACAGTGAAGGCAAATACCTGCGGAGCCTAAGGACCCAGGTTCAATTCTCTAGGTCCCATGTAAGCCAGATGCACATGGTGGTGCGTGTGACTGGAGTTCGTTTGCAGTGGCTGGAGACCCTGGTGCGCCCATTCTCTCTCTATGTACATATCTCTCTCTATTTCTAATAAATAAATAAATAAATAAATAAAAATAAATCTTAAAAAAATATCAGTTTCAGTAGCACAGTGGGTTCGATCTTTAGCAAATGTAAAGAAATTATATATATATATATATCAGTAGCTAAAGCAATGGAATTTTCAACTACTCTGTAGCTCTAGACAGCATTCACAGGACTGATGTGTAAAAGGATGTGGGTTGCAGCACAAGAGAGCAAGCTGAGCTGTGGCAAGAGGGAGCTGACTATAACACCCCCAAAGCCTGCCCCCAACAAAAGACCTCCTTGAGTAAGGCTCCACTCCCAAAATTGCCATCAGCTAGGGACCAAGCATTCAAACACATGAGTTTCTGGAGGACATGTGATTCTAACAAGCACATCCTGGCCCTGGCCCCCATAGACTCACAACCATTCCAGGATGTAAAATTCATTCAGTCCAACTTTAAAAGTTTAAAACCACAGTTTTTAATCAATCATAGTACTGTTTAAAAGCCGAAAGTCCAAAGTCACGTATGAGACTCAAGACAATTTCTTAACTTGATCACACCTATAAAATGAAAACACAAGTTACGTTCACATAGTGGCACAGAGCAACCTTCCATTGTAAAAGAAGGACTTGCAAGGAAAGACCGAGTCAGGGTAAGATCTAAAAGCAGCAGGGCAATTAATTAGCTATCAACTGTGACCAGTGATAAAGTCTTTGAGATGGTAAATAGTTGATTCTCCCTAAAAGTTCACTTAGGGGACATAGCTTGTCTTATTGCATATGCACCCCAAACCAGTTCGTGCTGACGGTCCACTGCTGCTTCTCTTCCAGATATAAATAAAAACATATTTGAATAGAAACTGACCACAAAAGCAGAGGAGAGGGCTGGAGAGATGGATGAGTGGTTAAGGTGCTTGCCTGCAATGCCAGAGGACCCAGGTTTGATTCCCCAGGACCCACATAAGCCAGGTGCACAAGGTATGGCATGCATCTGGAGTTTGTTTCCAGTGGCTAGAGGCCCCGGTGTGCCTATTTTTTCTCTCTCTCTCAAAGAAGTAATTAAAAAAATAAAGCATTTTTTAGAAAGTAGAGGAGAAAATTATTCCACTGTTTGGAGCAAGGAATACATGAAGCTTGATGCAGCAGGGAGGTCTCAGGTTGTCAGCAGGTTGCTCATGGGTAGTGTGACGCAAAGGATATGCTTACTGTCCAAGACAAGCATTGCCCCTGGTGGCTAATCTATTCCCTGTACTTGCCTGCCTCGCCTCTAAAAAGGTCCTTGTCCTGCTGTTTGTTTGTTTTTTTAATAATTTTTTTATTTTTAATTATTTATTTGCAAGCAGAGAGAGAGAGAAGAGAGGCAGACAGAGATAGAATGGGCACACCAGGGTTCTTGTCCAGATGCATGTGCCCTGTTTGGCTCGTGGTCCTGAGAAACGAAACCGGGATCCTTTGGCTTTCGCAGGCAAACACCTTAACCACTAAGCCATTCTCCAGCTGTGAAACAGCCTTTTACCATTTTGAAGTCTCTTATCTTAGAGATCTATCATCACCCCATATGTATACTCCCTTCATTAACAATAAACATCTTTTTTTTTTTTTTGTTTTGTTTTGTTTTTCAAGGCAAGGTTTCCCTCTAGCTCAGGCTGACCTGGAATTCACTATGTAGTCTCAGGGTGGCCTTGAACTTGTGGTGATCCTCCTACCTCTGCCTCCTCAGTGCAGGGATTAAAGGCGTGCGCCACCACGCCTGGCTTCCTTCTTGATCTGTCATATTCTATTCTGGTTGACAAGAGAGGTTTTGTTTTTTGTGTGTGTGTGGGGGGGGAGATTTTCCAATTTTTGTTTGTTTGTTGTTTTTGTTTTTCAAGGTAGGGTCTTGCTTTAGCCCAGGCTGACCTGGAATTTACTCTGTAGTCTCAGGGTGGCCTCCAACTCATGGCAATCCTCCTACCTCTGCCTCTTGAGTGCTGGGATTAAAGGTGTGTGCCACCATGCCTGGTGAGATTTTCTAAATCTTCATCTTCAAATAATACATGTAACTATGGGAAAACAAATGAATATATGGACTACTGACTTGGGGAAGTTGAATAGAGACAGACAGAAGACCTATAGAAAACAAATGCAGTAAGATAAGAGATCCTTGCTCAATCAAATCAACTTGGAAGAAAGGAAGGAAGGGAGGGAGGAAGGGAGGAAAAGAAAGAAAGAGGAAAATACCACCTATAAAAGCATGTCAGGGCTGGAGAGATGGCTCAATGGTTAAGACACTTGCCTGGGAAGCCTAAGGACCTAGGTTCAATTCCCCAGGACCCACATAAGCCAGAAGAACAAGGTGGCACATGCATCTGGAGTTTGTTTTCAGTAGCTAGAGGCCCAGGCTTGCCCATTCTCTCTATCTGCCTCCCCCCACCTCTTGCTATCTAATAAATAAATAAAATATTAAAAACAAAAAGAAGAGCCAGGCGTGGTGGCACACACCTTTAATCCCAGCACTCGGGAGGCAGAGGTAGGAGGATCGCAGTGAGTTCAAGGCCAGCCTGAGACCACATAGTGAATTCCAGGTCAGCCTGTGCTAGAGTGAGACCCTACCTCAAAAAACCAAAAAAAAAAAAAAAAAAAAAGAAAGAAAGAAAGAAAAAGAAAAGAAAACCACATCCAATGGGAGGGGAAGATGTCTATAATTGTGGCTTTAATTCTATTTATTTAATTCAGTCATTTATGAAAAAAAAAAAACTCCAGAAATTCCTCAACAAAAGCAGCTCCGATGTTTGCTTCTTCTCAGTATATAAAACTCGGTCAAAACCCAAGCATTAGAGATGGGCTTGGAAGGAAACTCTTTACAGACTTCCTATGGCATGCTTATCTAGCTGGCAACTGGAGTCAAACTCAGGGCTGGTTACAGCAACTGGGGAAATGTTCAAGGGATGCTTTTGCTTGTTCTGTCAAGGACAGACTTCCTCCACAACACAAATGCACACACGCTTGCGCGCTCATGCACACACACACACACACAGGCTCATAGTGAAGATCATTATTCAAATCATGACATTGCGAAGATTTTTCTGACAGTCCTGAACCCCCATCCTTCTCCCCTCCCCAAAGAGCCTCTGATTCCTACTTTCTGGACTTCACAATGTTATCAGTGGCGCACAGGCTTAACCTTCCTTGAAAGTGCTTCCAATTGTCTCAGTGGCAAAAGCAACCTAAATCAACACTGGATATAGCAAAGAAAACAAACCACTTATAAACTTTCCCATACCTGCCAAAACTGGAAAGCTATAAATAGGGGGTAGCAAAAACACTGTTCAAAAATATTTCTGAGGGAGAAAATAGGCGGAAAAAGACGGAATAATTTTCAAAGAAGTAAAGGATTTTTCTCCCCCTAAAGTTCTTTTTGCAACATGGAATTTCTACGGTCATAAGGAAGTGAGGAAGACATAACTCAGCCATGATACTGTGATTCCTATACCCAAGGAAAAAAAAAAGTTAAATTGTTGTCAACCTACAGCTGGGTGTGGTGGCACATGCCTGGAATCCTAGCAGTTGGGAAGCTGATACAGGAAGATTGGGAGTTCAAGGCCAACCTGGACTACATAATGAGACTGTCAAAAGAAGTTGTCTGATATAAGCAGTTACATGGTACACACTATTGACTGGGTGTTCCTTTCTTTGTTATTGCTTCCGGGTGAGGCAGTATTTGTTCAGTATCTTTAACCCTTTTGTGTCCTCCAGAAGATAAACCTTTAGTCATGCACTTTGTTGGTATCTCTCCTTCAAGTTTTTAATTCTATCATTTATGTCCAGTATTGCTGTTGTAAGGAACAGAAGGCTTTTGAGTTGAACAGTGTGGATTTTGAATCTTGCTTCTGTCATTACTCACTGTATGTCTCAATGCCATTTCTCTGCCTTGGTCACCTCAGAAGTGTTTATGCTTCCTAGAACCTCATGACTAGTTGATCTGGCAACAGATTCAGTGACTAAGAATTGATTTGTCTGCCAGGTGTGGTGGCACACGCCTTTAATCCCAGCACTTGGGAGACAGAGGTAGTAGGATCGCTGTGAGTTCGAGGTCACCCTGAGACTTCATAGTGAATTCCAGGTCAGCCTGAGCTACAGTGAGACCCTACCTCGAAAAACAAACAAACAAAAAAAGAATCAATTTGGGAAACAAACCAACAAACCCTGAGGGATGGATAAATGTATCTCTTTATGCGCAGAATCTTATCCCATCACATAGTTTCATAAGGACGTGATTAACACCATGCTTGGCAATAGCAGTTATTCAATACATGCCACAGTTACCTATAATAACACACTTTCTGATTAGAATTCTTGACGAATAAGATCCTAGATTAAAAGAACTTCATGGGATGGAGAGATGGCTCAGCAGTTAAGGTGCTTGCCTGCAAAGCCTAAGGACCCAAATTTCATTCCCCAGTATCCATGGAAAGCCAGATGCACAAGGGTGGTACATGCTTTTGAAGTTCGTTTGCAGTGGCTAGAGGCCCTGGCATGCCCATCTCTCTGTCTCTTCTCTCTCTCTCAACTAACTACACAAAATACATTACAAAAAAAAAAAAAAAAAAAGAACTTCATTTAAAGTGACATGTGCTGTAGTTTAAATGTGACTCCAGAGTTCTTGTGTTGGCAACATGACTCCCATTACAACAGTGGCTGGGAAGTGGGGCTTAATAAGAGGTGATAAGGTCAGAAGGGCTTAGCCCTCTTGCATGGCTTAATCTCATAATCACTGGAATGGGTGAGTTTTCAGGAGATGGGTTTATTATAAAATACACCCCTTTTGGCTTTCTTAGGCTTCCAGTATACTCTCCTTTTTGCCTTCTGTCTTCTGCCATAGGGTGATGAAGAGGAGGGGCTCTGAACAGATGCCAAGCAAATGCCAGCTCTTTACCCGTGGACCTTCCAGCCTCCAACAAAGGTGAGTAATGTTTCTTTCCATTACATATCACCGCTTCTGAGGTATTCTGTTATGGAAGAGAACAGAGACGAAGGTAACACGTGTGACCACGGCACAACAGAGACTTTCCTGGCTAGGTAAATGAACCATTCTTCTGATCTGCACACGTGGGTGAAGCCATGAACTTCCTCTTCGTTGGCAACCTCCCTTCATTTGTTCATTTTCTCAGCTTTCCTTCCTTCTGTTGGCCCTCTGAAACATTCCTTTCTGCTTTCCAATTATGAGAAGTAGAAACAATGAGGCCGTGAGCACTCAGAGTCTGGACTCCATGCTGAGGTGGCTTATGCCTCACCTACGTGTGCAACCTGGACCTGGCTGAGGTTGCTGAACGATTAGTACAATGTGCTTTCCAAACTTCAGAAGAAGTCCGACAGGACCAAGAACTGCAGCTCCACTCCACCAAGTACTGATGCCCCACTCCATCAAGTACTGACGCCCCAGCCCTCAAGTACTGACACCCTACTCCATCAAGTACTGACGCCCCACTCCATCAAGTACTGATGCCCCAGCCCTCAAGTACTGACACCCTACTCCATCAAGTACTGATGCCCCAGTCCATCAAGTACCCTCTATCTGTAAGCTTCAATAAATCCTTTCCTCCATACCTGTGCCTGGTTTGGAAGTCCATCCCAGCGACGTGAGGCTGACTGGACGAGATCAGAAGCTGGATCATTGAGAACCGAGGCTGAGCTGGAGGAGATCCCAGCATGGAAGTATCAGCACCGGAAGAGGTCTTGCTCTCTCTATGGATGTTTTGGGAGGGTCTTGTGATTCACCCTACAAATATTCCAGGAAAACCGCTCATCTTTAAGCCAGGCATTGCCAATACAATTCATTATGAGCCCAATTGCAGATTAAACTTGCCCGCATGAGGATACGCCTGAGTTGGGAAGTTAGGCATGAATAAGCAATCCACCTAGGTGTCAAATGGTGACTGTGGCAAGTGTTTTGGGGTTGGGATGGCCAAAGGTGGCATGGAAAGGTGAAATGGATAGTTTTGAGCTATACCAGAAAGTCGGGAAGGGCCCCTGGGGATGTGTCAAACTTCTAAGAAAGGGAGACAGATAAAGCGTGCACTTGTACAGGCTGGTGATCTGGGTACGAGGGAGACTGGCATTGGGAGGGTTGGAGTACATTCTCGCAGGAGGCTCAAGGTTTGCAAGAGCCAGGTGAGGATCTAGTTTTGAATCATTTGGGGTAATTCTTCTTTTAAAAAAATTTTATTTATTTGAGAGAGAGAATGACCTCCAGCCACTGCAAACAAACTCCAGACATATGTACCACCTTACGCATCTGGCTTACATGGGTCCTGGGAATCGAACCGAGGTCCTTTGGCTTTGCAGGCAAGTGCCTTAACCACTAAGCCATCCCTCCAGCACCACCACCCCCTTTTTTTTTAATCCCAGGAGAAGCATAGTGCTTTAGGAAGGCTTTAAAATGAAGATGTGAAATCATGAGATTTTTGCATTCTGAGAAGAAATCATTCTTGTGGAGAATAGAGCTGAATTGGAGTCAGGTTGAGTGTGAAAGCGGGGAGAACAGTGTGGGTAAGAGAAGACAGTGGTAGTGACCAGGGTAGACTAGAAGGGAGGAAGGAGTGGGGATGGGCTCTAGAGAGAACTGGGGGGTCACAAGTGAAGTGATTTGGTAATGACTTCGATTAGGCTCGAGATAAAGCCAGCCTTAGGCTTCTGGCCTGTCCATCTGATAGGAGCATTGCAACAGGACCAGGCTTGGGATGAGGTCAGAAGATTCCCTTCAGGCCTCCACGGGAGAACATCCAGTCAACAACTGTACACATGCCAACAGGTCCTGACAGCCGGCCTGAGAGGGGCATATTCTGCTGCAACTTCTTTTCTATGACTTTGTGCAATTGGGCAGAATCCTGGAGAAGAGTCAATGGGTCTAGGATGAACAAGGTTTTTGTGGCCGGGCGTGGTGGTACATGCCTTTAATCCCAGCACTCGGGAGGCAGAGAGGTAGGAGGATCGCCATGAGTTCGAGGCCACCGTGAGACTCCATAGTGAATTTCAGGTCAGCCTGAGCTAGAGCAAGACCATACCTCGGAAAAAAACATTAAAAAAATAAAAGAAGGTGTTTGTGAGTCTTGGTTCCTCTCCAGGTCTCCTGGAACAGCTTTCTACCCTGGGTGCTTGAGTTAGGCTGCTCAAGGATCTGTGACACTCAGTAAATAGGGATTGAAGAGCCCAGTTCACAAAGGACAAGAGGGGGGCGTGGGAGTCAGCACAAGAGCCCTTGGAAAAGGAAGTTCCAAGGTCCAGTATTTGTCCTTCTTACCAACATTTGAATTGTACACAGTATGTCGACACTATTGACCTTCACCAAGATTTAGTTTCCCGGGAATCAAGAGAAGCACGGGGTGTTCCTATGCATGCGCAGCAGTATGTTTGGCTTGGCTGGGGATCCCTCAGGCTGCAGAACCGTCCCGATGGTTCTCCTGCCATCTGGAGGAGGGAGGTAGAGCCTGGGGTGGGTCTGCACAGTGCAGGGGCTTGGAGAATGGACAGGGAGAATCTGAGACACTTACTGACTCCCATGAGGGTCGGAAGTTCCAACAAGGGTTCCGGAGAGTAAAGAATGGAGGCTAATAATAATAATAATAATAATAATAATAATAATAAAGAATGGGTACTGGCACATTCTGTAAGGGTCTGGAGTGGGGTGGGGCCAGTGGATTGCCTTCCTCCCTAGGACCCTGCTGGTGGTGTGATCAGGAAGGGAAACATGAGTACACGGACCATGGTGCTGTCTGACTCCTCTCTCTTTAGATGTCCTTAAATGATGGTAGTAGCTAACTACCATCCTCCCAGTAGAAGACAAGGGTGGTTGAACTTCAGATGACATAGGAACTAAGGATGGGGACTGACCTCATATTTCTTCACCTCTTCTCCTCGCCTCTCATCTCCTTTTCTTGCTCTCTCCTCCACTCTGTCCATCGCCTCCTCTCTGTCTCTTTTAAGAGATGATCTCTCCTGTCATCTAGACTGGCTTTATGCTCTCTCTGTAGCCAAGACTGAAAATGAACTCCTGATCTTCCTGCTTCTGCCTCCCGAGTACCGCCATGCCCAGTTTATGCAGCACTGAGGATCAAACATGGGGCTAGGCAAGCATTCTACTAATGAGCTGTATCCCCAGCCTTTCTGCTTCTCCACTATTGGGATCGGTCCACTTACACAAAGCTTGTATTTTCATTTGCTTAAGAATTTGGCGGCACAGATCTTACTCCTTTGCCAAGACTGTAATTTTCCTGCTATCTGAGTCAGGGAGTTCTAGTCTGTATAACAAACTAACTTGGCCTTCCTCCTTGTTTTCTAATGTCAGCCCTATCTATCTATCTATCTATCTATCTATCTATCTATCTATCTATCTCCTATAAAACATATTACATATGTTTATATATATATATATATATATATATATATATATATATAATTTTTAATACCCACCAGACCAACTTCTACATCTATGTTGACAAGGGACAGAAACATCCCTTACTGGGCCCCCTAAAACTCCAACATATAAAAAAGACCAAAACAGAAATTCCTGAGAATTTTTCTGTGACTTAAAATGTGATATATGCTCCCAGGTGGCCAAGAAATTGTAGCTACTTGAGAGAATTGAGATAAACCTTTTGATTGCTATTTCTAATCGGATCCACTATTAGAGAGTGTGGTAGATCCGTCTTCTCTCAGTAACTATGAAACAGCGACACATCCAAGACAGTGCTGGACAAATGGAGGTAAAACAGACAAGAAAATGCAAGCCTTGTTCCTTTCTTTGGACTTACAGGTGGGCTATAGTGAGGTATTTTCCATTCGCCCCTCTACATCCACTTGTGCTTTTCGTTATTCTGCCTGGAACCCCAAGAGGTAGCTTGTATGAACTACATTAAAAGGCTTCTTTGGTGCAGATACCGGCAGGAGGGGATCAGTAGAGAGAGATGTCACAGGATTTTTCACTCTCCTCTCTGCTGGCCTGAGGTAGCCCTGATCTTTCTACTAATGGCCAAATTCTGAGCAGAGGGCTCTCCGCCCACACGACAGCCCTTGTGTGTTTCCAGTAAAGCTGATGTCTCTTCTAGCCCCCCCACGAGCCTAGGAGTGGTGTTGGCTACACATTGTCACGAGTTGTGACTCAGCGAGTCCCTGAGTGACTCACCATCCCTTTGCATTCCACGCCTAAGCCCCCACTTCTACAAGCAGTCCCTTTAAAAACGTTCTTTGATTACTACATTGGAATGCACTCTGTCTTCTGTTGAGAAATGCTACCGCTACTGATGGCATTTCTGACTAAAAGACGTGTGAATTTCAGCCCGAGTCATTTCTTTTCTTTTTTTTGTTTTTTAAAATTTATTTATTTTTTATTGACAACTTCCTTAATTGTAGACAATATCCCATGGTACTTCCCTCCCTCCCCCCACTTTTCCCTTTGAAACTCCACTCTCCAGCATATCCCCTCTCCCTCTCAATCAATCCTTCTTCTAATCAGGATGGTCTTATGTAGGTTGTTTCAGGCACTGTGAGGTCATGGATATCCAGGCCATTTTGTGTCTGGAGGAGCACGTTGTAAGGAGTCCTACTGTTCCTTTGGCTCTTACATTCTTTCTGCCACCTCTTCTGCAATGGACCCAGAGCCTTGGAAGGTGGGTTTGAGATGTTTCAGTGCTGAGCACTCCTCTGTCCCTTCTTCTCAGCACCATGGTGCCTTCTGAGTCATCCCAAGGTCACCACCATCTGAAAAGAGAAGCTTCTCTTCTCTCTCTCTCTCTTTTTTTTTTTTTTTTTTTTTTTTTTTTTCAAGGTAGGGTCTCACTCTGGCCCAGGCTGACCTGGAATTAACTATGTAGGCTCAGGGTGGCCTCAAACTCACAGTGATCCTCCTACCTCTGCCTCCCTAGTGCTGGAATTAAAGGCGTGCGCCACCACGTGGGCCGAGAAGCTTCTCTAATTAAAAGTGAGATAGCATTAACATATGGGTGTGGACATTAAGAGAAATGCTTACTGGGCAGTTTGGTGAGCATAGTATATACAGTTAGCCAGTCACCAGCAGGCGTCACCCCCCAGGGCTCACTCTGTTTTCTGTTGAGAAATGCTACCGATGGTATTTCTGACAAAAAGATGTGTGAATGTCAGCCCAGGGTCATTTTGTGCTCGCACATTTCCTTATTGGCAACTGTGTCCAGTATCCAGTTACTTTCTATAGAGATGTCTCTTTGGATGCTCCGTTTGTGGCATGCGTGCATCCAAGAGTCACAGGTCACTAGCTAACCCCGTCAGTCAGCGAACAGGAAGAATGGCGTAGCACTGTGGATATCTGGACATCAGAAACACCCACAACTCCTCAACCCAAAGCTTCAGTGCTGCTTCACTAGAGGTAGAAATTTAAAGAGATATGAGCCAGGCGTGGTGGTGCACGCCTTTAATCCCAGCACTCAAGAGGCAGAGGTAGGAGAATCGCTGTGAGTTCGAGGCCACCCTGAGACTACACAGTGAATTCCAGCTCAGCCTGAGCCAGAGTGAGACCCTACCTTGAAATACCTTGAAAAACAAAAACAAAACAAAAAAAAGAAATTTAAAGAGATATTAATGTGATTACAAATTTTTCGTAACTGAAAATTAAGAAAGACCTATTATTTCATGTGTGTTTGCACACAATTTTTTAAGATTTATTTTTATTTATTTAATTTATTACAGACAGAGAAAGGAAGGGAGAGAGAGAGAATGGGCGCACCAGGGCCTCCAGTCACTGCAAATGATCTCTAGATGCATGCGCCACCATGTGCATTTGGCTTCCGTGGGACCTGGAGAATCAAACCTGGGCCCTTAGGGTTTGCAGGCAGGTGCCTTAACCACTAACCCATCTCTCCAGCCAATTTTTTTCAAGGCAACACTTTGGCCCAGGACACTACAGACAGAGCCCAGGAATTGACCTGGCAAAATTCACTGCGCCCACCTGTGCAGTCTCAGGGTGGCCTAGGGTTTGCAACTGCCTTAACCAGCAATCTCTCCAGCCAATTTTTTTTTTCAAGGTAGGGTCACCTCTGCCCACTCTGTGTCTCAGAGACTCACAGCAATCCTCCTACCTCTGCCCAAGTGCTGAGACTAAAGGCGTGCGCCACCACGCCTGACTCAAAATTTTTAAAATTATACCTCCTTCTCTCATACCTGAAAAAAAGTTGAGGGAGAAAGACATAGAGTTTTTTGAATATTTCTTTGAAAGTAGAAACAAATGTTACTTTTTAAAAAAACTTTGTACTATATGTTATGGAGCAAATTTACAATTTCTTTTCTTTCTTTTCTTTCTTTTTTTTTTTCAAAATACCACATTCTATTCAGATTTTATAGAGGAGTGTGGAAAGGGGAAGGCTGGGAGGTAAGGGGAGATAAAGTGGGGAGAAGAAAAGTACACCACATGGAGCCCAAAAGCCCACATGGGCCACATGGAGCCCAGGAGTCCATGTGACCAGGTAGGGATCTGGGGAAGAAAGCGTGGAAAGAAAAGAGAAAAGAAAGTTCAAGGAGCTCCTGCAGTGTGGGGAGCTGGAGGAGATAAAGAACCCATGTGGACAGTAAGGGCTAGGGGGTGCCCTCCTGGCAGGGCCTGGGCAAGGGCAGAGGCTGAGCCCCTTCCAGTTGGGCCTGGGCCTGGGCTTGAGCCGAGCCAAGCTGAGCAAGTCCAGCCCCAGCCAAGGGAAAAACTCACCCATAACTGGAAGTTCCCAAGTGATCGGAGAGCGAGCCCAAATTTACAATTGCTTATTAGATCTGAATCGCTTCAACTTTTTACAGCGTGTAAAATTCCATGGATTGTTTGGATTAGAGATGCTATTCTTCAGCATTGGTCTATGGAGCTTGTTGGCCATCTGGGAGTTAGGCAGGAGTTGGGGTTAAGGATGAGGGAGGGTCTTTATTGGCTATTTTCCTCTTAGTTCACAAAGTGAAGGACTGACCTTATCGATTCTAGGAAAGAAAGACTAATGTACTTAACTGCCATTATTATTATTATTAATTATTATTTTTGTTTTTCAAGGTAGGGTCTTGCCTTAGCCCAGGCTGACCTGGAATTCACTATGTAGTCTCTGGATGGCCTTGAACTCATGGCGACCCTCCTACCTCTACCTCCCGAGTGCTGGGATTAAAGGCGTGTGCCACCACGCCCGGCTTGAAATGATTTCTTAAAGAAGATGGCAATAGTGATTGCAGTGTAGGATTTAGGCGTGGATTTTAAACCTGTAATCACTGCTTGTGCTGGTGTACACCTTTAATCCCAGCATGGAGGAAGCAGAGGTAGGATGATGGCTGTGAGTTTGAGGCCACCCTGAGACTATATAGTGAATTCCAGAACAGCCTAGGCTAGAGTGAGACCCCACCTTTAAACAAGCAAACAAACAAACAAACAAACAAACAAGTGTAATCTACAACCTTTCTTTCAGTCTGTCATTTTTATTCTTTTTTTTTTTTTTCTGGGCAAAGATATCTACTAGAACTTTTCACATACTAGTTATATGATACTGAACAATTTTCTTTACCTCTCTGGGCTTCAGATCCATTTTTTTTTTTTTTTTTTTTTTTTTGAGAGAGACACATAGAGAGACAGAGGGAGAGGGAGAGGAAGACAGATAGAGATGGGCGTGCCAGCAGCCTCTCAGCTGCTGCGAATGAAATCCAGATGTGTGTGCCCCCTTGTGGTCAAGTGTGGCATTGCGCCCTTGCGTCACTTTGCATCTGGCTAAATGTGGGACCTGGAGATTGGAACCACTGGAGATTGGAACCAGTGTTCTTAGGCTTAGGAGGCAGGCGCCTTCACCACTAAGCCATCTCTCCAGCCTCAGATCCATATTTTTGAAGAGGCAAAACTAAAAACTTTGAGCTTGTTGCATGCTACTGTTCATATAAACAAAAATATTCTCCTATAACAGGCCATATCAGGTTTCAAAGTCACTCACATCATTTAAGCAGAACTAACTTTGCTAAAGGGTTGTAGCTGCTCAGAAAAGGTGATGGGATGATTGGAGGTGGAGAGGCAGGCTGGTCGCCAAGATCAACTCCCAGAACACCCCTGCTGGTAAGCAAACTGGGGTGTGGGCCCTCTAGATTGTGGGAGAATGTTTAAGCTGAACAGTGATGGATGGATGGCCCAACTCCAGCTTTCCCATTTATGACTTGGGCAATGTATATAATCTCTTAGACACATAGGGGATCGAGGAAGGACAAGAAAGACAGAAAGGAAGCCAGAGACAGGCTGAGAGAAAATATAGAAAGTTAGGCTCAAGAGAGTCAACGGGTGACCAGACATATACCAACGATGCCCCCCTTTCCTGGCCTGTGCCCTCCACCGAGAATCTGAAAGCCGGGCTCCAATTCTGATAATTTCTTTATCTATAAAGTAAGATTCCAAATGTAAAAACACCTCCGGTGATATTTAGCATATAGTGGTAGTCAGTTAAGTTTTGTCCTCTTCTCTCCCTCAGAGATAGAAATATGCTCATTGAAGAATAGAGGGGAAAGTGTGCAGACTGGAACAGTGGGAAATAATGGGGGGCGGGGAGATAGGACCAGAGGATAGAAAAAAATTCCTTGAAAAAAAAAGGTGGGTCAATAAACTTGAATTCTATAGGCAATGGGCACTGATGGCAGTTTTTTTTTTTTTTTTAGAAAATATTTTATTTATTTGAGAGAGAGAGAGAGAAATGGGCATGGAGAGAGAGAGAAAGAGAAAATGGGTGTGTCAGGGCCTCAAGCCACTGCAAACGAACTCCAGATGTGTGCACCCCCTGGTGCATCTGACTTACGCGGATCCTGGGGAGTTAAACCTGGGTCCTTTGGCTTTGCAGGCAAATTCCTTAACTGCTAAGCCATCCCCCCAGTCCTGATGGCAGTTTTTGGAGAAGGAATGACTTGAAAAACGTGGTGCTTTGGCAAAATAAATATTACAGCTGCGTTCATGGCACAGGCTCTTCCTACAAAATATAATGAGTGAAGAATGCCTTTGCCAGCCTCTTTTAATGGAACGTTCCTTCCAGTTTTGTGGAAAATGCCCTTTGGGAAGCCACAGCAGTAGACTGTAGTCCTTATTTAGATCGAAGTACCTAACTGAAACAATGCCTCTCCCTGTTACTCTTAGAAGCACATGCTATCCTACTCATAGGTGCAGAATGGTAGCACAGGGACACCCTCCCTGCTCTGAGTCACACGCAGGAGGGCTGGGATGCAATAGTGGCTAATGGTAAGACAAATGACTCCAACAGGACTGTGTCCCCACAATACGTGCCTGGGAAGACAGATAGGGAACAGGAAGACACATCGAAGGAGAAGACTCAGAGCACGTCCCATTCCCACAGCTATGAGGGCATTTCAGAGGGCGTCCGGTCTGCTCAGGACTTGGTCCAGGGCTCAGAAATCACAGCCTGTGAGTAGCAGGGCAGCTGTGAAACCACTCAGGATCTCAAATGACTTCAGACATAGGAAAGAGTCTGTGATCCATCTGCCATCAAGAAAGTGTACAGCTGGAGAGATGGCTTAGTAGTTAAGGAGCTTGCCTGTGAAGTCTAAGGACCCAGGTTCGATTCCCCAGTACCCACATAAGCCAGATGCATAGGTGGTACATGTGTCTGGAGTTTGTTTGCAGTGGGTAGAGGCCCTGGCCCACCCATTCTCTCTCTCATAAATCAATCAATCAATGATACATTTTAAAAAAAGAAAGAAAATGTAGAACTACAACCTACCCTGAAGTATGCCTAGTAGGGGTTTAAAGTGGAGGCTTAAAAACTTCTGAGTGAGGGCTGGAGAGATGGCTTAGTGGTTAAGGCACTTCCCTTACAAAGCTGAAGGACCAAGGTTCAATTCCCCAGGACCCACGTAAGCCAGATGCACAAGGGAGCACATGCATCTGGAGTTCGTTTGCAGTGGCTGGAGGCCCTGGTGTGCCCATTTTTTTTTCTCTCTCTCCATGCTTACTTCTCTCTCTCTCTTAAATAAATAAATAAATAAATAAATAAATAAATAAATAAAATTTTTAAAATTCTGAATGAATGCATCACCCATCCCAAGTCCTCATTTTTTAAAAAAATATTTTATTATTTATTTGAGAGAGAAAGAGATACAGATCAGCTGAAACCAAAAAAGATCAAAACACGAAGTTTATGGGGAGTGTGCAATAGGAAACACTATAGCTGTAGAGATTAATATTAGTACAATGTAGATCTCATCAGTGAAGATAAAACTTCCTGCATGTCTAAGGTGGATTTACACCATTCTGTGGGGTTAGTCTCTGATTCGAATGGTGGTATGGAGAAATGAGCTATATAAGCATTATTTACCCTGCAAGCTTCCCTGACTAGGTGCAGAATGGTAGCACAGGACACCCTTCTGCTCTGGAGGTTCCCCACGGGAGGCCTGGGGGGATGCAATAGTGGAAATGGTAAGACAAATGACTGCTTAAACTGTGTCCCACATAATGTGCCATATAAGGCAGATGAGGAACAGGAGAAGACACATATATTGAGAAGACTATTTAAAACTCGTCCCATTCCAGCTATAGAGGCATTTCAGAGGGCGTCCGGTCTCCTCAGGACTTGGTCAAGGGCTTTGTGTCACAGCCTGAGTAGCCAGGGCAGCTGTGAGACTCCACTTTAGTGTGCAAATGACTTCCAGACATAGGAAAGAGGTCTGTGATCCATCTGCCATCAGAAAAGTGTACAGCTGGAGAGATTACTTGTTGTTCAAAAAGCTTGCCCTGTGAATTGGCTCTAAGGACAGGTTCGATTCCCAAGTTACCTAGATAAGCCAGATTTCCAGGTGGTACATGTGTCTGAGTTTGTTTGCAGTGGGTAGAGCCTTTTCTTTCACCTTTCTCTCTCTCACTTTTCTCTAATCAATCAATGATACATTTTTCTTTCTTTGAAAATGTTTTTCTTTCTTCTTTTCTTTCTCCTAGTAGGGAGTTAAAGTTTCTTCTCTCTCCTTTCTAGTGGGGGCTGGAGAGATCCTTGTGGTTTCTTTCTTTCTTCAAAGCTGAAGGACTTCTTTCAATTCCCAGGACCCGTAAGCCAGATATATTGTGGCACCCCATTTGAGTTAGTTTGGCCTGGTACTTTCTGAGGGTCACATTTCAGAACTTATCTCCTTCTGCACTTTGCTCTCTTAAATAAATAAATAAATAAATGAAATTTTAAAAATTCTGTCTGTTGGAAGTATTTATCCTCATTTTTTTAAAAAATATTTTTTTATTTGTTGAGAGAAAGAGATACAGAAATAGACAGGGAGAGAGAGAGTAGAGAGAGAGAATGGGCAAGGGCCTCCAGCCACTGCAAACGAACCTGATGCATGTGCTACTAATAGCTAACGTGGAGTCCTGGAAGCTCAGCTTGTGAACCGAGGAATCATTAGGCTTCACGGAGCTTGGCGCAACCGCTAAGCCATCTCTCCAGCCCCCCCAGATATCATGCAATTTATTTTAAATGATTACTATCAGAGAAGCTTAAGTTATGTTCAAGGTCCACTCCAGCTCCATAGTGGTAGAACTAGGTTCTGAACTCAGGGCTCTTGATTTGCAATTTACCAGCTAAATTTCTCATTCCTTGTTGCTTTTGGCCTCGGGGTTTGAGGAGGATGGATGTCGTGCATCCCAATGCTGCATACTGAAAGCGTTAAGCCAATCTTTGTTTTACAGACTCAGAACCAAGACTGGGTTACATCTGGGTCTCCATGGGGTCCCACGAGTCTCTATGATAACATCCAAAGCATCACTTCTACAAGCTACCCAGAGATCCCACCACACAAGAACTTGCCTCACATAGCCAAGCCAAAGGCCAGCGTTTAGGGCAGGGACTGGCTGGGTGTGCCATGGATTTCCTCTGAGCTCAGATGGCTTCTGGAAGGACTGGACATTTCCTCTGCTGGTTTGAAAACACGAATCTTGACAAAAACACAAGGGGTCATGAATGGCTGTTGGTAAATCGGACACAGAGGCCGAAGAAAGGAAAAAGAAAGACAAGGAAGCCAGAGACAGGGTGAGGAGAATATAAAAAGTATGCCAAAGAGAGCCAGTGGGTGACCAGACACGGTATGCCAACAAAACCATCTTGCCCTGGGCTGCGCTCTCCACCAGAATATGAAAGCCGGGCTCCAATTCAGGAGCTCTAAAGCTGTTTAGTTTTTAATTAGTTTTTGTTTTGTTTTGTTTGTTTTTGTTTGTTTATTATTTATTTATTTGGTTAGTTGAGAGATAGGGAGAGAAGAGGCAGATAGAATAGGGGCGTGAGAGAGCGAGAGAGAGAGAGAGAGAGAAATGGGCATGCCAGGGCCTCCCACTACAATGGACTCGGACCCTTTCTACTTTGTGCATCTGGCTTACATGGATCCTGGGGGAATCAAGCATCAAGCCTTCAGGTCGTTGGAAGCTACCAGGCAAGTGCTTAGCCACTAAGCCATCTCTCCAGACCCCGCTGTTTGAGTCCCCGCCCGCTTTCCCAAGTTTCATCAGTCCAGGGAGTTCCCCATTGAAAGCTGTTTCTTCCCAACCGAGGTGGGACACTACAGGCAAAGACCACTGCTCTCTAGTCTTCCTGGGTGAAAGGTAAGACGGAGAAAAACAACAAACATAAGGATTAAATCTGGCATGGCAGCTGCTCATTGCTGGTGGCAGCTTCTTCAGCTCACTGTGGTAGCACATGCTTCACAGAGAAGAGGGTGGCCTGTGGCAGTCCAAGTGACTGTTCTCTCAGACAGAGGGAGCTCCTCCAGCAAACTAGAGACAACTGTGACACCAGTAAATCGGAAGTGCTCTTTTACGCAGTCTCAAAGCTTTGCTGCTCTTCCAGTAGTTTCTCGCTCTTCAGGCCGCATACAGCCTTCAACACCATCTCCAGAGGCCAGCCAGCTTTGGCAATCTCTATGCTCTAACTCACCCATTGCATATTGAAATGTCCTTCACGAGAAGGCTCATCCACATTCATAAGCAGAACCCGACAGAGCTATTCTAAATTGAAGCCCTGTTTGCTAATAGAGAAAAATCGCCGGAAACCGATGACTTTCTTACTTCCATAGGAGATGAGATGAACAAATATTGCTGTATTCACAAGATGGCAGAAAACTGCTTGAATCAAATGAATGACTTGAGTTAAATGTGACAACCTGGATGAATGTCAAAAATATAATGATGAAGAAGAGAGGCAATGTGATAGGATGTCTCTTATATAAAGTTTGAAAACATGTGCCTGACAGCTGGGCGTGAGTGGCGCGCGCCTTTAATCCCAGCACTCGGGAGGCAGAGGTAGGAGGATTGCTGTGAGTTCGAGGCCACCCTGAGACTACATAGTGAATTCAGGTCAGCCTGGATTAGAGTGAGACCCTACCTCAAAATAAATAAATTAAATAAAGGAAAGCATGCTTCATTTTGTGGGGCTTGTATGATCTTGTACAAAATACAGTAGAAGAGGGGAAAACTACCTCTAGGTAACATTTTACTTATGGACATGTATGTGGAAACCTAACTGGTAGCAATGTTCGCCTACAGTCATCCAATTTCATTTTACATCTTTAGATGTAATTTCCCTTAACGTTGAGAAAAGAGACGCAGATGATAATGATGTCATTTCCATTCATCAACAAAGAGCAGGAAGTCCTGGCTAGTACATTAAGACTGGGGAGGAAGAACAAACTGTTATGCCTTACAGTCATAATAGCATGACTAAATGCATAGGACACCTAAAAAAACTAGTAAGTGGTTAAAACTAATAAAGGAGGCTAATAAGCCTGTGGAATATAAATATAAAAACAATATCCCAAACTCAACAGTTTTCCTGTAAAAAATAACTCAAAAGAAGAAACACAATTCCTCTGACAGGTGCAATAAAAATGTAAAGAATCTGAACACTATTAACAACATAAGAAAACCCCAAGATCTTTAGAGATAAAAAAATTTAAAACTCTCAAAGCACATGCACCAAATCTAAGAACAAACAAAAACAATTGAATATTATGTTGACAACTTGCTGTAACTTCACATAAAGGTTTTGTTTTTATTTGTTATTGTTGTTATTGTTAAATCTAGATTTAAAGTGATTTCCATCAAAATCCTGGCAGATTTTGTTTTAATCCTGAAAACCTTACTCTAAAATTCATTTAAAATAATAAATACTCTCAAAGAATTAAAGCAAAATTCAAAAGGAAGATATCTCAGGCATCAAGGCTTGTTATCAGTGAAGGAAATCTTTTTTTTTTTTTTTAATAAAACAAACTCAGCTGGGCACGGTGGCTCACACCTTTAATCCCAGCACTCTGGAGGCAGAGGTTGGAGGATCCTTGTGAGTTCAAGGCCACCCCGAGACTTCATAGTGAATTCCAGGTCAGCCTGGACTAAGCAGGAGAGACCCTACCTCAAAAAACCTAAATAAATGATAAACCAAAAAAACTGAAGTGGCAGACTGAAACCAGTGATACTGATAGCAACTGATATACACATCATTTGGTTTTAAAATATACAAAGCAACGTTGATAATTCAATTAGGCTAATATGGAAAACAAAATTCAAAGCAGGAAATATAAGAATAATAACTTTCTCCATGAGATAATATGAAGTAAAAAAGCCAGAAAAAGATATACAAAACAGCAAAGTTAGGGAATACAGTAAGGAAAAAATGGGTAAGGTATGGATAGAAAAATCACAATAAGAAAATGCAAATGGCTAATAAATGAAGAATGCTCTGTCTCACTGTCGAGCAAATGAATATAAATTAAATTAAAAATAATAATAAAGCCGGATCCAGTGACTCCTGCCTGCAACTCCAGCACAGATAGGGTAAAGCAAAGGATTGCTGTGAGTTTGGCTTGACCTTGTGCTACAGAGTGAGATGGTCTCAAAACATATCAAATAATGATGACGATGATGATATATAGATTTAAAAAGGTATGCCATCCAATTCATAGAGGTTGGTAAAATTACAAAGTTGGGCTGGAGAGATGGCTTAGTGGGTAGGTGCTTGCCAGTGAAGCCTAAGGACCCAGGTTGATTCCTGGTATCCACATAAGCCAGATGCACAAGGTAGAGCATGCATCTGGAGTTCGTTTGCAGTGGCTGGAGGCCCTGGTGCACCCGTTCTCTCTCTCTCTCTAGAGAGGCTGTGGAGCATCCTAACTGTCCTCCAGCACTGGAAGAGGTCTGAAGAGCTGCCACCTTCCTGGAAGGCAAGCTGGGCTGGCCAGACTGACTGCCACTGACAATGAAGACGCACTGTGACCCACAGGATGGTTTTATATGAAGAAGCTCAGCCACCACGGGTGCAAAGAGGAGAGGGCGCTCATCACACTGCTTGTTTCTGCCACGATTTAGATTCCACACGTCTACTGATAAGGAAAGTCAAAAGAACAGGTGTGGAATGGTGTAGGAAATCTATGAGACTGTCTCTCAGAATGAACAAGAGTTCTTCCAGCACTGTGGGGATGTCAAAATACAGTGCTGAGGCTGTGGACGAAAGAAGAAACAGGGTGTCATCTGTATAAAAACACTAACACAGAAATGATGTCTCTCTGTGCTCTGTGTCAGCAACATATGGTGTCTTCAGCAATAGGGTCTTAGCTTTGCCTCAGGCAGGTAATCAAGTGCTTGCCTCAGATCCATATTTTTGAAGAGGCAAAACTAAAAACTTTGAGCTTGTTGCATGCTACTGTTCATATAAACAAAAATATTCTCCTATAACAGGCCATATCAGGTTTCAAAGTCACTCACATCATTTAAGCAGAACTAACTTTGCTAAAGGGTTGTAGCTGCTCAGAAAAGGTGATGGGATGATTGGAGGTGGAGAGGCAGGCTGGTCGCCAAGATCAACTCCCAGAACACCCCTGCTGGTAAGCAAACTGGGGTGTGGGCCCTCTAGATTGTGGGAGAATGTTTAAGCTGAACAGTGATGATGGATGGCCCAACTCCAGCTTTCCCATTTATGACTTGGGCAATGTATATAATCTCTTAGACACATAAGGGATCGAGGAAGGACAAGAAAGACAGAAAGGAAGCCAGAGACAGGCTGAGAGAAAATATAGAAAGTTAGGCTCAAGAGAGTCAACGGGTGACCAGACATATATACCAACGATGCCCCCTTTCCCTGGCCTGTGCCCTCCACCGAGAATCTGAAAGCCGGGCTCCAATTCTGATAATTTCTTTATCTATAAAGTAAGATTCCAAATGTAAAAACACCTCCGGTGATATTTAGCATATAGTGGTAGTCAGTTAAGTTTTGTCCTCTTCTCTTCCTCAGAGATAGAAACATGCTCATTGAAGAATAGAGGGGAAAGTGTGCAGACTGGAACAGTGGGAAATAATGGGGGGGAGATAGGACCAGAGGATAGAAAAAAAAATCCTTGAAAAAAAAAAGGTGGGTCAATAAACTTGAATTCTATAGGCAATGGGCACTGATGGCAGTTTTTTTTTTTTTTTAGAAAATATTTTATTTATTTGAGAGAGAGAGAGAGAGAAATAGGCATGGAGAGAGAGAGAGAGAGAGAATGGGTGTGTCAGGGCCTCAAGCCACTGCAAACGAACTCCAGATGTGTGCACCCCCTGGTGGATCCTGGGGAGTTAAACCTGGGTCCTTTGGCAAATTCCTTAACTGCTAAGCCATCCCCCCAGTCCTGATGGCAGTTTTTGGAGAAGGAATGACTTGAAAAACGTGGTGCTTTGGCAAAATAAATATTACAGCTGCGTTCATGGCACAGGCTCTTCCTACAAAATATAATGAGTGAAGAATGCCTTTGCCAGCCTCTTTTAATGGAACGTTCCTTCCAGTTTTATGGAAAATGCCCTTTGGGAAGCCACAGCAGTAGACTGTAGTCCTTATTTAGATCGAAGTACCTAATTGAAACAATGCCTCTCCCTGTTACTCTTAGAAGCACATGCTATCCTACTCATAGGTGCAGAATGGTAGCACAGGGACACCCTCCCTGCTCTGAGTCACACGCAGGAGGCCTGGGATGCAATAGTGGCTAATGGTAAGACAAATGACTCCAACAGGACTGTGTCCCCACAATACGTGCCTGGGAAGACAGATAGGGAACAGGAAGACACATCGAAGGAGAAGACTCAGAGCACGTCCCATTCCCACAGCTATGAGGGCATTTCAGAGGGCGTCCGGTCTGCTCAGGACTTGGTCTAGGGCTCAGAAATCACAGCCTGTGAGTAGCAGGGCAGCTGTGAAACCACTCAGGATCTCAAATGACTTCAGACATAGGAAAGAGTCTGTGATCCATCTGCCATCAAGAAAGTGTACAGCTGGAGAGATGGCTTAGTAGTTAAGGAGCTTGCCTGTGAAGTCTAAGGACCCAGGTTCGATTCCCAGTACCACATAAGCCAGATGCATAGGTGGTACATGTGTCTGGAGTTTGTTTGCAGTGGGTAGAGGCCCTGGCACACCCATTCTCTCTCTCATAAATCAATCAATCAATGATACATTTTAAAAAAAGAAAGAAAATGTAGAACTACAACCTACCCTGAAGTATGCCTAGTAGGGGGTTAAAGTGGAGGCTTAAAAACTTCTGAGTGAGGGCTGGAGAGATGGCTTAGTGGTTAAGGCACTTCCCTTACAAAGCTGAAGGACCAAGGTTCAATTCCCAGGACCACGTAAGCCAGATGCACAAGGAGCACATGCATCTGGAGTTCGTTTTGCAGTGGCTGGAGGCCCTGGTGTGCCCATTTTTTTTTTCTCTCTCTCCATGCTTACTTCTCTCTCTCTCTTAAATAAATAAATAAATAAATGAAATTTTAAAAATTCTGAATGAATGCATCACCCATCCCAAGTCCTCATTTTTTAAAAAAATATTTTATTATTTATTTGAGAGAGAAAGAGATACAGAAATAGACAGGTAGAGAGAGAAAGAGAGAACGGGCACGCCAGGGCCTCCAGCCACTGCAAATGAACTCCAGATGCATGTGCCCCCTTGTGCTTCTGGCTAACGTGGGTCCTGGAGAATCGAGCCTTGAACTGGGGTCCTTAGGCTTCACAGGCAAGCGCTTAACCGCTAAGCCATCTCTCCAGCCCCCAAGTCCTCATTTTTAAATTTATTTTAAAACAGTTACTATCCAGAGAAGCTTAAGTTATGTTCAAAGGTCCTCAACTCCATAGTGGTAGAACTAGGTTCTGAACTCAGGGCTCTTGATTTGCAATTTACTATTTCATTCCTCATTCCTTGTTGCTTTGGCCTCGGGGTTTGAGGAGGATGGATGTGCGTGCATCCCAATGCTGCATACTGAGAAACGTTAAGCCAATCTTGTTTACAGACTCAGAACCAAGACTGGGTTACATCTGGGTCTCCATGGGGTCCACAGGTCTCTATGATAACATCCTAGAAGGCAGCATCACTTCTACAACGCACCCAGAGATCCACACGAAGAACTTGCCTCACATAGCCAAGCCAAAGGCCAGCGTTTAGGGCAGGGACTGGCTGGGTGTGCATGGATTTCCTCTGAGCTCAGATGGCTTCTGGAAGGACTGGACATTTCCTCTGCTGGTTTGAAAACACGAATCTTGACAAAAACACAAAGGGGTCATGAATGGCTATTGGTAAATCGGACACAGAGGGAATCAAGGAAAGGGAAAGAAAGACAAAGGAAGCCAGAGACAGGGTGAGGGAGAATATAAAAAGTATGCCCAAGAGAGCCAGTGGGTGACCAGACACGTATGCCAACAAAGCCATCTTGCCCTGGGCTGCGCTCTCCACCAGGAATATGAAAGCCGGGCTCCAATTCAGGAGCTCTAAAGCTGTTTGAGTTTTTTTAAATTAGTTTTTTCTGTTTTGTTTTGTTTGTTTGTTTGTTTATTATTTATTTATTTAGTTAGTTGAGAGATAGAGAGAGAAAGAGGCAGATAGAGAATAGAGAACGTTGAGAGAGAGAGAGAGAGAGAGAGAGAGAGAGAGAAAGAATGGGCATGCCAGGGCCTCCAGCCACTGCAATGAACTCCAGACGCTACTTTGTGCATCTGGCTTACATGGATCCTGGGGAATCAAGCATCAAACCCAGGTCGTTAGGCTTCACAGGCAAGTGCTTAACCACTAAGCCATCTCTCCAGACCCCGCTGTTTGAGTCCCCCCCGCCCCGCCTCCCCATAGTTTCTAAGCATCCAGTCCAGGGTTCCCATTGAAAGCTGTTTCTTCCCAACAGGGAGTGGGGCTACAGGCAAAGACCACTGCTCTCTAGTCTTCCCTGTAGGTGAGAAAGGTAAGACCCGGGAGAAAACACAACAAACATAAGGATTAAATCTGGCATGGCAGCTGCTCCTTGCTGGTGGCAGCTTCTTGCCAGCTCCCACTGTGGTAGCACATGCTTCACAGAGGGTGGCCTGTGGCAGTCCAGAAGTGACTGTTCTCTCAGACAGTGAGAGCTCCTCCAGCAAAGTAGAGACAACTGTTGACACCAAGTAAATCAGTGTCTTTTTAGGTCTCAAAGCTTCTTTGCTCTTCCAGTAGTTTCTGCACTATTCCAGACCGCATACAACCTTCAACACCATCTCCAGAGGCCAGCCAGCTTCCCAGCCAGTCTCTGTCACTCTCTAACCACCCATTGCATATTCCGAAATGTCCTTCTGAGAAAATCATCCACATTCATAAGCAGAACCCGACAGGCTATTCTAGAAATTGAAGCCCTGTTTGTAATAGAGAAAAATCCTTGGAAATAAATGTTCTTCCATAGGAGATGAGATGAACAAATGTTGCTGTATTCACAAGATGGCAAAACTATGGCAGATGAAATGAATGAAGCAGGTTAAATGTGACAACCTGGATGAATGTCAAAAATATAATGATGAAGAAGAGAGGCAATGTATGATAGGATGTCTCTTATATAAAGTTTGAAAACATGTGCCTGACAGCCGGGCGTGGTGGCGCACGCCTTTAATCCCAGCACTCGGGAGGCAGAGGTAGGAGGATTGCTGTGAGTTCGAGGTCACCCTGAGACTACATAGTGAATTCCAGGTCAGCCTGGATTAGAGTGAGACCCTACCTCAAAATAAATAAATTAAATAAAGGGGGAAAGCATGCTTCATTTTGTGGGGCTTGTATGATCTTGTACAAAATACAGTAGAAGAGGGGAAAACTACCTCTAGGTAACATTTTACTTATGGACATGTATGTGGAAACCCTAACTGGTAGCAATGTTCGCCTACAGTCATCCAATTTCATTTTACATCTTTAGATGTAATTTCCCTTAATGTTGAGAAAGAGACGCAGATGATAATGATGTCATTTCCATTCATCAACAAAGAGCAGGAAGTCCTGGCTAGTACATTAAGACTGGGGAGGAAGAACAAACTGTTATGCCTTACAGTCATAATAGCATGACTAAATGCATAGGACACCTAAAAAAAACTAGTAAGTGGTTAAAACTAATAAAGGAGGCTAATAAGCCTGTGGAATATAAATATAAAAACAATATCCCAAACTCAACAGTTTTCCTGTAAAAAATAACTCAAAAGAAGAAACACAATTCCTCTGACAGGTGCAATAAAAATGTAAAGAATCTGAACACTATTAACAACATAAGAAAACCCCAAGATCTTTAGAGATAAAAAAATTTAAAACTCTCAAAGCACATGCGCAAATCTAAGAACAAACAAAAACAATTGAATATTATGTTGACAACTTGCTGTAACTTCACATAAAGGTTTTGTTTTTATTTGTTATTGTTGTTATTGTTAAATCTAGATTTAAAGTGATTTCCATCAAAATCCTGGCAGATTTTGTTTTAATCCTGAAAACCTTACTCTAAAATTCATTTAAAATAATAAATACTCTCAAAGAATTAAAGCAAAATTCAAAAGGAAGATATCTCAGGCATCAAGGCTTGTTATCAGTGAAGGAAATCTTTTTTTTTTTTTTTAATAAAACAAACTCAGCTGGGCACGGTGGCTCACACCTTTAATCCCAGCACTCTGGAGGCAGAGGTTGGAGGATCCTTGTGAGTTCAAGGCTCAGCCTGGACTAAGCAAGAGAGACCCTACCTCAAAAAACCTAAATAAATAATAAACCAAAAAAACTGAAGTGGCAGACTGAAACCAGTGATACTGATAGCAACTGATATACACATCATTTAGTTTTAAAATATACAAAGCAACGTTGATAATTCAATTAGGCTAATATGGAAAACAAAATTTAAAGCAGGAAATATAAGAATAATAACTTTCTCCATGAGATAATATGAAGTAAAAAAGCCAGAAAAAGATATACAAAACAGCAAAGTTAGGGAATACAGTAAGGAAAAAAAATGGGTAAAGGTATGGATAGAAAAATCACAAGAAGAAAATGCAAATGGCTAATAAATGAAGAATGCTCTGTCTCACTGTCGAGCAAATGAATATAAATTAAATTAAAAAAATAATAATAAAGCCGGATCCAGTGACTCCTGCCTGCAACTCCAGCACAGATAGGGTAAAGCAAAAGGATTGCTGTGAGTTTGAAGCCAGCCTTGTGCTACAGAGTGAGATGGTCTCAAAAACATATCAAATAATGATGACGATGATGATATATAGATTTAAAAAGGTATGCCATCCAATTCATAGAGGTTGGTAAAAATTACAAAGTTGGGCTGGAGAGATAGCTTAGTGGGTAAGGTGCTTGCCAGTGAAGCCTAAGGACCCAGGTTCGATTCCCTGGTATCCACATAAGCCAGATGCACAAGGTAGAGCATGCATCTGGAGTTCGTTTGCAGTGGCTGGAGGCCCTGGTGCACCGTTTCTCTCTCTCTCTCTAGAGAGGCTGTGGAGCATCCTAACTGTCCTCCAGCACTGGAAGAGGTCTGAAGAGCTGCCACCTTCCTGGAAGGCAAGCTGGGCTGGCCAGACTGACTGCCACTGACAATGAAGACGCACTGTGACCCACAGGATGGTTTTATATGAAGAAGCTCAGCCACCACGGGTGCAAAGAGGAGAGGGCGCTCATCCCACACTGCTTGTTTCTGCCACGATTTAGATTCCACACGTCTACTGATAAGGAAAGTCAAAAAGAACAGGTGTGGAATGGTGTAGGGAAATCTATGAGACTGTCTCTCAGAATGAACAAGAGTTCTTCCAGCACTGTGGGGGGATGTCAAAATACAGTGCTGAGGCTGTGGACGAAAAGAAGAAACAGGGTGTCATCTGTATAAAAACACTAACACAGAAATGATGTCTCTCCTGCTCTGTGTCAGCAACATATGGTGTCTTCAGCAATAGGGTCTTAGCTTTTGCCTCAGGCAGGTAATCAAGTGCTTTGACAGAAAGCTGTCTTGATTTGGGGACCTCGTAGGTCTCTCTGATCAGCAGTTCAATGTGGGGAGCAACCAATCTCTGGAACTGGGAGTTACAGGCCAGAGACAGAAAAAAAAATCTTTTAAGTTTAAGCTTCATCCCACCCTCAACAGGGCCCTACTTTTCAGGTGTCCCCCTTAATCCTTTTGAGGGTTATATCTTTTAAGCTATCTCCAAGGATAAAGGTTTCTATGGGATCAGCTCATTTTGGATTTAATTTTGGGTTTGTTTCCTCCCTCCATTTTTCTTCCCCTTCTCCCAAACCCTTCCATCCCTATAAATTTTGCTCTTTTCTAAAAAAAAAAAAAAGTTTATTTATTTGAGAGGAAGAGAGAGAGAGAGAGAAAAAGAGAGAATGGGTTTACCAGGGCCTCCAGTCACTGCAAATGAACTCCATATCCGTGTGCCCCCTTGTGCATCTGGCTTACGTGGTTCCTGAAGAATTGAACCAGGATCCTTTGGCTTCTCAGGCAAATGCCTTCACCGTTAAGCCATTTCCCCAGGCCCCAATTTACTTTTTTTTTTTTTTTTTTTGGTTTTGCAAGGTAGGGTCTCACTCTGGTCCAGGCTGACCTGGAATTCACTATGTAGTCTCAGGGTGGCCTCGAACTCTCGGCGTTCCTCCTACCTCTGCCTCCTGAGTGCTGGGATTAAAGGCGTGCGCCACCACGCCCAGCTTTACTTTTTTTTTTTTTTTTTTTGAGAGAGAGAGAGAATTGGTGCAACATGGCTTCCGGCCACTGCCATTAAACTACAGATATACCTTGTGCATGTGTGCGACCTTGTGTGTGCTTGTGTCACCTTGTACATCTGGCTTATGTGGGACCTGGAGAGTTGAACATGAGTCTTTAGGCTTCACAGGCAAGTTCCTTAACCACGAAGCCATCTCTCCAGCCCTGAATTTTGCCCTGTAACATGGCCTAGTGAAGTGACAGCAGATCACAATCAGTCTGAAGGGATCACGAGGGAAACAACCCACACTCTGCAATGTGCTGTGTGGCTCTGCCACCAAGTTCAGGACCTTAGATATATTAATTGCATTTTAGATTTTACAGTATTCTCAATTTATGAAGAGTTTATCTGTACATATCTATGTCCCCATCATAAGTTGGAGGCACTTGGGAACATTTCTTTTTAAAATTTACTTTATTTGTGTGTGTATGTGAGTGTGTGTCTGTGCACATGTGTGCACATGCGTGTGTGTTCATGCACTCACCAGGGCCTCTTGCTGCTGCGAACAAACACCAGATGCTTACATTGCTTTTTGTACCTGGCTTTTGTGGGTGGCTTGGGCATTGAACTCAGGATGGCAGGCTTTGCAAAATAAGTCCCTTGAATGACTGGGCCATCTTCCCAGCCTCACCTATACACGTGTCTAAGCAGGATCACAAAGATGAAGTACAGGGCTGGAGAAATGGCTTAGCGGTTAAATGCTTGCCTGTGAAGCCTAAGGACCCTGGTTCGAGGCTCAGTTCTGCAGGACCCACGTAAGCCAGGTGCACAAGAGGGCTCACACATCTGGAGTTCGTTTGCAGTGGCTGGAGGCCCTGGCACACCCATTCTCTCTCTCTCTCTGCCTGCCTATTTCTTTATCTCTCTCTCTCTCTTTCTCCAATAAATAAATAATAAAATATTTTTTTTAAAGATGAAATAGGGCTGGAGAGATGGCTTAGCGGTTAAGGCACCTGCTCGCTAAGCCTAAGAACATCAGGTCCAATCTCCAGGTCCCATGTTTAGCCAGATGCAAAGTGATGCAAGGGTGCAATGCTGCACTTGACCACAAGGGGGCGCACGCATCTGGATTTCGTTCACAGAGGCTGAGAGGCTGCTGGCGCGCCCATTCTCTATCTGTCTTCCTCTCCCTCTCTCTGTGTCTCTCTCCAAAAAAAAAAAAAAAAAAGTTGAAATACAGTGTAGCTAATGTACCTAGGAGGAAGGGGGTGGTACAAGGAAAACTAAAAATAACAAGAGGGTTCTTCTGTGAACTGGTGTTGATAGTCATGAAAAGAACAGTTTTAATAAGTTTACCCACTTGAAGATTAGGAAAGACAAAGAAAGCACAATAACACAAAGAAAGCAAGCAGGTATACGTATATGCCCTCTAGCTGGCCTCTTTCTCACGGGGTTCTGGAATTTGTGTCTCACTTCTTTAGAAGGGAATTAACCTATTAATAAGAATCCAGTCAGAGGAAGGGTGTCTTCCTTGGGCTATTGCTTAAGTGGTTAGTAATAGTCACCACCTTCCCTGTTCGATGAGTCAGTCGAGGGAGCTGACCCATCTCCTCCCTGCCTGCTGTGTGGCTCAGAGTAAGTGTGTGCTCAGCATCCTGTGGAAATGCAGCACACTCCAACCGGAGCATGCCAGAGGTGGGTGAGTCAATGCCCACAGTCCAGAGATAAGAGGGAGAAATGGACAGGTTTGCTACTGTTCATCTCCTTGGGCTCAAGGAGACATGCAGATACAAACTCCTTTTACTGCAAATAATAGGAATGGCTGTGGTTAGAGAGATGGCTGAGCAGTTAATGCGCCTGCCTGCAAAACCAAAGGTCCCAGGTTCAATTCCCCAGGACCCAAATACACTAGATGCACAAGGTGGCAGAGGCGTTTGGAGTTGATTTGCAGTGGCGTGAGGCCCTAGCACTCCCATTCTGTCTCTCTCTCTCTCTCTCTGCCTCTTTTTTATCTCAAATAAATAAAACTAAAATACTGAAAAAGGAATGCCTGTGTAAGATATGTTCAAATCCACTAAACAGTTGGTATTTCTGTCCAATGGAGCATGATAAGAGGAATTCAAAGCAGAGAAAGTAGAAAGTAAAAAAAAAAAAAAAAAAAAAAAAAGTCTCTTTGAGCACATTTGCTGTTTTTAAAGGATGTAATATTTTTGTGCAAATCACACACATGGTTGTCCAAAAGGATGAGGGGAAGTGCTTGCAGAGCGAGGATGAGGAATCATGCCGCAGATCCTTGCCTGTCATGGTGTCCTCCGTGGTGGTTCGTTTGATGAGTCAGCTTGACTGGGCCACCAATGCCCAAAGAGTGGTTAAACATTATTTCCGTGTGGGTCTGTCTGTGCAGATGTTTCCAGAAGAGCTTGATATTTGAGTTGGTAGGCTGAGCACAGGCATACGTGGGTAGGTAGCTCATGTCCTTCGAACCGAAAGAGAGGGGAGTTGAATTCTGCCTGACTGGATGAACCACCGCAATGGGAGTCTTGTGTCCTGGGCACTCCTGTTCCCATGCCTCCAGCCGTAGTCTGGAATCTATTCCATCAGCCTTCAGGCCTTCAAACTCCTCCAGTCACTTCTCTGGGTTTTTGGTTTGCCTGCGTGATTTTGTGCCATTACCTACCTATAAATAAATCTCTTTTTAGATGTTGGTTCTGTTTCCTTGCAGAACTCTGACTGACTGAGTGCCCAGTTGCCAGCAGCACGTAATGAGCAATACCTCAATGATCATTATTTATGTAAGTAAGACAAGAGGGGAAAAAAATTAAAAGTAGGACCCTTCACTCATTCTCTAGGAAAATGTCCTTATTTTTTTGTCTTGAATCCCAAACACGAGGCCAGCGAGCTGCCTGCCAGCAGGGGAAGCCAGCTCTGCTGTTGTATTGCTGCTGTCTCTCTGAAGGGGTCACCCCCAGCAACTGTTTGGAACACATAAGAAGAGTCACCAACATGGGGATGGAGCAAGGAGCAGAACATTAGCATCGTCCACAATGGCAAATACAGCGAGAGTGTACAAGAACAGACAAGCTGAAAAGTCTTGAAATTCTAAAGCCGAAATCTCAATGGCCTGGTAAAAGTGGCAGTACTATTTATCTAAATAGATTCCTGCTTTTCTGACTTATTTCCCTCATTCCAGTCTCCTTCAGCTAGTTTCTATTGTTTGAGTTTTTTTTGTTGTTGTTGTTTAACAAACAAAAATAAAGAGCTTTTGGATACCTGCTTTGCAATCTACTGCACAGGTCCCCATCTGGAAGAGCAAACTGTATTGAGTGTTGCTTTCCCCCACCGTATGGCCAAAAGAGTGTTAGACATACACTGCTTCCTGTTCTGGGTCCTGCTCCTCTTGAGCATTTCTCCCTGCGGGCTCCAGTTTCTGCTGGTGGTCAGTCTTAACTCTTTCAACAGAAATGAAAGCCCAGAAAGACATTTGTGGAGTGCCAGGGCAAATCACTACCTATGTGCACTCAAATGCCAGGAAAATCACTCCTTAGAGAACTCTTTTTTTTTTTTTTTTTTTTTTTTTTTTACTGTTATTTTCTATAAGAGGGTGCTTCCTTTAATATTATTTTTTTTAAGTTTCTAAGCACTCAACTTGTCAAAAAATTTTTAAAAATTTTATTTACTTATTTGCAAGCAGAGAGAGAGAGATAGAAGAGACGCAGAGAGAGAATGGGCTTGCCAGGGCCTCTAGCCACTGCAAACGAACTCCAGATGCATGTGTTCCTTGTGCATCTGGCTTATGTGGGTCCTGGAGAATCGAACCAGGATCCTTTGGCTTCGCAGGCAAATACCTTAACTGCTAAGCCATTTCTCCAGCCTTTTTAATATTAATATTGAGCAAGAAAGTTCTTTTCGTGGAAGATATATTATCATGAAACACCCGCAATGGATGCTAGATTCTGATGTTTACATGTAGAATTGGTAAACTTCAATAAATATTTAATTGTTCTTTCACTGGGTGAATGGCCTCATATTCAGGATGGGTGGTGTGGGGAAGGAACCTTTTAAATATTACTTTTTAAAAAGTATTACAGTAAGTGGTTGCATAGTGGACACCAAGGACATGCAAGTTCAGGAAGAGGGAGCTGGAAGAGTTTCTTTAATGCTATGCTGCGGCCTGGAATAAAATTGATTATAATAGCTGGGCGTGGTGGCGCACGCCTTTAATCCCAGCACTCGGAAGGCAAAGGTGGGAAGATCGCCAAGAGTTCGAGGCCACCCTGAGACTACATAGTGAATTCCAGGTCAGCCTGAGCTAGAATGAGACCCTACTTTGAAAAAAAAAAAAAAAAAACCCAAATTGATTATAATAGAAAGCATGTAAAATATTAATAGATGCTTATTTGAAATATAAAATAATATACTTACCCAAATCAGTGTTGTTATTTTTTAAGCATATATAAAGTGACTTAAACAAATATGTAGCTATAGTGAATGAAATACTTACAAGGTGATGAGTGTTGTTGCAGGAATTTCTCTGGGGATGATTAGAGAGGATTTTATTTACCCCAGTACTGGAGCTGGGATCGCCCCCAAAGAAACGCCCACCCTGAGCTCCACCTGCGCTTTCAGTAGCAGCAAGGTGGAATCCACAGCAGCAGGGCAGATGTCACAGTATCAAGGTGGCGTGAGCAGGCAAGTGGGGGGAAGGGGAGCTTTACAAAAGCTTATGTGCAGTTAGCCGTGCAGTTCCATGGCAGTCGGCTATGTGGTTAAGGTTGCCAAGGGCAGCCTCTGCTTTAACCATTTCCTTCTTCTGAGGGCTCTAGTGGGGAGGGCCCTCGTCCGAGTTGCTGGGCTCTGGCCACAATAAGCATCTACTATAGTTCAGCATTCAGCAAGTGGTCTTTTCTACCTCGTGGTTAGTGCTCATAAACTCTCTCCTGAGGCGAAGGGCACTCTTATTTGGCAAATGGCAACGTCTCACATTTGTCACGGCCTATAGTAGCACATACATGGAAGATCCTGCACACGGGCTGAGTCCCTAGATGAGTTTCTGCAGCGGGTGGGGGGGGGGCAGTGGGGAGAACAAGGAATATATTCACATAGCCAAGTGTTTCCTCCTTCAGTGATACCAAGAAAGCGTGTTTGCCTGACAATCTTCACTCTCTTTCCAGTGTTTTCTCTACATGGCCAGGCTGGTTTGTGAACCAGATGCACTCTGCATCTCATAGAAGGTGATGTGTCTGAAGTAGCTCTAATCAATCAAAGGATGCCAGTCACACACCAACACTGCTTGGGGAAGCTCTTGTAAGACTGCCCTTAAGCACGCCTTTAATCCCAGCACTCGGGAGGCAGAGGTAGGAGGATTGCCATGAGTTCAAGGCCACCCTGAGACTACATAGTGAATTCTGAGCTAGAGTGAGACTCTACCTCGAAAAAACAAAACAAAACAAAACAAAACAAAACAAAAGACTGCCCTTAAGGGAGCCAGGTGACAGGACAAATGACAGAGCCAGGCTCCACTACTTCTTACACAGCATGTATAGCCTCTCTTTCTTTTCTTTTTTAAATTTTTTAAAAAATATATATATTTATTTATTTGACAGAGAGGGGAGAGAGAGAGAGAGAGAGAATGGGCACTCCACGGCTCCAGATGCGTGCACTACCTTGTGCATCTGGCTAACGTGTGTCCTGGGGAATTGAACCTGGGTCCTTTGGCTTTGCAGGCAAGCGCCTTAACCACTAAGCCATCCCTCTTGTCCTCTTTCTTTTCTTTTAACCCCAAATGGATACACTCACACTATTTACCACATTGGCCTCTGGATGACTCTTGGCTCTTTCCAGAAATCATTAAATGTATTCCCTTCTACTGGTCCTCATCCCCCCCCCCCAAAGGATGAAGACTTGGCAGGGAACAGGACTCTGCTGTTTGGGCTCTGCAGACCACTCCACAAGAGGAGTTCCAAATGCTTAGAGGAAAAACAACACAATTAGACTTGAGTGTATGACCTCCCAGTGAGAACGTGCTGAGAAGAGACAACATTCCTTTGTGCTTCTTAAGATCAGGGAGATTGGTTTTTAAATTCATTTTGTATTCCCGTGTCAGGTTTGATATTGCATTTCATACCAGGAAGGCTAGGTTTGGCAAATTCTTTCTATGTAGATCATAAGCTTTTTCTTCAACATGTAGAGACCAAACAACAGAAGTGCAATTTACAAACCTGCTAGGGATATTAGCAACAATCAAATAGGGTCACTACTCAAATTTGTAATTGAAAGAAAAAAAATTTTTTAATTTTTTGTTTATTTGAGAGCAACAGACAGAGAGAGAAAAAGGCAGATAGAGAATGGGCATGCCAGAGCCTCCATCCACTGCACAGGAACTCCAGATGCATGTGCCACATTGTGCATCTGGCTTACGTGGGTACTGGGGAATCGAGCCTCGAACTGGGGTCCTTAGGCTTCACAGGCAAGTGTTTAATTGATAAGCCATCTCTCCAGGCCCTTAAATAATTTTTTTGAAAAGCAAATTTTTACTTTATTTATTTGAGAGAGAGAAAGAGGCAGAGAGAGAGGAGAGAGAGAGAGAAATAAATGGGCATGCCAGGGCCTCTAGCCACTGCAAATGAAATCTAGATGCATATACCACGTTGAGCACGTGGGTTACTGGGAAATTGAACCTGGGCCCTTAGGCTTCGCAGGCAAGTGCCTTAACAGCTAAGTCATCTCTCCAGCCTGCATATTTGTAAATTTTTTTTTTTTTAGGAAAACTATACAACCATCCCACGTGACAATGCTAAATGTCAGAACACAGACAAGCACATGGGGGAGGAGAGGAGCAATGTCTTGTTTTCTGCAGTTACCCACGTGCAGAGGGTCTGAAAGATAGTTTCATTTACAGGCCTGGTCATCCAGTTTTCCTATTACGTTTTGGCTCCATCAGGTTCCATTCTTTCCACATATCATATTCTGGCTTCGCTCTTTGCTTAATAGCTATTTTGTTATAAATCTATGATTTGACAACACGCAAACTATTCCCTGATTAGAAATTATGCTGTCTTATAAGTTTGTTTTAACTCTTTCAATCCACTAGGGTATTATTTAATAAATTCACCATGACAGTAGTTTCCCAAGTAGAGTCGTTGGCCTGTAAATCACTGTCAAGTAGCCAATTTGCGAGTTGATGGGAAGGAGCCAATAACTGCAGGCAGAACGCAACTGGAGCCAGTTAAGAAATAAGTTACTTTGGGGATTTCAAAAGAGAAAATGAGTCCAGGGAAATTTGCTAAATTTTTTGGATAGAACTTAGAAATTAGGGAATGGAGGAACATAAATTATACTGCATATTTGGATTTCAGAAGAGTGATTGATTTAGAAAAAAAAATGGTTTTATGGCTAGATTAATTCAAGATGAGTTGAATATCTGGAGTCTATAATGCATGTGCCTGATCTGGTACATTCGCTCCCTGTTTCCCACTACCTCAAGAGAGTGTCTCTGCGGATGAAGGCGCTTGGAATAAGCAAAAGTTTAGGAAGCTTTCTTCATAAATTCATCCCAGAGGAAAACTCAAAGGAAACAAAACAATTTTCATTTGCCCACACACCGCATTTCTCCACAGATGGTCTTAACTCGGTTCCTCATTCCTGCGTCTGGCATCTCACTCCAGCAGTAATAATGTTGATAAAGCTTCTTTGTACACCATCAAGTCAGGTCTGTACAGCCATTCTGGCTTTAGGTGTGCTCCTCGACCTGGATGTGCGTTCCAAGTAGGAGGGGCTTCGCCGTGTGTCCACTGCCACATCCTCCCACCCAGAAAGTGCCTTGGGGCCGAAAGACATCAACAACCAGTTGCTGAATTCTACAGAAGAGGAAAGCTGAGGGCCTCCAGAGTGTGATCGTGATACTTCTGTCCAGCTCCCCTAAACTTTTCTCACAAGTCTCTTTTTTATTTGTCATTGAAGAGTCCTATATACTGCGACGACATCACATTTCTTTTATTTCTTTTTTGTTTTCTTTCAGTTTCTTGAGGTAGGGTCTCACTGTAGCCCAGGCTGACCTGTATTCTCTGTATTCTCAGGGTGGCCTCGAACTCACAGAAATCCTCCTACCTCTGCCTCCCGAGTGCTGGGATTTAAAACGTGCGCCACCACGCCCAGCTTCCGATTGCTGTTCTGTTATGATTACACATGAACACACACAGTTTCTATGTTGTTTCTGTGTTGCTTTTTTTTTTCTTTCTGTGTGTGTTGTAAACATGTGTGCGTGGGTGCTTTTGGAGACCAGAAGACAACCTCGGGTGTCATTATTCAGGAATGCCAACCATGTTATTTAAAAAAAAATTTTTTTTAGTCTAAGTCTTTCATTGGTCTTGAACTTGACAGTAAGGCTCCCCTGGCCGGCCTATGAGCTCCAGTGAACCCCTCCACCTTCCTAACATTGGGATTGCAGGCAGGCACCACCATTCCCTGAATTTTATGTACAGGTACTGGGAATCTAACTCAGCTACCTCATTGTTAGCAAGGTAAGCACTTTTCCAAGGGAGCTGTCTGCCTGCCCTTGATTCTGGATTTTAATGAAGTCTCTTGCTAGAAGATCATGAGATTGATACACTAGTAATAATTGCTTTTTTTTTTTTTTTTTTTTTTTTTTTTTTGGTTTTGCGAGGTAGGGTCTCACTCTGGTCCAGACTGACCTGGAATTAACTATGTAGTCTCAGGGTGGCCTCGAACTCTCGGCGATCCTCCTACCTCTGCCTCCCGAGTGCTGGGATTAAAGGCGTGCGCCACCACGCCCGGCTCAATAATTGCTTTTAATGCACATAAAATTAATAAAAAAGCTTTGGATATAAATTTTAAAAAAATAGAGAACAACTTCTAGCCATAAACCTCCAGAAAGTATCTTGCGTAATACAGATGGGCCACGCTGTGATGTTGGGTTTGTGAGGCTGGGTTTGTGATGTTGGGAGGGTCCTCAGGCTGAGCAGAGTGGCAATGTTTGTGCTAATCTTCCTGCGAGTAAACTGAGGTGAATGGACACAGGGTCACACAACTAAGTGGCGCATTTATGAATATGACACCCAAGTGTCCCGGTGGAGATTGTCCTCCTTCCAGATGTGCTGGGGGCAATCCACAGGCAAGCTGGCATTTGCTCTTACTTTGGATGGTTCTGTGTCCTGAAAGTCTGGCTTTAGCGCTGTTTAGGATAAAGTAGGAAAAGAAAGGTCACTTAAGGTAGACCTTCATTTATAATTGTGTTCGAGGGACAAAGTACTAGCAAGGAAAAAAAATTGATGAAAACTGTGTCTAATCGGTAATAATGAGTAAAGGGGGTAAAGAGTAGAGAGCTGGATGGTGAAGGAGAAAAATAAAAATAACTTAGAAAACAAAAATATGGTCCCTAGAAGTTTATTCAGATGTGCTAGAAAACCTTTGTAAGGCTTGTTTGTTACTGACGTAACAATTACTAAAGCAGATGAGTATTCCCACTGTGGACCAGGTGCACTGGCAATATTGTCTCCTCTGTTCCCTCCAGCAAGGTAGGTTTTTGGCTAGAGATACTTAATGAGGATCCTCATAACCTTTGGGGGCAGAATGGAGTCTCTCTCTACCACCCAGATTACATGCCACAGCTCTGCGGATAGATTAGCTCAATGGTGGTGAAGGGCTTACAGGAACTTTTAATACATGCCTACCATTTGGTCAGATGGTAAGTTGGCATATTGCTGTAGAACAACAGTAGATGTCTATCAGCCAGTTGATATGAGATGTGGTCATGGCCTTGTGGTGCATGTGCATTGGAGATTTGAGTGGCAGCTATATTTTGTATCACCTGCCTTGAGTGAAGTAATGTCTGTAATGCACTGTGTTGTAAAGTACCGAAGTTGCCCATGAAATCTTTGGGGTTAGTGTGCATGAATAGGCTTATTCAAGATTAGGTGGTTAATATCAAAATAAGGCCCACCAAAGCTGCTATAATCTTGGTCCACAGTTTTTTTTTTTAATTTTTAATTATTTTTTTTTTTTTTTGGAGAGAGACACAGAGACAGAGAGAGAGGGAGAGGAAGACAGAGATGGGCGCGCCAGCAGTGTCTCAGCTGCTGAGAAGGAAATCCAGATGCGTGCGCCCCCTTGTGGTCAAGTGCGGCATCGCACCCTCGCGTCACTTTGCATCTGGCTAAATGTGGGACCAGGAGATTGGAACCACTGGCGATTGGAACCAGCGTTCTTAGGCTTAGGAGGCAGGTGCCTTAACCCCTAAGCCATCTCTCCAGCCTTGGTCCACAGTTTTGTTTGTTTGTTTGCTTCTTTTTTTTTTTTTTTTTTAAAAGGTCTTTTAAAAAATTTTGTTTTTATTTTTATTTACTTATTAGCAAACAGACAGACAGAGAGAAAGAGGCAGAGAGAGAGAGAGAGAATGGGTCTGCCAGGGCCTCCAGCCACTGCAAACAAACTCCAGATGCATGTGCCACCTTGTGCATCTGGCTCATATGGGTACTGGGGAATCAAGCCTCAAACTAAGGTCCTTAGGCTTCACAGGTAAGCGTTTACCCACTAAACCATCTCTCCAGCCCTTGATTTTTTTGTGTGTGTGTTGTTTGTTTGTTTGTTTGTTTGTTTGTTTGTTTGTTTGTTTGTTTGTTTTGGCTTTTCTATGTAGGGTCTTGCTCTTGCCCAGGCTGACCTGGAATTCACTATGTAGTCTCAGGGTGACCTCGAACTCACAGCGATCCTCCTACTTCAGTGCCTTCTGGGTACTGGGATTAAAGGCGTGCACCACCACGCCCTGCCCTGGTCCACAGAGTTTAAAGTGACTTGAAGTCATTTTGTCACTGGGTTCAAGTGCATAACACTGTCTTTGCAGCCATTCTTCTGTTGCTGATAACCTGTGCTACCTCACATAGCTCCAAGTCTAAGCTTTGCTAGGCCACTTACCATTGCATTCTGATCGATGGTAGATGTCAGAAAATAGAAGGTCTCAGGCACGAGAGACATCCTTTCCTAACTCACTTCCTCTTTTACCTTCTGGTAGCCTATGTATTCCTGAGATGTCATAAATAAACACCCTTAAAGACTCGCTTAATATTTTGAAGCAAAGAAGACAGAAAGAAAGAAAGAGAAAGAAAGAAAGAAAGAAAGAAAGAAAGAAAGAAAGAAAGAAAGAAAGAAAGAGAGAAAGAAAGAAAGAAAACTCTGTGAAATTTCACTGCAGTTATATAACTTAGGGTCAGAAAGTCTTGACAATCATCTAAGCCATAAGGCATTTGGAACAATTCCTTAGTGTAAATATCTAATTATATTGTTCAAGATCTCTGTCCTTGAAATGGGTTTGTGAAGTCAGGATCCAAACACGTGGGTTCTTCGCATTTTGTGGATGTGTCTCAGTCTGCTTATCTGCGATCCCCACCCTCTTTTGTTTTGCCTTGCTCCCTGCTAACATTCTCCTCCATGCTGCTGTTTAGATAATTCTTTTGTCTCTTTATCTTCCTTCAGTTAAAGGCTGGATCAGGAGACATAATAGATTGAGGTTTCACTCTTTTTGTTCTTGTGCAAATACTTTATAGAGGCCTGGAGAGATGGCTTAGCTGTTAAGCACTTTCCTGTGAAGCCTAAGGACCCAGTTGGAGGCTTGATTCCCCAGGACCCACGTAAGCCAGATGTACAAGGTGGCGCATGCATCTGGAGGCCCTGGGGCACCCATTCTCTGTCTATCTATCTGCCTCTTTCTCTCTCTGTTACTCTCAAATAAATAAATAAATAATAAAAACCCAAAACATACTTTATGGATAGTATTATGTGCTTATTTAAGAAGGCACATCACCAATATTCTCTTCATAATGTTACCAGCCATCATATGTTCTTAAAAACACCACTTCATTGTTTCTGAGATAGCATTAGATATTTTAAAATATTCGTTAAAATTATGTCTGTATATCAGCTATCTGTCATCTATCTATCTATCTTCAAATATTCATTGAAAATATACTTCCAGGGGTTGGGAAGATGGCTCAGCAGTTAAAGGCACTTGCTCTGCAAGCCTGCCAATTAGAATTCAAGTCCCCAGTACCCACATAAATCCAGACACAAAATGGCTTATGCATCTGTGATTCCCAACGTACCCATAGCAATGGGAGATAGAGCCAGGAGAATCGTGATGCTAGTGGGCCAACTAGACTGGCCTTCCTACCAGCAAGCACAAGAAGAGAGACCGCTGTCTGAGAAAAAGAATGGTGGAAGGAGAGGACCGCCACCCCAGGTTATCTTCTTACCTCCATACGTGTGTATCCACATATAGACACAGACATATAGAGAGACACACAAATACAATAGTCATTATCATAATCATCACATCTAAGGCTGGAAATATAGCTCAGTTGGTAGAGTGCTTGCCTAGCATGCAGGAAACTCTGAGTTTAGTTCCCACTGCATAAAACCAGGCTTGGGGGCGGGAGAGATGGTGTTGCAGTCACGTTCGCATTGCTGGTAGAACTCACCCAAGCAAGAGCAGCTTATGGGAAAAAAGAGGTTTATTTTGGCTTACAGGCTCGAGGGGAAGCTCCACAATGACAGGGAAAAATGATGGCATGAGCAGAAGATGGACCCCTGGCCAACACCAGGTAGACAACAGCAACAGGGGAGTTTGCCAAACACTAGCAAGGGGGAGCTGGCTATAACACCCGTAAGCGTGCCCCCAACAATACACTGCCTCTTGGAGGTGTTAATTCCCAAATCTCCATCAACGGGGAACCTAGAATTCAGTATACCTAAGTTATGGGGGGTGGGGGGCACCTGAATCAAACCACCTCAGATAGCTAAGCAGTTAAGCGCTTGCCTGTGAAGCCTAAGGACCCGGGTTTGAGGCTCGATTCCCCAGTATCCACGTAAGCCAGATGCACAAGGTGGTTGGTGCATGCATTTGGAGTTCTTTTGTAGTGGCTGGAGGTCCTGGCAGCCCATTCTCTCTCTCTCTGTCACTCTCTAATTAATTAACTAATTAATTAAAAAAAAAATAAGACCAGACTTGGTGGCACATGGGTAATCCCACGTTGTATAGTAAATTCCTCAACACAGAAATTCCCTCCCGAAGTTTGTCAACAGGTCAACAAGTCCGGGAGAGTTGAGACTTGAAAGGTCACATGACCACTCCTCAAAGTTATGGGACTAGAAAACAACTGTGGGGAATCCGACTAACCATCGTTGTGCAGCAATCTTCTCTGAACTGAAACATTCCCACCCAAGAAGAGGAGGCCATTAAGAGGTCAACAAGTCTGGGAGATCTAAAACTTAAAGTTACAGAAAACAGAAACAACTGCTTGGGGAGAGACTGTCTGACCTGCCCTCCTGAGTCGCCTGCAAATTCTGCAGTGTGCTGAGGGTCTGACCAGCGGAGCTGCCAGCAAGCGGTACAATGTGCTCCAGAGACGCAGCTTCCATGAGTCCTCACCTATGCTGGGCTTTTTGGTGATGCAACTGCCTTTGAGTGCCCCATAATCTGTAAGCAATCCCTCACCCTGCCCTGTAAGTAGCTCCAACACATCCATCGGTTCGGTTCACCAAACCTGGTTGTGGTGTATTCGTGCTTCGGTCTGTCCTCTATGCCCTGTGTGAGATGAGTGGGGGGGTGTGCTCACTTCTCCTCAGGGGAAATGTTTCACATGACGTCCCAGCACTTGGAGGTTGGAAGCAGGAGAATTAGAAGTTCAAGGTGTGGGTTGAAGAGATGGCTTAGAAGTGTAGAATGCTTTCTGCTGAAGCATGAGAGCCTGGGAAGTCCTGCGTCCACCTGAGATCAATTCCTAGAAGCCGTGTTAAAAGCTGGGCATTCTGTTACCCCACACCAGTTCAGGAGGGCTGGGCTGGAGATTAGAGAATCACTGGGGCTTGCTGGCCAAAAAAAAAAAAAAAAAAAAAAAAAAAAAAAGGCAGCTCTGGGTTGAGGGAGAAACTCCATCTCAAGAAGTACATGGATGAACCAGATGACGCCATTGAGTTTAGGGGAAATGAGCAAGAAGTGCGGCTTTCTCGGTGAACCTGGGACTATCACAAGGGCAAAGGAGATCTCAACCCCTACCAAATCAGATATCCAGAGATACGGAGACTCACAAACCCTCGTCACTGAAATAGACCTAAAATGTACCCAACATGGCTCAGGGAAATTCACAGAAGAGGGGGCAGAAAGATTGTCAGAGCCATGACTTGGGTCATTCTGCACAGAGTCATTGTCTCTCCCACATAACTGATGGCTGCCCACATAGGGCAAGACCCACATTACCCATGGGTGAAGGACAGGGAGAAGGCTAACGATGGTACCATCATGTTAAAAATATATTTAAAAATTAAAAAAAGAGATATAACATCAACTGAAATGGAAAACATACAACTTTCCTTGATAATAAACTATACTTTTATACTTTCTCCTCTTAAAAAAAAAAGTACATGGACGAGCAATAGAATAGGATAGCTTTGGCCCATGTACTCATGTGGACAGTGCAAGCACATCTGCATGCACACACACACACAGGTGCATGCACCACACATATTCTACACACACACATACACATATGACAAAAAAAAGTTCAAAGTCAACCTTGATTGCAAAGTGAGATCAAAGCCAGCCTGGCATACATGAGACTCACAAAACAAGCAAAACAGGGGCTGAAGTCATGGCCCAGCTGTACAAGGCACTTCCTTGCGAAGCCTGCTGGCTTGGGTTCAATTCCCTATGGAAAGCCAAATGAGCATTTATTTGTGGTGAGACCCTGGCACACCCATAAACACACACACACACATACACACACGCACACCCTGTGTGTGCAAATAATAAATAAAAGTTCAAAACAAACAAAAATAAACACTTCCAAGCCTTAATGTCATATTAACCCATTTTTGTCCCCATTGGTTGTTTAACATTCATTCTTTTAGGCAGTAACTTCCAAGACACCCATCCATGACACTAGTCTGGCCTTTCTTAGGGGAACTACATGGTTATTCACGTCCCTATTCTTTCCTTCCTTTACTCTCCACCAACCCACTTCCCCAGGGGAGGTAATGAGAATGTCTTGATGGTGTACCTGGTATTTTAATGTCTTGCTTTTATGAATATTCCTCTGCTTCTCCCAAGTGCCTTATTTCCTCCACCCACAAGCCTTGCCTTCCTTTTCTTTCTCTTGTTTGTTTTGTGGTGCTAGGGATTGAGCCCACTGCCTCACACATACTAGGAAAATGCTCTAGCACTGAGCTGGACGCCCCAGGCCCCTTTCTTTCTCATTTTGATTTTTTGTCCGCACACAATGTACAGATATGTTTAATTTCTTAGCGGCAGACATCCGCTACCCCATAAGCTAGAGGTCTTGATTGTAGCCTTCTCTTTTGTTTCTCTCGCATTTTGTCCGACCCATGCCATGTAGTCCACTTCCTCCTCCCTGAACCGCCTTATGCCAGCCACCTCTCTCCTGGTTTACTTTACATCTCTCAAATTACTCCTTCCTGGAATCCCACACAGCTACCTCCTCCTCTTCCCATTACTGCAATTGATTGCTGCCCAAGTTGGTCCACAGCCTTGTTCTCTTGTTACATGATGTTGAGCGATGTCACTGACCCCTGGCTTCAAGCGTCAACCCAAGATGATGACGTCCAATCCCCTACCTGAAGCCAAAGCTTCTAGGATCACATATCCAACCTTTTCTTCTTGTTGTTGTTGTTTTAAGCTAGAAATCACTCCAGGCTGATTCTACTCAAGTAGACCCAGAACAGAGTCAATACATCGTATTTCTTGCTTTTCACTCCCAACCACCCCTCCCTTCTGTGTCTCTGTGAACTCTCCCCATTTTCAACCAATCACCATCTCCAAAACTGAACCCCTCCTAGACTCTTTCCTGGTCTGTCACCATTCACACTCACTGCTGCCTCCTTGTCCAGACTTTCTCACACTTTCCCCCCTCTGCCATTTTGGAATCCCTTTACTGCCTGTTTTCTTGTTTCCTAAATGATATTCCTTCCACCTCCCTTCACACTCTGCCAGAAAAGTTTCCAAAATGCAAGCCTGAAGCGCCTGATTGTTCCAAGGAAGGTCCAAAGTTGAAGTGACACTGCTCATTCAACACTTGACCATGGTTTCTCGCCCATTCCATACATACCTCAGGGTTAGGTGGTAACACATGGTAGGTTATTAATATAGCGTCTGGTTCAGTATATACCAAGTGCATTCAATTCTTCACCCACATATTTTTTGGTTTCTTCCTTTTGTTTCAGAGGCTGACTCATACAGCTACGCTTTTGAACTGGCTCTGCCAAACTTCCCACCTACCCTTCCCCCATTCTTTCCTTTCTCCACCTTGATAGTTCTTACCTTTTTCCCCTTAGATTTTATTTATTTATTTATTAGAGACAGAGAGAGGGAAAGAGAGAGAGGAAGAGGGAGAATGACCAGGGCCTCCAGCCACTGCAAACGAACTCCAGGCGCGTGTGCTCCCTTGTGCATCTGGCTTACGTGGGACCTGAAGAATCAAACCAGGTCCTTAGGCTTCACAGGCATGTGCTTTAACCGCTAAGCCACCTCTCCAGCCCAGTTCTTTCCTTTTGAAGCCACAGCTTAAAGCTTTTTTTTTTTTCCCCAGAAGTCTCTTTTGAAACCATATATACGTAAAACCCTCTTCTTAGCGCTTCTGCCAGGAATAATAGGACAGCATGTATTAAGCTATTAATATTGTGGTGGTTTGAATCATGTGTTCCCCCATAAACGCGTGGGTTCTCAAGGCTTGGTCCCCACTGGATGGCAATTTGGGAGGTGTGTTGACGGGATGGGGGAGGGGTGAGCTTGGGAGTATTGTAACCAGTTCTCCCTTTCCAGGGCTCAGCTCACTCTCCTGCTACTGTTTGCTACCTGCTGAGCAGAGGTGATGTCCAGCTTCTGCTCATGCCATGCTATCCCCTGCCATCATGAAGCTGCCCATTGAGACTGTAAGCCCAAATAACTCCAGGCTAGAGAGATGGCTCAGCAGCTAAAGCATTTGCCTACAAGGCCTAACAACCTGGGTTCTATTTTCCAGTACCCACGTACTGCCAGATACACAAAGTAGTGCATGCATCTGGAGTTTGCTTACAGAGGCTAGAGGCCCTGGCATGCCCATTCTCACTCTCTCTCTGCTTAGAAATAATTCTTTTCCTCCCATCAGCTGCTTTTGGTTGGGTGTACTAGTAATGAGACAGGAGCTACAATAAATATCATGCCATATTTTAATATTGTTTTACCTGCATTATAGTCTGGTAGGTCTTGGGACTTAATCTTTATAGCTCTAGTAACATAGTGCTGGTCTAATGTGGGTGTTCAATGAAGGCAAAAATGAATGCAGCCCAGTCATTTTTACTTGTACCTATTCCTCGTGAGTTTAGGCCTTCCCTGTTTCCTACCTGAATACCTTTAATGACTTCCAGGCTGATTGTCTGAACCTCAATCTATCTCTTTGGTGGCTCAGATCCTGCCATAATCCTCATGAAAAGTCTGACTCCCGTATTCTAAGCTGAGTCGTCAGGAGGTCAGGAACCGGAAGCTGGGACTGTCATCCTGTTCATGTCAATGCTATGATGGGTCTGGAGAGATGGCTTAGTGGTTAAACGCTTGCCTATGAAGCCTCAGGAGCCCGGTTCAAGGCTGGATTCTCCAGGACCCATGTAGGCCGGATGCACAAGGGAGCACATGCACCTGGAGTTCGTTTGCAGTGGCTGGAGGCCCTGGCGCGCCCATTCTCTCTTTCTCTACCTGCCTATTTCTGTATCTCTCTCTCAAATAAATAAATAAATAACAATCAATGCTACGAGGGCAAAAAAGTGGCTGAGAATCACTAGCCTGTACAGTGAAATCCTGATTCCTTAGGACAGCCTCCAAAGGGCCACACTACTGGTTTCGCTTCTAACTGCCAAATCACATTTGACTGTATCTAAAGGACCCTGGGTTCTTGGGCATTGGTGCCATTGCCCAGGAGCCTATTTGTCAACCCTGGACTCCTGTTTTTCTTTCATAGCAGAATTCTCTTTTGTTCAGATCCATCTAAAATTCACGTCATCTTTGAAATTTTCTTTCAATCCACTCATACTTCTGCAGTCACAAATTCTACCATTCCTCACAGCCCAAACTGGTATTTCATGACTATGTTTTTTAAAAATTTTTATTTATTTATTTTATTTTGTTACTGACAACTTCTATACTTACATACAAAAAACCCATGATATTTCCCTCCCCTCCCCCATTCCCCTTTAGAACTCCATTCTCCATCATATACCCTCCCTCTCTCCATTAGCCTCTCTTTTAATTTGATGCCATCATCTTTGACTATGTTTTATAGTTGCATAACTGTGCACCATATAATCTTGTGAGGTATTGCTATCCCTCCTCTGGAATATAAAGTCCTTAACGAAGAGGCAAACTGTTCATCTGCTCTGTTTTTGTAGCATTGTCATGTCTACTCCCCCTCCAGCTGAGGGCCCAGCACAGTTCATAACTGTCAGTGTTTGCAGGTGTGAATTTTATTTTTCTTAGTAAAAGTGACTCTCATTCTATAGCCCAAGGCTACTGGAATCTTCTCTCCCGCTGTGAGTGCTAATTGACATTTCTCTTCTCCACCAACTCTTCACATTTCCTTCCAACAGAACTTTCCTCTGCTGGTGAGGAACATTCTCCCCCAATTATTTTTTTATTAATTTTTAATATAATTTGGTTTATTTATATTTATGTATTTATTTATTTAGGTTTTCGAGGCAGGGTTTCACTCTAGTCCAGGCTGACCTGGAATTCACTGTTGTCTCAGGGTGGCCTCAAACTCATGGCGATCCTTCTACCTCTGCCTTCCGAGTCCTGGGATTAAAGGTGTGCAGGTGGGTACTGGAGAATCGAACCTGTGTACTTAGGCTTTTCAGGCAAGTGTTTTAACCACTAAGCCATCTCTCCAGCCCTCCCTCAATTTTTTTTCAAAGTGTCCTCCATATGAGATTGCTCATGATTTCTTCCATCTTACCCTCTGCATGCTTCAGCCCCTGTATCTCTGTTCTTGCAGAGGTCAGACCTCCCCTCGAAACTCAGCTTTCAGATTTTGAGTGGTCAGTGCCTCCTTGTGTCTGCTGCCCACCTGTATCTGCTGACACCTTCATCATCTTCATTCTTGAGACATTTCTGTCCTCCAGCCAGCCAGTCCGCGTTGTCTACCCAGCAGAAGTATAGAAAACAGATTGCTTTGCTCTGATTGACAAGTCTGGCTCCAGAGCTGGGAGGAAGGAAGTCAGTGGTACAGCTCTTACCCAGGATGCACAAGGCCCTGGGTTTGAGCTCTAGCACTACAAAATACATTTTTACAAAAAGAAAAAGAAAAAGAAAAAAAAAAGAAAAAGAAAAAGGAAAAAAAAAGAAAAACCCTCCTGGCTCCAGAGAAAGGCCTGGAGCCTGTGGCTTCATTCCTCAGACAGGAGTGTCAGGGCCTCCTCTAATCACATTAGTTTTATTGCATCCATAAAGCAATAAACGGGTCAATTCACACACTGAGCAAACAGTTGGCTGCAGCCAGTGCTAACTTATAAAGATAAAAGCCAATTCAGAGTTATTTCAGGCGGTGGGTTTGGACTGCAAAAGACATTTCTTCCGCATTTCCACGCCCCCCTTCTTGTGTATGAGCGCGCACACTCATGTGTTTGTTTGTTTTTCCCTAAAGCCCCCTTTCTTACCTTGGTGGTTTTCCGTTTGCTTTTGCATTGTGCTTCCTTCTCTAATTAGGTTCTAATGAGGCCTCCCTTTCCCTCGATCCTCTTGCACCTCTGTCTGCAGGGGTTCATCCCAGGTCCCGCCCCTGCTTGTCACTGTGGACCTGGTGTGATCTGGGCAGTGGAGTGCAGTCGGGAGGCAGGGCTCCAGGCTGGCCTCCTCTGTATCCTGGCGCTCTGCCTCTTTCTAGTTGTGTCATCTTAGACAACCCATTTGCCATCTCTGGTACCCATTTCCTCCTCTGTGAGGCAGGCATGGTGGAAGCATGTCCCTCCTCGTGGACGTCCATATTAGCTATTGTTCTTCCCATCCCTTGGAGCTCCCATTAGGGTTATAGGACATGTGATTTTCCTCTGGAATTTGACTAATTCTAGAGGTTCTTACAGACAGGTCTGGGATGTGTGTGTGGGGGGGGGGAGGGAGGTTGTGAGGTTTCAGGGTCTATCCAAACTTCTCGCAAGTTCCAGAATGCTATAGAACGTGTGAATCTCCTCCGTACCCACAAGCAGCGGGGCTGCAAGTGGGGTGGAGAGATCAGAGCCCTCAGTCTATTGTGAGCTGTCCTGGCTGTGTTAAGCCATTCAGGATCAACAGCGCACTCCCTTCCAGGGAGGCACAGTGTGTGTGTGTGTGTGTGTGTGTGTGTGTGTCTTGCCACTGCAAGCTTGCGTTTGGCTTTATGTGGGTGCTGGGGAATCAATACCCAAGCTTGCAAGTGGAGCCATTTCCTGCCCCACAAAAGTTTTTAATTACTTAAAAAGAACGGATACAGGGTGGGGCATGGTGGCACACGCCTTTATTCTCAGCACTGGGGAAGCAGAGGTAGGAGGATTGCGGTGACTTCAAGGCCACCCTGAGACTACATAGTTAATTCCAGGTCAGCCTGGGCCAGATTGAGACCCTACCTTGAAAAACCAAAACCAAAACAAAACAAAACAAAAAGAATGTATACATATCAAACTATGCAAATGTCAATTTATTTAATGTTTGTAACCATCGGTGTTGAGAATTATTTATTTATTTATTATGTTTATTATTAACAAGATATTTCGTATGGATACATCATGTGTTGGTACCCTCTTTTCCCTATTCCATTGGGGATGCGACTCAGTGGGGTTGCAAGTATTCCCTATGGGGTTGTGGGAGCAGCAGTCAGTTATTTTTTGGGGGCGCATGATGTCTCAACCTGTGGCTCTTACAATCTTTCCGCCCCCTTTTCAGCAAAATTCCTTGAGCCGTGGTTGAGTGAGTTTTAAGTCTACTTCAGTGATGAGCTCTTAGGAGCCTCTGGATCTCTGCTTTGGTAGGTGTTGAGTGTCCTCAGGGTCTGTCTCCTGTCTCCTTCACCCTGGTGCGGATTATCAGTTCAGCTCTCTTGCTTGTTTCCCCGCTTTCTCTGTGGATTCAGAGGTGGCTCTGCTGAAGTGGGAGGGGTGGTTTATCTCCTCCAGGACCAGGAAACTGGGAGGAGCCTGTGTTGAGAATTTTGATTAGTTCTGTTTTTCAGGTAAGATGGTAAGGCAGAGAGAGGTTAAGTAGCTGACTCTAGTCACTAGAATTTGACTCAGATCCCTACCCTTTGCTGTTTTTGGTCTCTTTCAGGCACATGTAAGTGGTGGAAGCAGTGAGTGTAGCTGGACATGAACCTGACTCATGATCTACATGTATTCCTAAGGTTATACTCTGACTCCAAGGGCCTGTCCCGGAGACAGTAACAGGTCTGGGTTTTTACATGACTGAGATGTAATGACGAGGGCTTTTTGCTTGCAGCCTAAACCCCCTGGAGCACGCGTCTTCTACCTTTCAATGTTTCAGTGGCATCACACATCCAGCCTCACCTGCCTCCAGTTGTAGCTCATTTTCCACTGATGCCATCTCTGAGGTCAAGCATGAAGGGTAAAGGGCAAAGGAGACCATAGGTGGTGAAGCACCTTGAGAAGCAGAGAATGAGAATGCAAATTAAGGGACTGGCAGGTGGCTCAGTGGGTGAATGAGTAAGAAAGCCTTGCTCAGCTAGCACTGATTTGCCCTGAGTTCAATTCCCCAGCACCCACTTAAACAGCTGGGCATGGTTATGCCCAGTCCTAGGGGGAGTGGAGACTGGAGAATCACTGGGGCTCATGCGTGAGCCAGTCTGATATGGGCCGACACTTGATGTTCTCTTCTGACCTCCACACACTGTGTCCAGGGTGTGTGTACATGTGCACGCACCACATGCACACACACACTGCACCACATGTGCTACATATATTCACACACACAAGTGCAAATTAAAGGAAGACCATTAGCATCCAGCAGCTTTCCTGAGATAGTCATTTATTCCATTCCATGCTTGTTGATTGACTTTAGACAAGAAGCAGAACAAGAATTAGAAAAAGCTGGGGGTGGTGGCACACACCTTTAATCCCAGCACTTGGGAGGCAGAGGTAGGAGGTTTGCCGTGAGTTCGAGGCCACCCCGAGACTACATAGTTAATTCCAGGTCAGCCTGAACCAGAGTGAAACCCTACCTAGAAAAACCACAAAAAAAAAAAAAAAAAAAAAAAGGAATTAGGATGCATGGTGCCTTGTGGGCCCCATCTAGCCAGCCATGCAGTGCAGGTTGGCAGTAGAGAAAACGCAAACCGTTAGGTCTTGAAGCACATAAGCACATACACGGTGACTGTGATCTGCTTTAAGCAGGCACATTTTCCTAAACAAAGCCAGAAGCCAGGAGCTTCCGAACCCATGTGCACGCCATATGGAGCAGGTGATGAGTTGATTCAAACCACAGCCCCGGCTGTGGGGACGTCCAGGGCAGATGCACTGCTGTGTGAAATTCTGAGAGAAGGCTGCATCTGCTCAAAGCTGCGGTTTTCTCAAGCCTACCACTGAGCTTGGTGACAAGACACAAGCTGGTGCCAACCAGAGTGGCATCTTTGCTTAACCTAAATAACAGGTGTTGGACACCTCCCTTTCTCATCCCTGGGAATGGGAACTCAACATAAGCAACCCCTAATTCCACCTTGCATCTGAAGGTAAGGTTAGTCTGGCTTATTCCTACCTGGGACACAGGTGGGCTTGCCAGCCCCAGCCCAAGTGAGCAGAGGCCACTGGTCTGTCAATCAGTCATCTAGTTCAGTTCTGCTGAACCCTACTGAGTTTGGAGGGTCACTGAGGCTCTGGATGTAAGCAGTCTCCTTGTGTCAATGAAAAATTACAAAAAAAAAAAAAAGTTAAATAAACAGGTCCTGCTGCCTTAGAGGAATCCCTGTGAGCTTCCAGGAAACCACATTCCTCCACCCCAGTCCACTTGCAAGCGGGAAGCTTAGCTTGTGAGAGAAAGAGGTCACTTGTTTGCACGCCATCTGGTTCGTGTCCTGGTAGCAGAGCCCACGGGCTCAGTGAAGGCCACTGAGAAACTGTCTGGGGCCAGTGAGGTCAAAGCGCCACCATGCATATGTTCAAGGAAGAGATGAAACATGCCCAGTCAGCATCATTGAATCCCCAAATATTTTTATAGAGGAGTTGAAAGAAAAAACAAAAAAGAATGTACCCGGACTCGCCATCTTTGCTGTGAAAGCCACAGTATGTCGCCCCCCCCCTTTCCCCCCTCTAGCCCGACAATCACATCCTTTTCTTTTTTTCAAGGTAGGGTTTCATTTCTAGCCCAGGCTGACCTGGAATTCACTCTGTAGTCTCAGGATGACCTTGAACTCACAGTGATCCTCCTACCTCTGCCTCCCCAGTGCTGGGATTAGAGGGGTGTGTCCCCACGCGTGGCCCTTCTCTGCTCTTACAGTTAAGATGCTTCCTGTAAACCAAAGCCGATTGAGACTTCATTATTTTCTTCCTCTTCACCCACTGCAGAACCAGGTCTCCAACAATGTCTTAACCTCCTGTGCTCATTAGTGTTGGCGCCCTTCTCCTAGCTAAGAGCCAGAGATAAGGAAATTGGTGATTGGAAGTCCGGAAGGGCAGCTTCCAAGCAGGTCCTAGGCTGCTAGGCCAGACCTGCCCTCTGAGTCTCTCCACTGGGACTGGGGCTGTTTCTTTTCCACAGAATGTAGCCTTGGTCTGTATACCGAGCCCCACACAAGGTGACAGTAGTTGGTGGAAGATAGCATTCCAAGATGGTGGAAATGCAGGATTCCAACCCCAATGCAAGCCTGGGAAGAGAACCGCGGGTTCCCAGGACCTCTTTCTTGCCAGAGCTTTGTGAGAAGTTCCTGCATGTCAACCTTCAAAGGTTTAGCCCAGTCTCCTCTAGCCTCTGCTTTCTCACCACCCCTGTGGGTCTCCATTGTTCTCTTTATTCCAGAATTTAAAGCCTTGAAGGACTTCCCTCTTGCCTGAGATCACCTCATCTGGTTTATGTGGGTTCTGGGGAATTGAACCTGAGTCCTTAGACTTTGCAGGCAAGCACCTTAACTGCTAAGCCATTTCTCCAGCCCTAATTTTTTTGTATTAAAAATATATATTCTATTTCTTTATTTGCAAGCAGAGAGAGATAGAGAGAAGAGGGACACAGAGAATAGGCACACTAGGGCCTCCAGCCACTGCAAATGAACTCCAGATGCACATGCCATTCTGTGCATCTGGCTTATATGGGGGGGGGGGAAGCTTTGCTTCAAAATAGTTTTGTCTCTGTCTCCTTAGCAGCCAAAGTCCATGAAGGGAGCAACTTAACAAAATGTCTCATTAAAATATCAGCCGCAGCCTGTAAAAAGCCACATAAAAAGAGCAGAGCAGAGCAGCTTCTCTTTAAAATGTCAGCTGTCCACTTCTTGCCCTCAAGCCCAAATTTGGCTTCTGCTATATCCATGGCTTTCCCCACGACCATCCGATCAGCACCCATCTCTCACTTTCCTATCCATTTTCTCTCCTCTTCTTTGATGTATCTGGTCTCCTCAGATTTAGCAGACATGAGGGTACTTCAAGGGCATCTCTCCAGCAAGCCGTGGTAGCCAGTCATGTGACCTCACTCCTGCTTTATTAATTTTTTAAATTATTTTTGAGAGAGAAAGAGGCAGAGAGAGGTTGGGAATGGGCATGCCAGGGCCTTCAGCTACTGCAAACCAACTCCAGACATGTGCGCCCCTGTGGCACATGTGCAAAGTTGAGTGCTTGCATCACTGTGCGTCTGGGCTATGTGGGACCTGGAGATTTGAACATGAGTTCTTAGGCTTCCCAGGCAAGCGCCTTAACCACTAAGCCATCTCTCCGGCCCTGCTTTACTGTTTTTAACTCCAGCAATGCAGCTGTTGTGCCAGCTGTTTTCCATGGGTATGTAAATTTTGTTCTCTTCAGAGGGTTGTGTGGTGGGGTCAAGTTACAGCAGACATAAGGATCACCTGCACCTATCACAACACAGCTTCAAGGTTCACCACAGAAACGGAGAGGTTTGGGCCCTGGAGTCAGGCCTGGGAACCTGGGCTGGTGTGTGCGCTTTAAGCATGTTTCTCTCAAGCTGCTGTCCAGGCGGTCTCAAGTCACTTTTGTGTCACCAGTGATGTCAGACAAAACTAGGCTTGAGGAAGGCAGCTCATCCATAAATGGATTGGATTAGGACAAGGAAGGACTCCCCATCCAAGCTGGTCCAGCCTACCATCCATTACAGGGTTAAATGTTTTTACCTGGGACCCTAAGTATTAAATGACTTCTATAAAATTCAGCAGGAAAATCCCTCAAATTCCAAGCTAATTGGCAGATTCCAGAGATACTTGGTAAACAGTTCTCCTTTTTCTATTGAGACACCATAAGAACAATAGGTTGGCTCTCAGCCCACCCTGAAAATATCACTCCTCCAGGCCTCTCAGAAGCATACCAGCCTCTCACCACAGCACTGGTGAGAATAGAGGTTCCCCCAAAATAAAATTCAAAGTCTAACAGAGAAAACGTTGTAAGTTGGAGGCAGACCATTCACATGGTTTGAATTAATTTGGCACAGCTGAAAGGTTTTTTCACCCTTGCAAAAAGTATCAAAGTTCACTTTTGGCTGTCAAAGAGCTAAAGAATAGCCCCGTTTTCAAACTAATGAATCTGGCATGAACACCTTTTGTCATAATCATTGTGATTTTTGGAGGACTTCAGAAACGCAGTATGAACTAATGTAGCCAGCGATTTCAGAGTCACAGAGCTTTAGACTGAAAACAATGCCAGACGTCACCTCGTCTAGCTGCGACTTTTTCAAGCTGGAAAAACTAACCGTAACAAGAGAAGAATAAGAAACAGAGTTTCCAATGGCTGCTTTATTCCAGGCATGAGTCTGCAGCAGCAGCACACACATGCACAAATGAGCGGAGGGCAGAGTGCGTAACTTAAAGCACTTCCAGCGAGAGCAGAGGCTTCTTGTGTGCGAGATGCTTACAGAGAGGATGCCTGCCTGTCTGCACAGAAACACCTTATCTAGTGCACATTGAAACCACAAAGACCTCCAGCAAGACAGGCCTCTGAACTTGAGTGTCTTTATCTGTCAAATGGAGATGGTTGCTTTCAGTATGAGGCTAAGCATGAGGGGAAATACATTATCAACTTTCAGATTTTATTGTTCCAGTGACACGACATTGTGCAAGGCATTTGTAGGCAGATACTCTGCTTAGACCTGAATTATATTCCTTGCTTCAATTTCCATTCCTTCTGCCTAGTTTTGGTCCCTTCCTTCCTTCCTTCCTTCCTTCCTTCCTTCCTTCCTTCCTTCCTTCCTTCCTTCCTTCCTTCCTCTCCCTTTCTTTCTCTTTCTTTCTTTCTTTCTTTCTTTCTTTCTTTCTTTCTTTCTTTCTTTCTTTCTTTCTTTCTTTCTTTCTTTCTTTCTTTCTTTCTTTCTTTCTTTTGGTTTTCCAAGGTAGGGTCTCTCTATAGCTCAGGCTCCTTTGTACCTGAAAGAGTCTCCAGTTGGCCCAGTCTGGCTCCAGGAACACACCCAGTCTCCCAACCCACAATAGTTCCTTTGAACAAATTGCATCTAAGAGGGAATAGAACAGAATGGTAATGAACTGGATTCCAGACGAGAGAATTCAACTCCTCTCCTTCCATACCCCAAAGAGAAGTCCAAACTGGAGGGTCTTATCTGATAAGGATGATAAATGTGAGTTTCACCTATTTCCAGAGGAAAATAGAGTTTAAATTTTTTTTGCCTTTTTTTTCTGTTTTTTTTTTTTTCCCCAAGCTGAATTCCTCCCAGGTCTACTTTCTTTCTGCCCCCCCCCCCCAATGGGCCCTTTTCTTCCAGAAAGAAATGCTGAAGTCTGTTATGTGGGTGGGTGATGCTGACTTATTTATACTGCATATTCTTCTTATAGGAAAAATTATTATTTTGCTCCAGTGATTCTGAGATTTTTTTCAAAGACTCCCAGAAAAAGATGACAATAACAGAGTAATAGTAATTGATTTGCTTTCTGTCTAGTCTAGAAATGGTAGCTCTTACTCTTACTGTATTCCCACTTGTAGGTCTCAGTAGCCCTCCACCAAATAAAGAGGTTTTTTTTTAAAAAAAAGTATTTTATTTTTATTTATTTAATAGAGAGAGAGAGAGAAAATGAATGGGCACACCAGGGCCTCTAGCCACTGCAAATGAACTCCAGATGCATGCGCCACCATGTGCATCTGCCTCACATGGGTTCTGGGGAATCAAACCTGGGTCCTTTGGCTTCACAGGCAAGTGCTTTAACCATTATGCCATCTCTCCTGCCCCTAAAAAGAGGTTCTTTGTTAAGCATCACAATGATATGGAGATCAGCAAATCCTCAATTGTCTGGTACAAAACACTCAGCATGTCTCCAAGATGTGAAAAAAATGTGTAAGCACAGGGTTATCAGCTCTGGGTGCCTGAGTGTGTTCACCCTTGTGTTGACCACAACAAGGGTGACGCGTTGGTGTGCGATGTGGACTTGCCTTTGAGATCTCAAATCTTGACCCACAGGGAGAACTCCTTCACCTTTTGGACTACATGGAATTTTCTGGAATATCATGACATGCCTCATATATGCTTTCATCCCTCCCGACCTCTTTGGGATTAAGCCTGCCTTCTGTTAGTATGGGAATAGCTACCAAACTGTTAGCCAGCCTTCCACCTTTCCCCCACACACAAGAGAGACCCATCAGGAAAGGAAGAGACGAAGCCGCCATGTGAGACTGAGTTAGCACACATTTTGATTTTGCCCAGGAGAGAATTGGTAGTCAATAGAAGAGAGGAGGAGGGGCCTACAGAAGATAAGACTGCGCTGGGTGATGACTGGAGGGGACACGTCTTTGTAATAGCAATGGCTCGTCTCTCAGGGTCCCCATCTTTCCTTCCCAGTGATGCTGAGAAATGACCAGCTGCTGGCCTGTGTGGTCAGCTTCCTGCTCTGGTGGAATGCTGCGGTGACTGCTAGATGACTGGGGTAGTGATGAAGAGGCTAAAGACCCTGCATTGTAACGCACTATTCCTTGGCTCTGTTTGCACACCTCTACAGTGTGGACAGTGCTCTCCAGACATCACAGCGTGTGACATTCAAATGAGAGAATGCTTGTGGAGCATGTTGCATAAATGCTAAGTTTTGTACAGATACCCATCCCTATTCTGAAGACATATGAGTAAACTGGGGCACAGACTTGGACATTTACACGCTTTCTGGAAATTTTCCTCAGGAAGTGTCACTAACTCAGCAAAATGGGTTCAAATCCTAGCTGTAGCACTGACTAGCAATGTGGCCTTTTAGGCAAGTTCTATGTTCAGCCTGTGCCTCAGTTTACTCCTATGTTAATTGAGGATAAAGGTATCCTTCCTTCTGTATAGGGCTATCAGTTGGTAAGTAAGAACTCATTGTATACTATCATTGTAATTAGGAAGGAAGATTAAGTATCCTTTGAAATTGAAATCTAAATTTGATTCCCAGTACTTTTCCTCTTTGTCGGTTTTTTTTCCCTTGTTTATACTCTCTGCTCTTTTCTCTTCTCCTGGGCTTTTCCTTCTTGGCAAATAGCCCATTGTCATTCATGCTATTTTATTTATTTATTTATTTGAGAGAGAAAGAGGGAGAGAGAATGGGCTCACCAAGGCCTCCAGCCACTGCAAACAAACTCCAGACGCATGTGCCACCTTGTGCATCTGGCTTACGTGGGTCCTGGGGAATCAAACCTAGGTCCTTTGGCTTTGCAGGCAAGCACCTTAATTGCTAAGCCATTTTTCCAGCTCTCATAGTATTTTTATTTTATTTTTATTTATTTGAAAGAGAGAGAGAGAGAGAATGGGCATGCCAGGACATTCCAGCCACTGCAGACAAACTCCAGATGCATGTGCTACCACGTGCATCTGGCTTATGTGGGATCTGGAGAATCAAACCTGGGTCCCAGGCTGCCTGCATTAAATTATCTGAGACCTACACAACATGGACTGAATCAGAATTTCAGGATGTGAAACCAAAGAATCTAAATTTCCATTTACTCCCTAACCAAGGTCAAGAGCCAATGACCTCCACTGATCACGGTAGCAACTGTCTGCCCAGTGCTCTCTGCCTTCCCACTTCACCCAGAAAGTACCCCACATCTAGCTTGCGGCATACTCTCCCTCCCTCTCCTGCACACTTCCCTGTCTTCTGTTTCATCAACAGGAATACGACGTGGATGACAGCTCAGACTGTAACTCTGTCAGAATTCTTCAGTTCTCTTGGAATAACATGTTATGGAATTCAGGCCAGTGCAAGTCAGAACAGGCAAGGAGTGGATGGGGAAGAGAGGCAGAGGGGTTAGAAAACATCCTGCCATGCAGTGCGCAAGATCCACCAGGTGCAGAAATGTAACCCTATTCCCTTAGAAAAATCCCTGGCCATGTTGGGCCCATTCGACAACATTGAGATAACACAGAGCAGAGCAGATAGCACAGGAGAGCAGAAACCAGATATGTCTCTATTTATTTATTTATTTATTTATTTATTTATTTATTTTTGGTTTTTCGAGGTAGGGTTTCACTCTGGCCCAGGCTGACCTGGAATTCACTCTATAGTCTCAGGGTAGCCTCGAACTCATGGTGATCCTCCTACCTTTGCCTCCTGAGTGCTGGGATTAAAGGCGTGTGCCACCACGCCTGGCTCAAATATGTCTTTGTCCTAGCTCACATACACAGCAGATTCCTTCCAGAGAAGAGGCTCCTGTCTTTTTCCGCTTGCTTTCACTTGATCCAGCTTTGCAGATAGTAGCTAACCACACCCACCTTGCCATTCACAAGTCTCCTCAAAACCCTTGACCAGATGCTGAGGTGGCTGCTAAGATCAAAGCTTAGGTAGTATGCTACCCCCCCCCCCCCGCCCACCAGGCAAACATTTCTGCCTTTCTTATCGAGATTTTCTTTTTCTGCCTTTCTCCTTAAATTTGTCTTAATCTCTGGTTAGGGAAACAGCTGAATATCCTAATTCCTGAGAGAGTACCACAGTTCTGTACAGAGTGGGAACAGGAGATGAGAGGGGGCGGGGAAGAATAAGAGGGAAATAGCATTAATTATTCAACACTTGGAAGATTTTTTTAAAAAAATCACATACCATTTGGCACTTTTCTCTGTACAGTGCTTTCCACCATTACAGGCAAGGAAAGCCAGGCCTCTCACCAGAGCAAATTTGCTTAATTATGTTTTCTCTCTTCCAACTGCGGAAAGGGTTTACAAAGTTCCTTTCTCTGAGTGGCTCACTTTTGCTTTGAATGGGAATAGGCGTGATTTGATACAATCCCAGTATTACAAACAGATACTAGCCAAGGGCAATATGCAAAAGCATGTTATCAGTATACAGATCAGATATTCAATTCAGAATCCTGTGAATATTTTTGGTTTTTTAAAATTTTATTTATTTATTTATTTGAGAGAGAGAAAGAAGCAGAGAGAAAGAGAGACAGATAGAGAATGGGCACACCAGGGCCTCCAGCCACTGGAAATGAACTCCAGACGCATGCACCACCTTGTGCATCTGGCTTATGTGGTTCCTGGGGAATCGAACCAAGGGAAAAGTTCAGGGCCCAGTTAACAAAAGAGATAGGGCTGAGCTGGAGAGATAGCTTAGAAATTAAGGTGCTTGCCTGAGAAGCCCAAGGACCCACATTTGCCTACCCAGAACCCACATAAGCCAGATGTACAAGGTGACACATGTGCACAAGGTCACACCTTCACGCAAGGTGGTGCATGCATCCAGAATTTGATTGCAGTGGCTAGGGGCCCTGGCATGTCAATTCTCTCTCTCTCTTTCTCATAGAGAAAAAAAAGCATTTAAAAAAAGAGATAGACCCATAGAAATAAAAGTTTAGATGTGCACCACTTTGTATCTTAATCTATTTTACATGGCTATAAGAAGATGCCTGAGGCTAGGTAACTTAAGAGGTGAAGATGCTTATTTAGCTCACAGGCCAAGATCTAACAGCAACGTCTTCTGTGAGGGGGCCATGCAAGCATGGCAACATTGTGGGTGGTATCATGGCAGGGTCACGTGCAAGAGGGATGAACACATGTGACAGAGGCGAACAGTGTGTGTGGAAGAAATCGTGTGGCCTGAGAGAAAGCACGAGACTAGAGAGAGGTCAGGCTTGCTCTTTTATAACAACCTACAGTCTTGGGAATTAACCTAGTCCTTCAAGGACCATGTTGATCCTTTCCAAAGATAGCACCCTCTCCCCATCATTAATCAACTCTTGTTTCTCCCACGGAAGGAGAAACGGGCTAGTTTTTAATTTGAGAGTGAGCGAGCGAGAGAGAGTGTGTGGGCAAGAGAGACAGAATTGGCATGCGAGGGCCTCAGCCATTGAAACTGAACTCTAGACACTTGCACCACCTGGTGGGCATGTGCAAACTTGCGCTTGCCTCACCTTTGTGCATCTGGCTTACATGGGATCTGGAGAGTTGAACATTGTCTTCCCAGGCAAGCACCTTAATTGCCAAGCCATCTCTCCAGCCCCGTTGTTTTTGTTCGTTTTGTTTTGGTTTTGTTTTGGTTTTGTTTTTTGTTTGTTTGTTTTAATAGGCAGTCAGCCAGGGACAAAAGCCCAAGGAGAACATCGACACCACCTTGCCTTCCCTGGCGGGACTGGAACCGCCATTTGCTCTAGTCTCATCCAAGCCGGCTACAAGCAGTTCCTCAGCAACACTCACCGACGGCAGCTTCCTGCTTCTTCCTCAGCTTGGCACACCTGGGTGGGTGGGCCCCTCCTGAGTCAGCCTCTTGAGTCCACCAACCAATCATGCCTCTCCCTTACACACCTGAGTCTGATGATAAAGCTCAACCTCGTGGGATGTTTGATCCCTAGAACAGGGACTAACCGCATGTGTAAATCTCCAATTCCTCTTGGTGCTCTTCCTTACTCTCCCTGGCTTTGCTTCCTGAACACAGTTGGTAAGCCCTCCCCTTGCCTAGCCAAGCTGGGAACCAAGCTGGGAGGGGGATTTCCTTTTGTCTAAGTATTTTCCTGCTTGCTTTTTTGTTGTTGTTGTTGTTTATTTTTATTTATTTGAGAACGATATATATATATATATATATATATATATATAGAGAGAGAGAGAGAGAGAGAGAGAGAGAGAGAGAGAGAGAATGGGCCCACCAGGGCCTCCAGCAACTGCAAACGAACTCCAGATGCATGCGCCACTTTGTGCATCTGGCTTACGTGGGTCCTGGGGAATCAAGCATTGAACTGGGGTCCTTAGGCTTCACAGGCAAGCGCTTAACCACTAAGCCATCTCTCCAGCCCCTGCTTGCTTTCTATGTGTGTTTTGTTCTTGGATGTTTTCTTGCTTTGCTACGTGCATGATCTCTTTCTCTCTCTCTCTCTCTCTCTCTCTCTCTCTCTCTCTAATCTCTTATGTGATGATGGAGTCTTGGCTTGCACTGTCCTGTTTTGCTTTCCACATGTGCACGCACCTTCCCTGGAGGCTTTGTCCCTGAAGATTGCTCTGTGAGGGCATAATGGGGAGAATTCCCTTCCAGCTTGAGCCTTGCCTCTCTAAAATAAACCAGATAATTCATATTTTACCCTTCTCAAAGTCTGTATTTTCAATTCTTTGCTAATTTGGATAAGAACCCAAAAAGCAGGCTAGAGAGATGTCTTAGCAGTTAAGGTGCCTGCCTGCAAAGCCTAGGGACTCATGTTTGACTCTTCAGGTCCCACATAAGCCAGACATGCAATGTGACACAAGTGTGCAAGGTTGTGCATGCGCACAAGATGGTGTACTTTGATTACAGTGGCAGGAGGCCCTAGCATGCCAATTCTCTCTCTCTCTCTTTTTCTCTCTGATAAAAACAATTTTTTAAAAGAAAAAAAACCCCAAACCGGGTGTGGTGGCACACGCCCTTAATCCCAGCACTCAGGAGGCAGAGGTAGGAGGATCGCAGTGAGTTCGAGGCCACCCTGAGAATACAGAGTGAATTCCAGGTCAGCCTGGATTAGAGTGAAACTCTACCTCAAAAAACCAAAAAGAAAGAAAAAAAAAAGAAAAAAAAACCCAAATTGGGATCTCCGGAGTCTTTATGGAATTTCACCTCTCCCTGGGCCCCAAATCCTACATCACTACTATCTCAGTATTGTCACATTTGGGAACCAAGCTAATAACACATGGACAATCGTGGGACATGCTCAGTCCACACTGAACCACAGTACCCTCCACAAGAGAGTAGGCCTGGAAAAACTCACCACCCTTTCTATACCATTGACTTTCTGGAGCAAGTTTAATGCTGCTAGGAAAACACTTTTTTCATATGATTGAGATAGTGGATATTCTGCTTTGGGGCTCTGAAGTCCACTTAGTGCTATGGCAGGTGGTGCCCTCATGCCACTGGGATCACAAACAGCAACAACTCAGGTGAGTCGTGTCCCCATAGCCTCTCCTAAGCCCTGGGAATTACCCAAAGCCAGAAGGCAAGTCAGCCTAGATATCACAGAGCCCAACTTCCTCATTTTAGAGATGGGAAACCTGAGGCCCAGTGCGTCGGTGTAGTAATAATAGGGTGAGTCAGTGGCTGCACAGAAGTAAAATTGGGATTCTGTGAGTCTTGGCTCAGGAACTACCATTTTGCTTTTGGATGGACTGTGGGGTGAACTTTTATGAGGCGACATGAACAAACACTCACTCACCTTACGTAGGACACCAGAGACAACAGGAGTGTGCCTTGGTGACGCAATGCGTTTAATTAGGGTTATTATAAGAGGACAGGTGAAGGGTTACTTACAAGAATGAGGGCAACTTGTGGCTGGCTACCCTGCTGAAGACAATGTCTCTCTTCTTCAGCCAATGCTAATGTCTCTGTACCCTTTGGGGCTGAGCCTTGTTAGCTGCTCCCTCCAGCAACTGCTAACTTGCCTATAAATTCTGGGAAGGGGGCTGGACAGATGGCTAAGTGATTTAGGTGCTTGCCTGTAAAGCCAAAGGACTTTGGTTCGATTCCCCAGGACCCACGTATGCCAGATGCACAAGGTGGCGCATGCATCTGGAGTTTGTTTGAAGTGGCTGGAGGCCCTGGTGCACCCATTCTCTCTCCCTCTCTTCCTCTGCTTCATTCTCTCTCTCAAATAAATAAATAAAAAATAATAAAATATTGAGGCTGAGGAGATGGCTTAGAGATTAAGGCGTTTGCTTGCAAAGTCAAAGGACCTTGGTTCAATTCCCCAGGACCCATGTAAACCAGATGCACAAGGTGGTGCATGCATCTGGAGTTTGTTTGCAGTGGCTGGAGGCCCTGGCGCTCCTGTTCTTTCTCTCTCTCTTCCTCTGCCTCATTCTCTTTCTCAAATAAATAAATAAAAATAAAATATTTTTTTAAAATTCTGGGGTGGGATGTGGCTCTTGAGCCCCTCTCTCCCAGTGACCATTCATTGTATAAACCGTTAAGGAGGGGTGCGACTTCATGAGCACCGCCCTTTCTGCATGATTCAAAGTCAATGTGCCAGTCTTGTGTGGATTCTCTTTCTTCCTACAGTTACAGCTGCTGACCATTCGTGAGGGTGATGGCTGCCGCGATTCCCAAAGCACAGGGCTCCACACTGCCCGGAGAACTTTCTCTGAAGTCTTTATACTCTTCCAGGGACAAAAAAGATACAAAAGTCAATAGAAAGCTATAGCTAATCGGAGGGGGGACACTCAAGTTTGAGCTCAAACTCAGAAATGAGATGTGACTTGAATCAGCCACTCAGCTGATGTGTGGAAATAGGGGACACACTCAAGCTCATTGACCCTTAGCCCTCGCCACCTTAAAGAGGAGATGGGGACAAGGGGGCGTGGTGGCGCACGCCTTTAATCCCAGCAATCGGGCGGCAGAGGTAGGAGGATCACCATGAGTTCAAGGCCACCTTGAGATCACATAGTGAATTCCAGGTCAGCCTGGGTTAGAGTGAGACTTTACCTCAAAAAACCAAACAAAACCAGGTGAGGTGGCACACGCCTTTAATCCCAGCACTTGGGAGGTAGAGGTAGGAGGATAGCCATGAGTTTGAGGCCACCCTGAGACTACAGAGTGAATTCCAGGTCAGCCTGGGGCTAGAGTGAGACCCTACCTTGAAAAAAAAAAAAAAAAACAAAAAGGAGATGGGGTCTTGAGGGATGGCTTAGCAGTTAAGGCTCTTGTCTGCAAAGCCTAAGGACCCAAGTTCAATTCCCCAGGACCCACGTAAGCAATATGCACAAGGTGGCACATGCATCTGGAGTTATTTACAGTGGCTAGAGGCCCTGGCGCATCCATTCTCTTTCTCTCTCTACCTCTTCCTCCCTCTCTCTCAAATAAATAATAAATAAATAAAATATTAAAGAAAAAGGAGATGGGAAATAGTGCCTGCTTCTTGGGGTTGTGTAAGGATGAAGGGAGATAATGTGGGGATCCTGGCATGGATGAGATACTTAATAAATGCTGGCTATTATTCTAACTCGAGTGCAGACATCCCAGGATAGATAAGTAAATAGACTGCCAAGAAATCAGTCTGTAGGGGCCTTTCCTCAAGTCAGACGTCCTCCCTGCCAGCTTCTCACATCCAGCCCTGGGGGCCCTGTGCTACCCAACTGTTTTCCTCCTCCCTGCCTCCTCTCCCAAATACCAGACAGTCATGATGTTTTCAGTATAAGCTGGAGGCACCCATCTTTGCAGAGAAGCAAGAGAAAGACTGGGAATGAAGTTGCAAAAAAACAAAAAAAGGCATGGATGACAGAATGAAAATATGAAAGCAAGGAGAGTTGTTCACTAGTTTCTTTTCTCTTTCTTTCTTTCTTTCTTTCTTTCTTTCTTTCTTTCTTTCTTTCTTTTCTTTTCTTTTTTTTTTTTTTTTTTTGTGATAGGGTCTCACTCTAGTCCAGGCTGACCTGGATTTCACTATGTAGTCTCAGGGTAGCCTTGAACTCATGGTGATCCTCCTATCTCTGCCTCCCGAGTGCTGGGATTAAAGGTGTGTGCCACCATGCCCAGCTTCACAAATTTCTTTTCATCAGTTACTGCTCATGTAAAAACAAAGCCTTGATAAATACAGGGAATGTGAACTGTAATCACCAGCATGTTTTCTTTTTTTTTTTTTTCTTTCAAGGTAGGGTCTCACTCTAGCTCCAGGCTGACCTGGAATTCACTATGTAATCTCAGGGTGGCCTCGAACTCATGGCGATCCTCCTACCTCTGCCTCCCAAGTGCTGGCATTAAAGGCGTGCGCCACCACGCCCGGTGTTGTTTGGTTTGTTGAGGTAAGGTCTCACTCTAACCCAGGCTGACCTGGAATTCACTCTGTGGTCTCAAGGTGGCCTTGAACTGGTAGGAAAGTAAGTGCCTGTCACTGTTCCCTTACCTAAGACATTAGATTCCACGACCTGATGCAAACTTGGGTTTTTCTACCATTAAAACCCTGTCCTGTTGCAGCTCGTAGGACAGGCATTGTAATGACCGACTCTCTACCCTAATACCGTCCAACGGCAATATTTGCAGAATGATCCTAAGTCAATAAGAAAAAAATCTATTCGTGAGGAACACACTGGCTCATGTCCAACGTCTCAGAAAGCTGTTCGTTAATCCTTACTGACTATATCAGAAAATACAATTTACTCTCTTTGAATTCTGGAGCTTCCGTTTTCCTTGCAGAACATGCGGTGCCAAAAAAGGACAACAGGATCAAGTTTTCTCAAGACAATATTTGTTTTGCGGAATGGATCCCTGACATTGGATACCACCCAGCAGCTGGTACCCTGGATGGCGACAATGTGAGATCCGAGCATTGCATTTCCAATGTGGCTCTTCATTTGGGATGTAGAGAATTGATGGTCTTCGCCCCCCCCCACCACCACCACTGTAGCTGACCCTCCAGAGGCAGAGACAAACGGCTATGCTCTCTTTACCAGCTGTGCTGTATCAGCATCTATTTTTCCACTTAAAGCTTTTAAGCACTTGACTTATACATTTCTGAACACCCCCGCCCCCCATGGACTGTTAGGACAAGGTTTAATCCCCAAGAAAACTGGCATTAAAATAGACCTTTTCCCAGCAATAATAATCTCATTTGTGATAAATTATGCTATTCTCAGTACCTTTGAGACATAGGAGAGCTTTTATGTGATAAAGAAGCCATTTGTTTCCAAATAGTTTAATGCATGCCTCCATATTTTTTTCATTTTTAATGCAAGGGCCATTGGCAGTCTTGTAAGAGAATGTCTTTTAAAAGCAAATTTACAGCAAGTGAGATAGGGAAATGGATGGCCAGCCGCATCTTTGCAGAGCGATTCTGCTGAAAGGGGCAGGACAGAGATGTTCTTATTCCCATTTATGTGCATAAAAGAGTCACCTCTGCGGAAAAAAGGACAATGTTCTTGGGGAAATTGATACGATCTAGGAGGCCTGGTTTCACTCTGGGCTCTGTCCTTTCATTTTCTCGATATCCTTAGTTCCTGTGCCACGTCGACGAGATGGGAGGTGGAGTGGCAGACAGAGAAGTCATGGTAACTCCTGAAAGTCAGGACCGTTTGTGTTAACCTGAGAAAAGAGGCACTTGGAAACGCTGGGGCGTGGGGGTTAAATAGAATGGCTTTTGCCCAAAGTGCGCCCATTATGTCTTTCTCCCTCTCCCTCTTTCTCTTTCAAATAAATAAAAATAAAATATTTTTTAAAAAGAAGACAGATTAAAGGGAGAAAAGTCTACATTTGTGCAAGAAATCGTGGAGGGATATAGGTTCTTTGAAGGTGGCCTCCGGAAGCAACTGCCCACCCCAACATGTGCCAATGTGGATTCAAGGGTAGAGTTTCTCCAGATATAAAACAGAAGTTTTCTAGCTGCTCAAGAAGTCATGCAAATTAAATGAGATAGGAGAACGTGCTGCATGCTATATAAAAAGCCTAGCATGTTAGCATGCGTATTAATTACTTTACTCGTGACCAAATACCTGACAAGAAGTGGTTTAAGGAAAGAATTTATTTTGGTTAACACTTCCAGGGGGTGGGGATGGGGTCCGTAGGTCACAGTGGGGAAATTGTGCTTGAGCACGGTTTTTCTAGATTGGTTGTATTTCTTCAAAGGTGTTCCTTGAAGGTCAGGCCAGTGTAACCAACAGCAAGCCCATTTTCTCATGGCCGCTGGAAACGAGAGGACACTTCATAATAAGAGCATCGGGCTATTTGGGCCTTGCATCAGAGTCAGGTGAAGTTCATCTTGGATTGGCTTGAAGGAGAAAGGGAATTTGGGGGCCATAATCCCCAAAGGTAGTTTCTCTTCCTGTTTATCTAGCAGAGGTCACATGACGCAAACAGCCACGACTGTGAGGCTCAGAGCAGAGCAAAGGCAAGCAGGCCCCTGGATGTCAGTGCAGGAGTCATTAATGAGTGATAATATCCCTTACAGGAAGAGATGCCGCATGACAACAGGGAGTCTCAAACTGGTCAAAGTCTTGGCATGATCTCCTCGTAAATGACATGCCATCAATTACGGTGACTTCTTTTTATTGTCCTGCTCCTTCTTCTCTGTTTTCTTTGGATTGCCGCTTTGATCAAGTGTGAAGCTGTTGATCTCGGCCCAAACTCCAAAAGCACATCTGTGGCTCGGACACAGCAGTTAAAGGACCAGATGTGCAATGTGGGGCTAAGTGAGCCCAACGGCCAAAGAGACGCAACCTGGCGACAATCTTCTGGCATTAGAAGCAGACTTGTTTTTAATGTTCATCATCATTACTATTAACAAGATGGTTTGTATGGATACATCACATTTTGGTACCCTCTTTTCCCTCGTCCCTGCCCCCATTCCATTGGGGACGTTCCTCAGTGGGGTTGCAGGTATTCCTCATGGGGTTGTGGTTTAGGTGTTGTGGGAGCAGAAGTTAGTTATTTTGGGGGTGGGGAGGGAATGCCTCTGGGCATGATGTCTCAACCTGTGGCTCTTACAATCTTTCCGCCCCCTTTCCAGCAAAATTCCCTGAGCCCGGTGAGTTTTAAGTCTACTTCAGTGATGAGCTCTTAGGAGCCTCTGGATCTCTGCTTTGGTAGGTGTTGAGTGTCCTCAGGGTCTGTCTCCTTCACCCTGGAGCTGATTATCAGGAACAACGTGGAAGCAGCATTCTTGCTCATCTCCCCATTTCCTCTGTGGATTCAGCTATGACTTGGCTGAAGTATTTGTGCGTGTGTGTGTATGTGTGTGCATATATTTGTGTGTGTGTGTGTGTGTGTGTGTGTATGCCTTTGCTTATAATTGGCTTTTTTGTCAAGCAGCATTTTAAAAAGGCATATACCAACATTAAATGCTGAAGCAACTCTCCTATAAGGTTGTGGTGAACGTAGATAAATTCTGTGAGCTTTAGAAAACTGTTGGTTGAGGCTGAGTAGATGGCTCAGTGGGCAAAGGACTTGCTGTGCAAGCACAAGGACCTGAGTTTGGATCCCCGCACTTATCTCAAAGGCCAGGCTTGGTGTCACACGCCTGTAGTCCCAGTGGTGGGAAGGCAGACAGAGAGAATCCCTGGGGCTCACTGGCCACCAAGTCTAATTGAGTTGGTGAGCACTAGGTTCAGCAAGAGATCCTGGCCAAAAGACAAGGTGGACAGTGATTGAGGATTGAGGTCCAGCTCTGACCTCTGGCTTCTGTACATTTGTACTTGCATGTGCGTCCACACATACACACATGCACACTCATACTCACTCCACACAGAAGGAAGGGGGGAGGGAAGCAAGCAAGGAAGGAAGGAGAAATAGAGGGAAGAGGAGGGGATTCAGATATGTGCATCAAGAGATATTTATAATATTGGTCTCAACTGGGGCTGGAGAGATGGCTTAACGGTTAAGGCATTTATTTGCCTGCAACGCCTAAGGACCCAGGTTCGATTCTCCAGGTTCCATGTAAGCCAGATGCAAAAGGTGGTGCATGCATCTGGAGTTCGATTGCAGTGGCTAGAGGCCCTGGTGCGCCCATTCTCACTCACTCTCTCTTTCTGTCCCTCTATCTCTAATATTCCTCTATCTCTAATAAATAAATAAATAAAAATAAATCTAAAAGGAAAAAAAGAATGGTGTCAATTGTACTATTTAAAAAAAAAACTAGTAACACAATGACTTCTCTCATGCACAACTTCAAAATCCTCTTGTGTTCATCTTCACTGTAGCCTCGGATTTCCTGCAGTGCAGCTTCTCTGACGTGGAGCTCTTGAAGAAGTCTGAAGAGCTTATGCTGGTATCAGTGTCCTTGACCTATGTGGGGACAGGAACCAATGGACGATGGATAAATGTTTCTGATTTGTGTTTCCTAGGGATCCTCGGGAGATGTTGGTAGGGTTGGGTACTAGCTGACTGTTGCAGTGGTGAATAGCCACCATCCACATCCTGGCTTTTACTTCCTCTGCTCCTCACTCCAGGTCTCTGGGAAAACATTCCCACACAGACATGGGCAGGCTAACTTTTGTCTCTAGCTTTACATCTGAGGGAACCCAAGCTAATAAAGCTCAGGTTTGGAAACAACTCAGTAGTGGAATGAATACATAAATTGTGGAATATTCATAGGAAAAAAAAAAAAAAACAAGACCACCATTTATATCCACAGTTGGTTAGGGGAGATGCCAACTTCAGTTCCATCCCCAGCCAGGCAGGTCATGTTAGTGAGTAAAGATGGCCCCAGGGATGGTGTGTTTCTGAATAAGGTAAGTTCTCTTCAGCTCCAGATGCACTGGTAAACTGACACTCTAGAAAATAAAATAGTTTCCAAGGCTCAGGACCCATTGTGGAAGATGTGGCAGAAAGAATGTAAGAGCCAAAGGAAGGGTAGGACTCCTTACAACGTGCTCCTCCAGACACAAAATGGCCTGGATATCCATGACCTTGCAGTGCCTGAAACTACCTACACAAGACCATCATAATAGGAGGAAAAGATCATGACATCAAACTGAAAAGAGAGACTGATTGAGAGGGGGAGGGGATATGATGGAGAGTGGAGTTTCAAAGGGGAAAGAAGGGGGAGGGAGGGAAGTACCATGGGATATTGCCTACAATTAAGGAAGTTGTCAATAAAAAAAGTAACTAATAAAAGAAAGTAAAGAAAATAGCAAATGAGTAATTGAGGGAAGGAGGAAGGAAGGAAAATAAGACAGAACGGGTGGGAAGAAGGGAATAGAAGAAAAGAAAGGAGAAGAAGGGAAGGAGAAATAAAAACTCTGACTTATAGTATTAGCCAACACCGGTGGTGGAAGTAGTTCCGCTGCGGCTGATCCCAAATTCCCAGCTGACTATCTCAGCGGCTCATGACATCTCTGAACGTTTTATAATCAGCTCTTGTGAACACTCCAACCCACCACCTGCTCCAGCCCGATAGTTACCATGTGTGGAAATGGTCCCAGCGTGTCTGGCCTGGTCTTGGAATGCTTTAAGAGAAGCCAGAAATCTGGATTTGCATGTGAAAATTCCTGACTTTTAAATTATATTGACAAGTTCACCGTTTTCCAAACACTTGACAACCCAAGGGGAAAAATATTTCTGAAAACTATATTTTTCTTACAAAATGCTGGATTCGACCTGTGGTGTCCAGTCTAACCCTTCTGAGGGAAGGTCTTCCAGCCTGGATGGTGACACTCGCTCTTGGCATATGTACAGTAGAGGAATAATCTATATGGCTGTTAAGATGTGAAGAAATGAGCCATACATAGGGACTGGGTCAACTGTGTCAAGTCCCATTTTCGCTATTAAAAATGAGACACACAACCGTAAGGGAAATAGTTTAGCAACTGGAACACCTCTTGCTTGGTCAGTAAGCATACCCCTTTTTCTCACAATGCACTTGAACAACCTGGACTGAGCCTGCACTGAGCGTGCTTCCAAAGAAACAAAAATTAAATAAATAGGTTTCCCTCCCCCAGTGATCCTTATTTTAATCAACTTCTATTCCAATATGTTCTTAGATATATGTTAGGATCAGAACTGCTGGAGGCTGTCCAGGCTAGACGAGTTATGGGTGCATGCACAGTAAGAGCAAACTTTTACCTATTTACCATCTTATGCTTATGCATTACGGGGCGTCCACGTGATTAAAACCAGAATGCATCATGGGAAAGGTCATCTGCAGCAGAGAAAAGGTTATATATAACCAAACCTCCCAACCTAGCCAGAACACCACCCAAACTATACCCCCACCACCGATCCCTTCTTCTCGTGGACTCCTTAGAAAGAAACCTTAGGCCATAACCAAGGCCTTTGAGTACTTTCCATGCCAATGGATCACTGCCCTTCTTGGAAGTGTGTTCAAATTGTTACTGTCACTTAGCTTTTAATAAAGTTTTGTGCCGCGTCACCGTTCATGTGTGCCTTCCTTGGAGTCTTTAACTTCAAGAACCCGGAAATAACCAGACAAGACCACTCGTAACCAGATCAATTTCCTGTTATTCGCATACCAGAACCTCCAGAATAATGTTACTGACATGAATGGATGTGAGGCTATCCTTGGGAACTTAAATGAACTCCATAGCACGGGAAGAAGGATTCTAAGAGTTTGGGTCATTCCACACTCCAGGGTTGAAGTTCCCTGCCTTTTCCCTTCCATTCCTCACCCATCCAACAGGAGCAATGCTGTCCCTCAAGCTTGCATTCCAGTGTGGCCCACTGGCCTGCTGGAAAGGTCCTTCATGGTCCTTGGTGTAGCAGAAAGACTTCAATCCTGGTTAGATGTGGGCTTATGCTGGGTGGCTTGGCCATTGTTAAGAGGGAGGAACTTGTAGCCGGGCCTGTTGGCGCACCCTTTAGTCCCAGCACTAGGGAGGCAGAGGTAGGAGGATCGCTGTGAGTTCGAGGCTACCCTGGGACTACATAGTGCATTCCAGGTCAGCCTGGCCTAGAGTGAAACCCTACCTTGGGGCGGGGGAAGGGGGGAAAGAGGGAGGAATTTCATTCTAAGCATACTTCCTCATAGGAGATCCTAGCTCACAGAGATCTTAACAAGAAACTTCAACTGTTTCAAGAGCTAATGTGACCCCTGGCACATAGCGTCCGATGAGGTTAAACACAATTATCCTCATTGTAACATTCCAAGGCATCTATTCGGAGGTGCCGGATGGCCACAGGCCCTGGGGTTTGTTAAATATAATCTTGTGTCTCTTTGTATTTAATTTGGCCCCTTTTCTTCTGTTATTTTAGACATTCAGCCAGAGTTAATATTTCTACCAAATCCAGACAGGTTTGGACACGGAGATTCTGATCTAATCCAAATTTGTGGGTTCAGGAAAGCTCCCAGGGAGCTGCTGTGCACTCCGCCAGAGAACATTTACACACCAGGGGAGTATAGAATCAAGCTCTGAATATCTGAGAGAGCAATTAGGTAGCTTAATCTGTGCAATTACTTTATTTAAAAATAATATGTCCAAGTTCCCCAAAGACAGGGTAAGTAAGTAGACATCCAGATTTAAGGCAAAGGAAAACTCTCAGTAATGTGGGTATTGTTTTAATTTAAATTTTGTCATTTATTCACTGACCATGGATGAAGTTAATATTGATTGTAAAATGTTGCATTAAACTCTTGCTTATATTTTTATATTCCATATTATTTATTTGTTAGAGAGAGAAAGAGAAAGAAAGAGGGAAAGAGAGAGAAAAAAAAGAGAGAGAGAATGGGTGCACCAAGGGCCTTCAGCTGCTGCAAAAGAATTCCAGACACACGTGCCGCCTTGTGCATCTGGTTACTTGGGTCCTGGGAAACTGAACCTGGTTCCTCTGGCTTTGCAGGCAAGTGCCTTAACCTTAAACCGTTTCTCCAGCTCATATATTCTATGTTTTTGCTTGTTTGTTTGTGGCAAGGTCACTTTATAACCCAGGCTTTCCTGGAACCTGCCATGAAGCCCAAGCTGACCTTGAATTCATGGCAATTTTCCTGCCTCAGTCTTTAAATTCTGGGATTACAGGCATGAGGCACCATGCCAAGCTACTTTATTTGTCTTGGTTGGTACATCTTTTCCACACCCTTCAGATGTCTCACTTGAGGTAAGTGTGCCTTTCTTGTCCTACCCACACCTGCTCTGCCCAGTCAAGAGAGGACCCTTGATCACTTTAATGCATTTAAACAATGTTTTTAATCACTTTACTTGAATCCAACTAACAATATGACTCTTTTCACAAGAACATGATGTGTGATAGAAAAATACATTAAAGTAGGAATCCAAAGCCAGTTCTAGCTCTAATCTGGGCACAGTAGATGGCTTGGTATATTACTATACTTCTCAGAGACTCTATCTCTTTAATTTAAAAATAAACATAAGGGTTGGAGAGATGGGTTAGCAGTTAAGGCGCCTGCCTGCAAAGCCAAAGGATTCAGGTTCAATTCCCCAGGACCCACGTAAGCCTGATGCACAAGGTGGTGTATATATCTGGAGTTCGTTTGCAGTGGCTAGAGGCCCTGGCATACCCATTCTCTCTCTCTCAAAATAAATAAATGTTTTTTAAAAAATAAACATAAGCACATTTATACTTTTCACATTTACATTGTTTCCAAATTCATTCTAAAATATTACAATAAAATATTCATATTAATTACAGAGTTCTTTGTTTGTAAGCAATAGAATTCACTGAAGGGACTTTTATTGCGTTCACTGGCCTATATTGGTTATTCCACAGAACACCAGGGAGTGTTAGAGAATGAGTGTTGGAGGCTGCTCAGTGAGGCCAGGACACCATCAACTATGCCCCAGGAGACACCCTGACATGACAGCCTGGCAAGGCAACACTCACTAGGACGGCCACATCCTCTTCCTTGACAAAGTAGTCTGTCCCATCACCCTCATCAGAAATCTTTACTGCACAGGTTTTCTTCCAAATCAAAGTCAGTTTTTGTTGTTCTTTGAGACAGAGTTTCATGTAGCTCAAGCTGACTTGAACTTCTGATCTTCCTGCTGCCACCTACCAAGGGATGGGATTGCCAACATGTGCTACCACACACAGCTCTCGAGTAAGTCTTGTGTCCATGCCTGCGTCCAGCTGCAAGGGAATTTGAGGAAGCAAGCTTTGGGTTTCTTTCTGGGACAAGGGAACTCATAAATTTGGAACGTTTCAAGGCTAGAATGGTTACTGCAATGAGGCAGCATTCGCACTGCAAGCACCACACACGGGAGTATGAACAAACAGGAACCAAGGGCACTCTTGTAGCATCACCTCTCTTCCCTGAAGCCTCACTCACGCTCGCAGTCACCCCTTCTTCCCCTGCTCCCCTTAGAAGAATTGTTGGAAGCGAAAGTGTTTGTGAGAATGCAGGCTGAGCTTGTCGCTCCCAGCTTCCCCATCCTTCACACAGACGCTCAGCTGTCCCCATTCCCTTACCATAATCTAGTAATAACATTACAGCCCCGGCCCGCGGGATGCTCTGTGGACGCATGAAGTCTGAAAATGCTTGGGAAACGCATCTGCAAAGGCTCGGGGCCAACTGTCATCATTCTGATCAGCTTACAGACACTCTTCCAAGTGGCAAATATTTCAGGGTCTGAAATCTTGAACCTAGCCAATTTCCACCTTTCTTAGCCTGGCTAGAGCCTCTGGGTAAGACACAAAAACTCAAAGTCAATGCCTCATGAGTCTATTATAGAGTCCTAGGCCCAGGGTACCAGCATGGGGCAATGTGATGCTAAAGGAAGCCACGCGTTCCCTAAGACCAGCTCCTCCTCTCCATGGCTCTGACCGGAGCTTGCTGAAGCCTTTCTCCCCCTTCACTTCTGTGAAAGCTGGGCTGGGCGGGGATTCTTACAATGCAACTGCCCAGACAGAAATTGGCCTCGATATCCATGATCTTGCAGTGCCTAGCAATACCTTTGCAAGACCCTCAAAATAGAAGAAAAAGATGATGTCATCAAATTAAAAGAGAGACTAATGGAGAGAGGGAGGGGATATGATGGAGACTAGAGTTCTAAAGTGGAATGGGGGAGGGGAATATCAGGTGGGGTTTTTTTGGTATGTGAAATTAAAAGTCAATAAAAAATAATAATTAAAAAAAAAGAAAGTTACACATATGGCTGTCTCACTGTGTGAGTGTGTGTATGTGAGTGTGTGGGTGCAAATGCATGTGTATGTGTGTGTGTGTAATTTCTCTGCTCCTTTTATATTGTGCATGGACTAACCCAGGACCCATGCCTATCTCCCCCTGCAATCCTCAAAAAAAAAATGTGAGGAAGCCATTATAGAATGTCATCCTTTCTCTCTCTTCCCTCCCCTCCTTTCTCCTCACCCCCCTTTTTTTTTTCCAGTGCTGAGGACCAAACCTAGGGCCTTGTGCTTGCTAGGTAAGTGCTCATCCACTGAGTTAAATCCCCCCTCTGTTTTTTAAGATTATTCTCTCTCTCTCTCTCTCTCTCTCTCTCTCTCTATATATATATATATATATATATATATATATATATATATATATATATGTATGTATATAATTTATTTATTAATTTGAGAGAGAGAGAGAGAGGAAGAGGCAGATAGAATGGGCATGCCAGGGTCTCCAGCCACTGCAAACGAACTCCAGATGCATGCACCCCCTCTGGGGAATTGAACTGGGGGTCCTTAGGCTTCACAGGCAAATATCTTAACCACTAAGCCATTTCCCCAGCCCCCCACCCCTTGACTATCCCTGTTTGTGGTAGTTTGAATGGATGGCCCCCAATAAATTCAGGATTTTATTAAAGTTTGTAATTCAGATCTGCAGGTGCCTGGCTGGAGGAAGTGTCATTATGGGTGGATCCCAGGTTCAGCCTTAAGGTGTGGGGGTGTATCTGGAATTCCAGTCTAAAGATATGCAAAGTGCCTGAGCTTTGCCTGGAGTTCCTAAGTGAGCTTGCTGTGCTGGTGCCGGTATGGTTTGTGGCTTTTTTCTCTCTCTCTGCCTTGAACTGTGAAAACAGGCCAGCGTCTTCTGCCATTGTGCTCCGCTTCAATAAATCCCTTCCTCCCGTAACTGGGCCTGGTTTGGAGGGTCATTCCGACAATGTGTGACTGCCCGCTACACTGTGTCCTATCTCACCCAATCCCCTTTCTTTCTCTTCCATCTCTAAGGTTCATGACTTCTCTCTCTCTTCTTTTTTTTTCTATATGTTGTTATTGTTTGCTTGGCTTTTCAAGGTAGGGTCTCGTTCTAGCCCAGGCTGACCTGGAATTCACTATGTCATCTCAGGGTAGCTTTGAACTCACAGTGATCCTCCTACCTCTGCCTCCTCCAGAGTGCTGGGATTAAAGGTCTGCGCCACCATGCCTGGTTGATTTTTCTCTTTGATCTTTTCTCCCCACGGCTTGAATCTTTTTTTTTTTTTTTTTTTTGGTTTTTCATTTTTCGGTTTTTCAAGGTAGGGTCTCACTCTAGCCCAGGCTGACCTAGAATTCACTATGTAATCTCAGGGTGGCCTTGAACTCAAGGCAATCCTCCTACCTTTGCCTCTGGAATGCTGGGATTAAAGGCGTGCGCCACCACTCCCGGCTACATGGCTTGAATCTTGAATCTGACTCACGAAGTGTATCCTTTTTCCTGTACAGATCATACAGCTTGATGACTGGCGGCGATTCAAGCATCTTGTAAGATACCATAGGAACCCAATCTATCTATCATTTAGCAGGATCCCAAATACAGTTGTGTAAGTGGTTCATTGCTCACAAGCCCCTGCCAACTATGAGCCTAGTGACAGAAATCTAGCCTATGCGTCTCCTTCCATGCCCTGTGCCTTGGGCCAGGGAAGAAGGAGAAGGCATGCTCTTAAAACCTGGTGAATAACTAGCTCAGTCCTAGCAACCAGATGAGCATACATGAATAGGCACAGCCACTGTGTATAATTACTACTCGTGCCACATTCATCATTTCTTCAGGTCATTCACTTCGCTGGCTTCTTTTTCATCTTTCTTTCATTTCCCTCCTCCCTCCCTCCCTTCCTTTCTTCTTTCTTCCTTCCTTCTTTCCTTTTTTGGTTTTTCAAGGTAGGGTCGTGCTATAGTCCAGGCTGACCTGGAATTAGTTTCAGGCTAGTCTAGAACTCACAGCTATCCTCCTACCTTAGCCTCCCAAGGGCTGGGATTAAAGGCGTGTGCCACCATGCCCAGCTCCTCATTCTTTTCTTTTCTTTTTATTTTTTTATTATTATTATTTTTTAAAAATATTTTATTATTTATTTATTTATTTGAGAGAGAGAGAGATACAGAAATAAGCAGGTAGAGAGAGAGAAAGAGAGAGAGAGAGAGAGAATGGGTGCGCCAGGGCCTCCAGCCACTGCAAACGAACTCCAGATGCATGCACCCCCTTGTGCATCTGGCTCACGTGGGTCCTGGAGAATCGAGCCTCGAACCGGGGTCCTTAGGCTCCATAGGCAAGCGTTTAACCGCTAAGCCATCTCTCCAGCCTCTTTTCTTTTTAAAGACAGAGTTACTATGCAATCTTCGCAGGCCTCAAACTCACTATGTATCCCAGTCTGGCCCCAAACTTGTGATGATCCCCCTGCCTCTGCCTCCCAAGTACTGGGATTACAGGCATATGCCATCACACCCAACTTCACTCAGATCATTTAAACGTACATATTTCTCAGAATCTATCAGCCATAGTACACTACATAAATTCCTGTTGCAGGCAAGTTAGTCGTCTAAATCATACCCACTGAGAATCCACGCCATCCTACTTCTTCATTAATTCTTTGGCTTTTCTACAGTAATAATGTAATAAGCAGAAATTATATGCTAACGATGACATCACACTTGTCTAATCCATTGCTATTTGCTAAAAGATAACTTGTGGAAATCTCTTTTTTACATTACTACTTTAATAAACATAAAACATGAATCCCAAATAATATGTCATTTCAGGCGGAATATAGAGGCACACTTCTTTAATTCCAGCACTCAGGCAGCAGAGGTGGGAGGATCACTGTGAATTCCAGGCCAGACTGAGACGAAATATTGAATTCCAGGTCAGCCTGAGCTATAGTGAGACCCTACCTTGAAAAACAAAAACAAAAACAAAACATAAACAAAAAAATAAAAACAAAGAAGAGAGAGAAAGAATACATTTTCTTTTCTTTTTTTTTTTTTTTTTTTTTTTTTTTTTTTTCGAGGTAGGGTTTCACTCTGGTCCAGGATGACCTGGAATTAACTATGTAATCTCAGGGTGGCCTCGAACTCTCAGCGATCCTCCTACCTCTGCCTCCCGAGTGCTGGGATTAAAGGTGTGCGCCACCACGCCCGTTTAAGAATACATTTTCTAGAGGGAAGAAGGCAAACGTAGGCGTACAAGGGGACAATACCATAAACAGATGGGCTGGGCTAGAAAAGCAAGAGAATTCATAATTAAAAAGAAGCAGCAAGACTGGAGAGATGGCTTAGTGGTTAAGGCATTTGCCTACAAAGCCAAAGGACCCAGATTCAACTCCCCAGGAGCCACATAAGCCAGATGCACAAGGTGGCACATGTGTTTGTTTGCAGCGGCTTTGATGCACCCATTCTCTCTCTTTCTCTATCTGCCTCTCTCTCTCTCTGAAGTAAATAAATAAAAATAAGATTAATAAGTAATCATTATTTTTTAAAAAGGCAGAAGCAGTGGTGGCAATGGCAGATGGAGAAGGGAACTTAATTAAGGGCAGGAAGGGAAGCCACAAGTCAGTAGGCACGGATGTGACTTGATTGCAAGGACTGAGTCTCTGTGTACCATAAATAGGACTTTTCTGTCACGATGGAACCGAGGCCTATCTGCAAGAGCTCACATGTGGACGCTGTGCACGTGACAGGGCCCAGTGAGCCGTCATTTCTCTATGCTACTATTTATCCATCGTTCCCAATCAGTTGTCCAAGGCAGCGCTTCTCAGAGGTCAGCGCAGGAAACAGATGCCCCGCGGGTATTTCCAGCTGGCAGAGCCAAAGGAGCAGAAGTCAGGTCGCTGCCAACTGAGAAGTATAAGGCCAAATCGCCCACTGCGGCCAGCAAACAGGCTGCTGCTGTGACCTTAATCAGTGACCTCCAAGACCTCACCCAAGGAGCCAGAGCCGGAAGCTGAGGCAGCTCGCAGGGGCTGCACTGCTCACAGACACCCCAGCAATGGTGGGCCACTTCCCACTCCCCTCGGCCTTGCAAAGCTCTGCTGAGAGCATCCTCGGCTTGCTGGATCCTCACAGCCTGGCTGCAAGAAAGCCTGCAGAGCCGGGTGTGGTGGCGCTGGCCTTTAATCCCAGCACTCGGGAGGCAGAGGTAGGAGGATTGCTGTGAGTTCGAGGCCGCCCTGAGACTACATAGTGAATTCCAGGTCAGCCTGGACTAGAGTGAAATCCTACCTCGAAAAACAAAAACAAAACAAAACAACAAAAAAAGAAAGCCTGCAGAAGTCCCTTTCAGCATCCCAAGCTCTCCATACACATGCTGCGCCAGATGACACATTCCATGGCACCCTGAGGGGCGAGAGCCTCAAGTTTCTTCTTTCTGAGCTGAAGTAGTATAACTCGCATAACCTGACGGTGCCACCAAGAAAAGACTTCTCCAGGAAGTCGTTCCTATCTCCCTCCCACCCCACCCCCCATTTGCAATCCCTTGGCTTTCTCCCCGCCCCCTTTTTTTGTTTGTTTTTTTGTTTTTTGTTTTTTCCAGGTAGATTCTCACTCTAGCTCAGGCTGACCTGGAATTCACTATGTAGTCTCAGAATGGCCTCGAACTCACGGCGATCCTCCTACCTCTGCCTCCCCAGTGCAGGGATTAAAGGCGTGTGCCACCACACCCAGCTTGGCTTTCTTCTTGAAGAGACCAGTTGCTGCTCTGTCCTGTGTTTTATCAGTTGATATCTTGTTCTTCTCCTTCAGAATGCACATTTCCCAAGGTGTACACTGACGTGGAATAAACAGACTTTAGTCACCGGATGGGCTATATTTATTGGAGACAGAGAGGAGGGGAGGGAGGGAGAGAATGGCCATGTCAGGGCCTCAAGCCAATGCAAACCAACTCCAGATGCATGCACCACATTGTGCATCTGGCTTTACATGGGTCTTGGGGAATCAAACCTGGGTCCTTGGGCTTTGCAGGCAATTGCCTTAACTGCTGAGCCATCTCTCCAGCCCTATTATTTTAATCTTTAGTTTTGACATATATATATGTAATATGCTCTGTGTGTGTGTGTATAGTGTGTATGTACTGTGGTGTGTATGTAGACTGTGTGCATGTGTATGTGTGTGTGTGTGGAATGTGTATGTGGTCTGGTGTGGTGTGTATACAGTGTATGCATGTGTGTGTGTGTGTAGTGTTTATGTGGTGGAGTGTGTATGTAAGCTGTGTGCATGTGTATGTGTGTGTGTGGAATGTGTATGTGGTCTGGTGTGGTGTGTATACAGTGTATGCATGTGTGTGTGTGTGTGTAGTGTTTATGTGTGGAATGTGTAGCTGTGGTCTGTTGTGGTATGTATGTGGTCTGTTGTGGTATGTATACAGTGTATGCATGTGTGTGTGTGTGTGTGTATGTGTGTGCAGATGCATGCACCCAATGTGCACACATGTGGAGCTCACAGAGGAACATCAAGTGTCCTCCTTTATCACTCCTGTGTTGTATCCTTGAGGTGAGTCTCTTGTTGAACCTGGTCAGACTGGCTGACTGGTGACTCCTAGTGATTCTTCTGTCTCCAACCCCCATAAGACTGGGGTTACAGGAGTTCATGACCACACCCAGCTTTTTACATGTGTGCTGCGGATTAAACATCGACCCTCTCGGACCTTTGTGCTTGAATGGCAAGCACTGTTACCTGATGAGCTAATCTCCCCAATCCCATTAATATTACTATTTATTATTATTATTGTTACCTGATGAGCTAATCTCCCCAATCCCATTAATATTACTATTTATTATTATTATTATTATTATTATTATTATTATTATTATCTGAATTTACCTCTTTCCTAAATCCTAGCAACACTGGATGCCTAATCTTTTCCTGACAAATACCTGTGTGGGTTTATATATTTATCTCAACATTCTTTTTTAATATTTAATTTATTTGCAAGGAGGGAGGGAGAGAGAGAGAAAACCAGTGTGCCAGGGCCTCAAACAAACTCCAGATGCACGTGCCATTTTTGTGCATCTGGCTTCACATGGGCACTGAGGAATTGAAACTGGGCCATCAGGCTTTGTGGGCAAGTGCCCCTAACTGCTGGGCCATCTCCCCAGCCCTCCACATTGTTTTTTAGTAAGTTGACACTCCTTCTAGAGCCCACGCTCCAATTGTCTTACTCTGTTCAGGCTGCTGGGAAAAAAACAAAAACAAAAACACAAAACCACTATGAAGTGGATGAATGAAAACCGCAGAAAGTTATTTCTCATTATACTGGAGACCCCTGCATGCCTGCGTTCTAGTGAGTGTCCACCTCCAGACTTCAGGCTGTTGTCCTACTGTTTCCTCACATGATGAAAAGAAGGTGAGATGGCTTTCTGGGTCTCCACCTCATGACACAACCACTGCCCAAAGTCCATCTTCTAATTTCATCACATTGGAGTTTAGGATTGCAACATGGGAATCTGAGGGGAACAAACATTCAGTCTATAGCACCAGCACATGCATAAAACACCTTCACACACACACACACAGACACACGTGGAGAAGTCCTTGGTATTATTCTTCTATGACCCTGGTACATGGTTTTGGGAAAAATAAAAAGGAACACCTTGTTTATAAAACAAAGGCTATCAACATTGCTTTGAACGAAAGTATATGTTCAGGGGCCTGGAGAGATGGCTTAGCAGTTAAGCGCTTGCCTGTGAAGCCTAAGGACCCCAGTTCGAGGCTCAATTCCCCAGGACCCAAGTAAGCCAGATGCACAAGGTGGCGCATGTAACTGGAGTTTGTTTGCAGTGGCTGGATGCCCTGGCACACCCATTCTCTTTCTATCCATCTGCCTCTTTTTCTCTCTCTCTGTCACTCTCAAATAAATAAATAAACAAACAAACAAAAAAAATTTGTTCAAAAAGGTATATGTTCAATTTCCCTTAGGTGACCAAAACACTAAGAGGCCACAGTGACTTCAAGAATGATGGAGTCAGCCGGGCGTGGTGGCGCACGCCTTTAATCCCAGCACTCGGGAGGCAGAGGTAGGAGGATCGCTGAGAGTTCGAGGCCACCCTGAGACTACATAGTTAATTCCAGGTCAGCCTGGACTAGAGTGAGACCGTACCAAAAAAAAAAAAAAAAAAAAAAAAAGAATGATGGAGTCTAGCGGGGCATGGTGGTGCACGCCTTAAATCCAGCACTCGGGAGGCAGAGGTAGGTGGATCACCATGAGTTTGAGGCCACCCTGAGAATATAGAGTGCATTCCAGGTCAACTTGGGCTAGAGTGAGACCCTAGAGCTAGGTTACTAGCTTTTCCTAAAAACCAGAGGGAACTAAAGAGTTAATAACTAGCCCTAAGACTAGAAGGTCATAAAGAAGCAGCCTTGACAGACCCAACAACCCCCCTGATTGATAAACTTCCCTTAACCCAGAAAACCTTTAAAGAAAAAAAAAAAGCTTATTCTGAACAAGAACACAAATAACTACTTGGGCCTACAGCTAGTCCAGTCTGTTTTCCTTAGGATCCTCCTTATAAGCTCGAACCCGGCCTAGCTCAGTGCTTTAGCCTCCATGCCCCCGGAAGGCTTCTGCCCCTCGCTGTACCTCCCAATAAACACTCGTTCTATAGAGATTAAGTCCGGCATTCCCTTTCACTTTTCTCTTATACTTTCACTCAATACTATACTCTGAAGCTTCCTTCTATCTGCACGGGCATTATTTACTTTGCCTCCTGTGTAACTGCTCAGACTCTCTTCTATAGCACGAAGAAGACAAAGAGAGAAGAACGTGGGGGGCAAGAATATGGGGAGCAAGCCGGGCGTGGTGGCGCACACCTTTAATCCCAGCACTCGGAGGCAGATGTAGGAGGATCCCTGTGAGTTCGAGGCCACCCTGAGAATACAGAGTGAATTCCAGGTTAGCCTGGGCTAGAGTGGGACCCTACCTCGAAAAACAAAAAAACAACAACAAAAAAGAATAAAAGAATATGGGGAGCACGATGGCTTTCTGGGTCCCTGGCACTGACACTCCTTCAGGGATGCGGTGTGGAGTTCTGCTCCCATTTGGCACACATCTGGGACTGGGGATGACATCCCAACACGGGTAACTGTCTCTCTGCAAGCCTGGCTCCTGCTGGAGGTGGACGTCTGCTATGTTTAAGGACCTTGCCTTTGATTTCTGAGAGCCCACACTTCTACACTCACTGCTGTGGGGAGAAGGATATTGTCCTTGAGAAAAAGACCCTGATTCCCCCGTGGGGAAGCAAACCCAGTGGCCACGCTGGAGACAGGCAACAGAGATGTCAAGCCAGGCCCAGGGACTCCCTAGCCAGCCAGTCTGCATTTTCTGCCTCTCTTTCCCTTGGCAACACCCTGTCTTCTGTCCTTTCAACAACATAAAGACTCAAGAGAGGGCCAGTTGGCATCATTTATTCCAGTTTCGGCCTGAGTTGTGCAGTTCCTCCCACGCCTATCTGTAGTGGGCATTCATCCTCTTGGCTGAAAAGGGCACAGCCTCCTGGGTGAGCGGTGGGCCCCATGCCAGGGACGGTTGGGGCACACAATATAGAGGACCCTTCCTTGGAGAACTTAGTTCCATGGCAACCCAATGAGATGTCCCCTGCATGTGCCTGCTCTGAGCTGGCTCTTCTGGCTTCCTTGGCATTGTCTCAATTATTCATCATCTCCTGCGAGAAACAAACGCAGAGTCATTACATCTGTCTCCTTCAGAGGTGTCCATCCTATGCGTTGACCTTGGGAAATCTGAAAATTCACCATGGCCCTCTTAAACTCGCCAGGCTAACGGAGAGAAAGCCCTCACCAAAGTTCTCTTTGAGACTACTGGAGTCCGGATAAGTGGGGGGTGGGTTCTCTGGTTCCTTCCTTGGTCCTTCAGGCTGTGTTTTGTCCCCCTGTGGTCACTTTCCAGAAGGTATTCTTCCTAACTTGACAGGCCTCTAAGTCGCTGCAAGCAAACTCCAGACGCATACGCCACCTTGGGCATTTGGCTTTATGCAGGTACTGGGGAATCAAATCTGCGTCCTTAGGCTTCACACACACGTGCCTTAACCACTGAGCCATCTATCCAGTCCGTGAATGTGGTTTTGTAAGTTTGGTTTCACCCTGCTGGGTCTCAAGCATTCCAGCAGGAAGCTTCTCAATGAGACCCACTTCACGGGAGACAGAACCAGCCCAGGGACACTGTGGAGAAGGACACGGAGGGACATGGCACCTCTGGTGTGGGCTCACGGGAGACAGAACCAGCCCAGGGACACAGAGGGACACAGCACCTCTGGGTGTGGGCTCCTGGTGAGGAGACCTGAAGCTGACTACCTGGCCCAGGGACTCAAATCATACATCCCAGTGTGGCTCTGAGATTTACACGGAAGTGTTGTAAGGTCTGTTGTCATACATTACAGAATATCATCCTATGTTACAGGATAACAGTAGACGACTTAACTGCAGAGATCCTCCTACCTCTGCCCCTCAAGTGCTGGGATTAAAGGTGTGTGCCACGCTGGGGCTCTTAATTTCTTATTTAAACCCTCAAGCATCTGCTAAATTCCTAACAAGTGTGCCAGTTCCCTGCACTAACAGAGAATAGTTTTAAAAGCTATCTAGGCTGTCTCTGATTTGTAGTGTTTCTACTTACAATTTTCCAACTTGGCAAAGTTATGAAAAGGACAGGTATGCAATGGAGATTCAATTTTGAATTTTGATGTTTATCAGGGCTAACATAGTTGCTTTTATTTATTTTATTTTATTTTATTTATTTTTTTTTTTTTTGGTTTTTCGAGGTAGCATCTCACTCTGGTCCAGGCTGACCTTGAATTCACTATGTAGTCTTAGGGTGGCTTTGAACTTATGGCAATCCTCCTACCTCTGCCTCCCGAGTGCTGGGATTAAGGGCTTGTGCCACCACTCCCAGCCCATAAATGTATAACTTTGATAAATTGAATTCTAAGGATAAATGAAAACAAACAGTAAAAATAAACCCACTGAATGATTTTTCTTTTTATTGACAACTTCCTTAATTGTAGACAATATCCCATGGTAATTCCCTCCCTCTCTCCCCGCACTTTCCTCTTTGAAACTCCACTCTCCATCACATTCCTCCCCTCTCAATCAGGCTGTCTTTTATTTTGATGTCATGATCTTTTCCTCCTAGTATGATGGTCTTGTGTAGGTAGTGTCAGGCACTGTGAGGTCATGGATATCCAGGCCATTTTGTGTCTGGAGGAGCATGTTGTAAGGAGTCCTATCCTTCTTTTGGCTCTTACATTCTTTCCGCCCCCTCTTCCGCAATGGACCCTGAGCCTTGGAAGGTGTGATAGAGATGTTTCCCACTGAATGATTTTTTCCCCCCACACCAAACCTGGACTTGAGGTAGAGAAACCCCAAGATAGGAGCAGACAAGTGTACTGGATAATTCCTTTGCCCATCTGTGACTCATAAGTCCCTTTGGGAAGGACTGCAGGAGCAGAAAGAGGGTCATCTTAGCCACAGCCGATGAGAATCACAGAATCCAGGAGAGGAAGCAAATCACTCCTGACCATTCCCGTATGGTTGGCTTTAAAAAAAAAAAAAAAAATATATATATATATATACATATACATATATATATATATAATTTATATGTATTTGGGAGAGAGAGAGAGAAAGAAGGAGAGGAAGAGAGAATGGGGGCACAAATGAACTCCAGACGCATGCGCCACCATGTACACTGGCTTACGTGGGTCATGGGGAATCAAACCTGGGTCCTTTCACTTTGCAGGCAAGTGCCTTAACCTCTAAGCCGTCTCTCCAGCCCCTGTATGGTTGGCTTTTAACCCCCAGTGAGCCTGTTGCTGGTCCATCCACACTTACTCAGCTGTTCCTACCCCAGAGTGCCCTGCTCCTGAACAAGGACCCCTGACGTACTTCAGAGGGAGGGGCAGCACTGGTCAGCAGGTTGCCATAGCATGATGTGATAGTCTTGTACCACAGACCCTTTCTCCCCAGGGTAGGTACACAGGAGGGAAGCTGCTGAGAGATGGATGACCTTTGCCCTGCCTCCTCGAGTGACATAGTAGGTTTGTTTCATGGCCATGACCAGTACACAGTCAGCATAGAGAACTTGGCCATGACATAATCTTTGTCTCCGTTTTTTTTTTTTTTTAAAAAAAAAAAAAAAAAAACTTATTTATTTATTTATTTATTTGAGAGAGAGAAAGAAGAAGAGAAATATAGAGTGAGAATGGGCATGCCAGGGTCTTCAGCCACTGCAAACGAATTCCAGATGCATGCGCCCCTTGTGAATCTGGCTTACATGGGTCCTGGGGAATTGAACTGGGATCCTTTGGCTTCAGAGGCAAATGCCTTGACCACTAAGCAGCCATCTCTCCAGCCCTGTCTTAAAAAAAATTTTTTTATTTGGTTTTTCGAGGTAGGGTCTGGCTCTAGCCCAGTCTGACCTGGAATTCACTACGTAGAGTCTCAGGGTGGCCTTGAACTCATGGCGATCCTACCTCTGCCTCCCGAGTGCTGGGATTAAAGGTGTGCATCACCACACCCAGCTAAAATTTTTTTAATTTATTTTTACTTGGGGAGAGAGAGAGAGAGAATGGGTACACCAGGGCCTCCAGCCACTGCAAACGAACCCCAGAGATGTGCCACCTTGTGCATCTGGCTTACATGGGACCTGGAGAATTGAACTTGGGTCCTTAGGCTCTACAGGCAAGTGCCTTAATGGCTTTGCCATCTCTCCAGCCCTGTCTTTGTCTTAAGTTTGGTGCAATCTTTTATCTGGGAAGCTTATTCTCAAATACCTGAGGCAGTTGTTCTTTTACCCACTTAAAAATTACTGAAATCTCCCCAAGAGCTCTTGTTATATCTCTTAATATTATAGCTACAGCAGACTTTCCCTTATCTACAACTTTATTTCCCATGGTTTAAGTTACCCACAGTTCAAACATGTTACGTGGAAATTTTCAGAAACAAACTCTTCACTAGTTTTCACTTTTATTGTAACTGGCTATTTTTATTAATTGTCATTGCTAATCTCTCATAATGCCTGACTTATAAACTCAACTTTCTCATTTCTTATGTGCAGGAAAAACGTAGTTGGTACTGTCCCAGTTTCAGGTATCTATTGGGGCAGGGGTGTAGCAGTTACTCTTCTCATTACTGGGGCACAACACCTGACCAGAAGCAGCTCATGCCTTCCACTTTCAAAAGGAAGTTTCATCATAAAGAGAAAGCATGCCACAAGTAGGAAGTTGGTTCACACTATCACATTTCTTCATAGGTAGTGGAGACAGTAGGTAAAATAGACACTGCCAAGTGGGGCTGGCAAGTGATCCCCAAGGCCCACCCTAATGACACACATCCTCCAGCAAGGCTCCACCTCGAAATGGTTCCACCAGCTGGGGATTAAGTTTGAGGCATTAATTGCAAACACATGAAGCTATGCGGGAAGCTATTTTGCACTGAAACCTCCACAGGTGGTGTCTTAAAACATTAGTCACTATGGATAAAAGAGGAACATAGTACCGATATGTGCTGTGGTAGAAATTAAAAGAGCAAAATGTTTAAAAGTAAGAACACAGAGGGCTGGACAGATGGCTTAGCACTTAAGGTGCTTGACTGTGAAGCCTAAGGACTCAAGTTCGATTCCCCAGTCCCCACGTAAGCCAGGTGCACAAGGTGGCACATGTGTCTGGAGTTCATTTGCAGTGGCTAGAGGCCCTGGCACACCCATTCTCTTTCTATTTACCTCTCTCAAATAAATAAATATTTTATTTATTTATTTGACGGAGAAAGAGGGAGAGGGAGAGAGAATGGGTGCGCCAAGGCCTCCAGCCACCACCACAAGCGAACTTCAGAGGCATGCACCCCCTGGTGCATCTGGCTAACGTGGGTCCTGGGGAACCAAACCTGGGTCCTTTGGCTTTGCAGGCAAACGCCTTAATCACTAAGCCATCCCTCCAGCCCTCAAATAAATATTTTTCAAAAAAGAACACACAAACACAAATTCTACTTTTCATCTGCTTTATGGTTTAAATCTGGAATAGCCCTCAAAGAACCATGGCGAAAACCTTGCTCCTCAGCTCCGTGCTCCTGGATGGCAGTGGAAACCGTCAAGAGGCAGGGCCTATGCGTCTTCCATCATACTAAGCTCTTTTAACGTCTTTCTTTACTTTGGCTTCTCAATTGCTGTGAGGTTAGCAGCAACCACAGGCTCAAAGCAACAGACCCAAGTCTCTGAAATCATGAGCCAAAATAAGCCTTTCCTCTCTTCTTCCCCCTTATAAAAAAATATTTTACTAATATTTATTTGAGTGAGAAAGATACAGATATGTATATGTATGTATGTATGGAGAGAGAGAGAGAGAGAAAGAATGGGTATACCAAGGCTTCCAGCAACGTCATATGAACTCCAGACACATGTGCTTCCATGTGAATCTGGCTTACATGGGTCCTGGGGAACTGAACCTGGGTTGTTAGGCTTTGCAGGCAAGTGCCTTAACTGTTGAGCCATCACTTCAGCCCACCATTTCTCTTTTTTATATTATCTCTGATATTTTGTAATAGTGACACAAAACATTACCGGAGCAAAAGATGTCATGGGGCTTCTGGAAAATTCTGTGATGAGCTACATCATAGCATCATAATGAAAACAGCTTTGACCTTTATGAACTCCCATCTCCCCTTGAGGACTGCTTGATACTTTCCCCTCACACAGGTGACACAGAGTCATTGAGGCAAGGGCTGAGAGAGAAGTTATTTTTATTTCAAGATTGCACATCACACTGTCACACTTTTTTTTTATTTTTTTTTTATTTTTTTTTTTGCCATTCAGAGCCTTAGGAAGCACGTGGATGAGGCAAACTCTTTTCATTCCCATGTGCCATTTGTTGACAACAGCATGAGGGGGAAGGGGGCTCAGAGCATCCCCTTACCTGTCTTCTTCTTGCCATGCCGGCTCTAGAGTCAACACTGAAGATACAGTCTCTCCTGATGAGAACTGGGTCCAACATGGAAAAATCTTCTTTTCAGCAGAGCGAGTGACATCTGAAGGATGCGCTTTTTCTCTGGCCCAGAGAACCCATTGTATCTTCCATCAGTAGATTGCTGGCAAGCATCCTGCACAAGTGGCCAGACTGTGGGAGGCTACAGGACAGGAGAGGAGATGCACTGAGCAGGCAGCACTGGCAGATGGCCCATGAGGTCACGAAAGGGGGAGGAGTCTCTACCATTTTCCCTGCTCAGTGTTCCCTCAGGCTCTAGACCATGAAGGACAATAGGATGGTCCATGTATCCCACACATTCTAACATGCAATTTTTTTACCTTTTTTTTTTTTTTTTTTTTTAATTTGCAAGCAGACAGAGAGATAGAAGAGAGGCAGAGAGAGAGAGAGAATGGGCATGCCAGGGCCTTTAGCCACTGCAAACGAACTCCAGATGCATGTGCCCCTTGTGCATCTGGCTTACATGGGTCCTGGAGAATCGAACTGGGATCCTTTGGCTTCACAGGCAAATGCCATTTCTCCAGCGCTAACATGCATTTTTAAATCTTTTTATTGACAATTGTTTTCATTGGTTTTTCAAGGTGGGGTCTCACTCTAGGCTGATCTGGAATTCACTATGCAATCTCAGGGTGGCCTCGAACTCACGGTGATCCGCCTACCTCCCAAGTGCTGGGATTAAAGGCATGTGTCGCCACACCCTTATTGACAATTTTCATGCATGTCCATAATGTATTTTGATCACAGTCTCCTGCCAAGATGTTCTTTTGTGCCCATCCCCCATATCCCTTCCACTGAATGCCTTCATTCTAAGTCATCCCTCTAATTTGATCTCTCTCCTTTTTTTGCCCTCCTCCATCATCCATTACAGAGTGTCAATGGGCTGGATTGTGCAGGTAACGACAGCCACTGTGAGGTCGTGGATACAACTGCCACTTCATGAGCAGCTGCTAGTGTTCCGAAGGCAGCACTCCAAAGCCCTCACTCTTAAGGTTCTCCCCGCCCCCTCTTTGGCAATGTTCCCTGAGCTTGGAGGGCATGGCAGACAGAGATGTCTCATGTAGTGCTGAGCACTCAGCACTCACTTGTTCTCAGCATTTTGTTGAGTTTTGAGTCTCCCCAGGAGTCACCCACCAGTTATTTGCGAAAGGAAGCTTCTCTGACCAAAGGTGACAGTGGCACTCATCTATGGGGATAAACAAAACTCTTTAGAAGGGCATTTGATGGGCACCGCATATCCCTTCAGTCAAACAACAGAAATAGCTTCCCCTCTAGGGCTTATGACCTTCCCAGCCACAGGCTCTTGACTAGGTTAGGAATGAACTCCCTCCCATGGAAGGGGCCTCAGATCCAATTAGAGAACAGCTAGTTGATTATCCCCATAAGAGTCACTGACACGTGCCGGGAGTGGTGGTGCATGCTTTTAATGCCAGCACTCGGGAGGCAGAGGTAGGAGGATTGCCATGAGTTCGAGGCCACCCTGAGACTACATAGTGAATTTCAGGTCAGCCTGGGCTACAGGAGACCCTACCTTGAAAAAACAAACAAACAAAAAAGAGTCACAGACATGTATTTTTCATAACACTACACCTTTTCATCTAAATGTTTGGTGTGGGAGGAGTTCAGAAAAGCTATACTATTGCTATAGCCTTCTATCAGCATCTCTCTAATTTAAGTTTTTTACTGGATAAGTGTGTGGTTGTGGGGTGCGGAGCATATGTGCATGTGAGTGTAGAGGCCACAGGACTGTCTTGATGTCATTCTCGGAAACACTATCCTGTCGGGCTCTCTCACCTGCTGCTAGCTTACGAATTAGACTAGAATGGCTGGCAGTATGCCCCAGGGAGTCTCTGATCTCTGCCTCCCTAGCACTGGGATGAGAGACATGCATCCCCATGGCAAGCATTTAAAAATTAAAAAATAATTTGAGCCGGGTGTGGTGGCGCACGCCTTTAATCCCAGCACTGGGGAGGCAGAGGTAGGAGGATCGCCGTTAGTTCGAGGCCACCCTGAGACTACAGAGTGAATTCCAGGTCAGCCTGAGCTGAAGTGAGACCCTGCCTCAAAAAACAAACAAAAATATTTTTAATTTATTATTATTTATTTATTTGAGAGAGAAAGAAAGAGAAGGAGAAAGAGACTGAATGGGCATGCCAGGGCCCCCAGCCACTGCAAATGACCTCCATACACATGTGCCACCTTGTGCATCTGGCTTTACATGGGTCTTGAGGAATTGAACCCGAGTCCTTGGGCTTTGCAGGCAAGTGCCTTAACTGCTCAGCCAACTCTCCAGTCCCCACACATTTTTATATGGGTACTAAAGATTAAAGTCGGGTCCTTATGCTTGCAAGGCAAGCACTTCACCAACTGAACTATCTCCCTGCCTTCTTAAATTGAAAAACAAAAATTTCCCCCACCCATATTGCTGGGCCTTGCTAGTAACAGGCTGGACCAGTGAGGAGGCTGGCCTGAACTACTGGACATAGCCAGGGGCCCTGGGCTGCGGGGTCGCAGCTGGCCCTCTGTCAGGGGTCCCTGGCGACAGTGATTGCCTTCCCTATGTTGTAGGGTGTAGTGAGCTGTCATCGCAGACAGAGTGGGCAGAACTGATTCCAAGGTGCTTTCCCCTGACCCCAAAAAGCTGGCTGTCACTATTCCATACAGTCTGACTTTGAAATTACTAGTCCTTCCTCTATCTAGATAACAGCCCATAAACCACACCATATAGTCTGTACGTGCCATCTCAGCCTTCCCCAAGTGTTTATAAACCCATATGTCTTGTGGGATGAACTCACCCACCCAGCCAGAAAAGTCGATTATAGTCCATTGCAACATATATTTGAACTACAAACGATTATAGTCCATTGAATGAAGTTCTATTTGCATTTGGGGCCTTGAGCGTCATATTCCCTTTTAAAGCCAGGCAAGACTTGGTGACAACAAGGCAGTAACAGTCCAGAGATGGCACAACTGCACGCCAGGCAAGAAAACAGCAGGCATGGCACGGCCCCACTCCTCCTTCCCTTTCTGAACTTCATCTCCTTCCTAAGGCACAGACATACTAAACACTTTCTTCTGGGACCTCTTCATATTTGTGAAAAAAGTGTGTGTCCCCTTCATATCATTTATTTATCTATTTATTTATTTATTTATTTATTTATTTGACAGAGAAAGAGGGAGAGAGAGAGAGAGAGAGAAGAGAGAGAGAATGGGCACAACAGGGCTTCCAGCCACTGCAAATGAACTCTAGACACATGTGCCCCCTTGTGCATCTGGATAACGTGGGTCCTGGGGAACTGAAACTAGGTCCTTTGGCTTTGCAGGCAAACACCTTAACTGCTAAGCCATTCCTCCAGCCCCCTTTCATACTTTTAAAAAAATTAAATTATTTATTTTTTATTTATTTTGATGTATTTATTTATTTATTTTTGGTTTTTCAAAGCAGGGTCTCACCCTGGCCCAGGCTGACCTGGAATTCATTATGTAGTCTCAGGGTGGCCTCGAACACACAGCGATCCTCCTACCTCTGCCTTTCAAGTGCTGGGATTAAAGGCGTGCACCACCACACCCAGCTTCAATTATTATATTTACTTAGAGAAATACAGAACCAAGGAAAGACACCCATGTGGCTTGAGAGCCCACATGGAGGACCTGGAAAAGCCATGGAGAGGACAGAAAAGTCAGTACAAAGAGCTCCTGCCACGTGGAGAAAGATCCAATGTGGAAGGTAAGGGAGTAGGGGGCTCTCCCCTCGAGCCAAGGGCAAACTCACCAGCAGCTGGAGGTTCCTGAGTGGTCAGGCAGCTTAGAAAGGGCTTGCCATCCCCTTGCAAACATATTTATAACCTTATGGTGGTGGGCCTTACCTTCTGACTCAGCTCACGAGAGGGACAGCTGATTGGTTTGGGCTAGGGGCTGTCTCAGGAAGAGGCTGGCCATGATGCCCATTTCTGGCAATTGGACTTGACCAACCACAATGTTAGAATTAGATTTACATCCTAGGAAAGCTTTCTCCCAGGTTGTTTGTGGAAAAACAGGTCTAGGGAACTAGGCAAGAGATAAGAAGTCAGATCATCCTTGGATTGCTAGCAAGTGCAGACTGCAAGGATAATCCCAAAGACATTTCTGCTTCTTCCTTGCAGAGCCCCAGTCACCGTCACTTCCTAAAAGAGCTACCTGACTCCCCAACCTCATTCCCCCTTCTCTTGAGAAGACACTGACTTTAACTGCTTCTGGCTGATCGGGATATAGAAATATGGCAGTTCGACAGTCTCTCCCAGATTGGGGAACTGCTTGAACAGACCCCAAAAGTGTATTGGTGGAGTGTAGGAAAACAGTCCTGGAAGAAAATGTTAGGGAGAAAGAATAAAAGCAAGAAGTTGATGAGAACTGGGCACACAGCAAACTGGTTTGTTGGGCCCTGCCCGGTGTGAGGCCTAGTGGTGAGCCCAGCCAGAGTTTACCTGTACTTGGCTCCCGGTGAGGCCTAGTTGAGCTTCCAGAGCCTGAGTAGAGTTTCTCAACCTGTCCTTGAAGTGACTCAGCACCTAAGCTGAAACTGCCTCCGCCCAGCTGCTGCTGACGTGGTGAAATACTATTGGCCCTTATACCTTTCTCTCATCCTCTCCTCCCGCCCCCTTCCTCAAAATATATAAATACCTCCCTATGACAATAAAGGAGAGATTTCCGCCTTAGACGGACTTCTGCGACTCAATGTGGTTTTTCTCCCCGGTGTTTTAGGGGGGAGGGGTTTGAGTCGCCGACACCCGCCTTCCCGGCTCAGCCTCGAGAGAAGCGGCTGGCCCGGCTCTCTCTCTCTTCTGCTCTACCTGCTGGTGGTGGAGGAAAAGCACCGGCAATGGGTGCCCAACGTGGGGCCCAACACTGGTTACCTTCAGGGTTTTCATTGTTGTAGACATGTACAGTTTTGTTGCAAATTTAAATAATGACAAAGAATGTAAATAATGACAAAGGACGTAATGTCTGCTTCTCTGACTTATTCAACTTAATTATTGATATGTCACCATTGCCTATTCAAAAAGCATATACATGCATTTTTTAAAAATATATTTTATTTATTTTATTTATTCGTTTGAGAGAGAGGCAGAGAGAGAGAGAGAGAGGGAGAGAAGGGGCACGCCAGGGCCTCTAGCCACTGCAAACAAACTCCAGATGCATGCACCCCCTTGTGCATCTGGCTTACATGGGTCCTGGAGATTCGAACCAGGATCCTTTGGCTTTGCAGGCAAACACCTTAACCACTAAGCCATCTCTCCAGCCCTAAACACATTTTTTTAGTGGCTAGAAATTTCCCAATCATTTATTTTGTCCTTGTTGAGCTCATATTACTATCCTATTACCCACAGAATTTTATTTTCACATGGTACACTATTAAGGTTGATAATTTTTTATTCATCATCATGTCATAATTATAGGTAGCAAACTATGTGCTCAAGTTAAAATTTTACATAGCTTACTTGGATTATATTTGCTGTATTTATTATTAATATGAAATTGAGAAATTAAATTTTATACCACTATCAGGTTCTACATGCTATTAAATATTCTGGATTGAGTTATCATTATAACTTATATCAGCACCTAACTGGGTAAAATAAAATTGTAGCATAGATTTAGTAAATTACTGTTAATATCTAAAAGGAAAGAAGTCTCTTAGAAAAGATTAATTGCTGTATCGTGGAGGACAATTTCTTATTGCCATAATGAGATGGTATTTTGTGATAATTATCAGCAAAAAGCAGAGAAGCTACTGGCCACAAAATCTGCAGAAAAGTTGAAGCAAACAAGATGGTCTCCAGGTCCAAAAGTGAATGTAGAGTTAAAGTGCATAATGACATTTTTGGCAAAAAAACTGAAATAAATTACTCTATGGGTTTCATTAAGTGTTTTAGAATATACTCTTGTATAGCTTGTTTTCATTTGAAGCTGTGACCTTTAACTTCTTCCTACTTGATATCAATGCCAACTATGTACTTGAGACAGAGGAACTACTACTTCAAGTTGAGCCTTTATTTGGCATCCTAGCAGGTGTTTCTCTGATAGACTTTCTTTTTAAAACTGCCTTTAATCCCAGCACTCGGGAGGCAGAGGTAGGAGGATCGCCGAGACTTCAAGGCCACCCTGATTCCAGGTTAGCCTGGGCTAGAGTGAAACTGTACCTCAGAAAACAAAAACCCAAAAAAAAAAAAAAAAAAAAAAAAAAAAAAAAACAGGGGCTGGAGAGATGGCTTAGCGATTAAAGCACATGCCTGTGAAGCCTAAGGACCCCGGTTTGATTCTCCAGGTCCCACGTTAGCCAGATGCACATGGTGGTGCATGTGTCTGGAGTTCGTTTGCAGTGGCTAGAGGCCCTGGTGCACCCATTCTCATTCTCTCTCTCTTTCTGTCATAAATAAATGAATAAATGAATAAATAAATAAATAAATAAATAAATAAATAAATAAATAAAATCTTAATAAACAAAACAAAACAAAAACTGCCACAGGACCATATCCACTGGGCAGCTGGGGAATGATCTGGAGCTGACAGAGAGAATGCACCCACAGAGCCATTGGTTTCAGGCAGGGGCACTCGGGTAGGCTAAGATCTGGAGTTTGATTCTCTCCATTTGCCCCTGTCTCTGTCCTCACTAGTAACCCTTGGTTCTAGCCAGCAGTGGGTTGTCCCGAGCACCCCTTTCTTTCATCAGCCTCATAATGGTGCTCACCCCAATATTCATTTCCTTTCCAAGATCTAGAGTTCTCCTTGCAATAGGCTAACTAACGAGAATGGTCTTCCTCCAGGTTCCAAGTTCTCATTTCCTCTTTTCCCTCTTTCCACAGTAGCTGTCCCCAGCAAAGCTCTCCTTGGGGACCCAGGGTGTGGAAGGAAGGTCATCATTGAAAGACTAAAAAGGAAAAATGGGTACCAATGTACAGTCCAGAGAGTGAACAGCCACCCCCTGCAACCAGAAAAAACCTTGCCTCCATTGACCCAAACAGTGAAACAGCACAACAGTGTGGCAGGACAAAATTAGCTACAATTTGATATGATAGAACAATTCTCATTTGCACAGTGGGAATACCATATTGAGAAATGCATAGAAAGAGGCTCACCCCAACCAAACGGGGACTGCTGAGAAATGGAGTCTCCCATAGTCCATTGCGGTACATGGTGGCGCTTCCATTCCCACCAGGACCACGACTCTTCCTGTAAGAAATAGACTTCTTTTCTTCCTACTCTTTTCTAAAGGATAAATTCTTTCAGCACCACCTTGGAGGCCCCTATGAAGAACCAGGAAAATTTGTAATCAAGCTGTGTAGGCCTGGAAATGTCTAAAAGTTTCTGGTCAGGAAACCCCTCACCCTAGGTTTGATCCCAAGGTCTCCCTTCTCCAGCTCTGGATTTGGGGAGCCATGTCACATGGGTCTGGAGATGCCTGAAAGTTGGTGGCTGAGTCATGCTGACCTGGTGAGATGAAACCTCTCTTCCCCAGCTCATGAGGAACTCAGCCTCTTCTAGGACATTCTCTCTGTCTGTCTGTCTGTCTTGGGATGCTCAGAGGACTCTAATGAGGTTCGGGAGCTATTATAGCCTGGTCAGCATTCTGCTAAAATCAAAAGGCATCCCTGGTTTAAAAAAATATTTTATTTTTATTTATTTATTTTTTGAGAGATAGAGGGAGGGAGAGAATGGGTGTGCCAGGGCTTCTAACTACTGCAAACCAACTCCAGACACTTGTGCCACCATATGCATCTGGCTTATGTGGGTACTGGGGAATTGAACCTGGGTCCTTAGGATTCACAGGCAAGTGCCTTAACCACTAAGCCATCTCTCCAGCCTCATCGCTGTTTTTGAAGATAAGTTTATAGCCCTCAGGGACAAAGGACCTGGCCTTTTTACCAGATCTTTCCATGGATGGGTCTTTCTCTTCTGGCAGAGTACACTCTGATGATGATTGTTCTTCAGGGGGTCTGAGGAGATGGCTTAGTTGGTAAGTGCTTGCCTGTGAAGCCTAAGGACCCCAGTTTGAGGCTCGATTCCCTAGCACCCTTGTAAGCCAGATGCACAAGGTAGCACATGCATCTGGAGTTTGTTTGTAGTGGCTGGAGGCCCTGGTGCACCCATTCTCTCACTCTCTCTCTGTCTCTTTCTCTCTCTGTGTGTTGCTCTCAAATACATAAAACTATAAACAAAAATTTTGAAAAGAAACAATGTTCATAAGGGGCTGGGGAGATTGCTCAATGGTTAAGGCATTTGCCTGCAAAGCCTAAGGACCCAGATTTCATTCCTCAGTACCCACATAAGCCAGATGCACAAGGTGGAACTTGTGTTTGGAGTTCGTTTGCAGTGACTGGAGGCCCTGGCATGCCCATTGTCTATGTACCTGTTCCTCTTTCTTTTACCCATCTCTCTCTCTCAAATAAATAAATAAAATATTTAAAAATGTTTTTAAAAAGAATCTTCATAAATGTTGATTTCATGCAATTGCCTACGTATCATTTTGTTTGCCAGTCGAGCTGTTAGTCTGTGTCTAAGATCTGATCTTTTCGTTTTGTGCGCCAACATTAGCTACATGTGATATGGCATGTTCATGTGATAAATTCCCACAAAAGGGTTTAATTTAAATTGCCTTATAAGTAAGTGTCATATAGACTCAGTTCAAATTCCTTGAATTCAAAAGACTTACACAAGTTATTTATTTTTAAGTTGTTTAAAAAATAAATTAGGGGACGGGCGTGGTGGCGCACGCCTTTAATCCCAGCACTTGGGAGGCAGAGGTAGAGGATTGCCGAGAGTTCGAGGCCACCCTGATACTACATAGTTAATTCCAGGTCAGCCTGGACCAGAGTGAGACCCTACCTCGCAAAACCAAAATAAATAAATAAATAAATAAATAAATAAATAAATAAATAAATAAGGGCTGGAGATATGGTTTAGCAGTTAAGGCCTGCCAAACCTAAGGCAGGTTTAAATCCCCAATACCAAGTAAGCCAGAAGCACAAGGTGGCACATGTGTCTGGAATTCATTCTCAGTGGCTGGAGGCCTTGGTATGCCCCTTCTCTCTCCCTCTTTCTCTCTCTCTCTCTCAAATCAATAAACAATTTAAAAGAAATAAATTAATTAAAATGTTTCCAGTACTGTTAATGCATGCTGCCTATATTATTATTTACAATCATGTCCATATTTTCTGTTTCAAATACAACTTCCCCTGTTTTCATCGAACTGTCTAGGTATTGATATGCTCTTTGTAATATTGGCAAAAATTGGCTTTTATAAAAGATTTTATGTTTCATTAAAAATAATTACTGGGCTGGAGGGATGGCTTAGTGGTTAAGGTATTTGCCTACGAAGCCAAATGACCCAGGTTCTATTATCCAGGACCCACGTAAGCCAGATGCATGAGGGGGTGCATGCATCTGGAGTTCATTTGCAGTGGCTGGAGGCCCTGGTGCATCCATTCTCTCTCTCTCTCTCTTTCTCTCTCTCTCTCCCTCTTTCTCTGTCAAATAAATAAATAAATAAATAACATATAAAAATTACTTTTGTTTTCTGCTAAATTTGTCAGATTTTTAACTACTTAGGAAACGGAATCCTAACAGTAAAAATTTATTTAACAATGTTTCGTTTATGAAGTTTTCTCTAAGTGCTAAATAATTAGACAACAGCTAGTTTTAAACCACTGTTTGTTCTTCATGTCTGGTATAAGTACCTTCTGGGTGTTCAACAACCATACTTGTAGGTCAGAGCCAATGAAAATAAAGGAGATACAGAGACAGACGATATTTCGACCTCTGTGTCCCATGTCAGCTAGGTCTCAGGGGACCAGGGGAGGGGACAGTGTGACACCACAGCTCTGGAATATCACCTCTCTTCTTGACCACACAGACCATGGAGGTTGGACTAGAACCAGTCTTCATTCTCCAAAGATGACAGTCATCACAGGGGAAAATGTCCTCAAAACTTCACAGGACAGCCACATAGTCAGCAAAACCCCAACCCAGCCCAGAAGACAACACAATTGATAGAGGAAAAATTAAAGGAGCCAAGATGTCTTCCCTAAGTCCCTAAAAGTAAACCCCAAGGAGCCTCAGTAACCATAACAACAACAACAACAAAAGAAATGGCCACCGACATGATCTTTAAAACCCACCGGAAAAGTATAAACAAAGAGCAAAAACAGTGACATTACAAAATAATTTCCTGCCAGCTTCAAGGCAGGATTCTTATCCTGACCAGTCTAGCCAAGGGACCCGACGTTTCTCAGAGAGCTCTATGTGCACTCATTCAGGTAACCAGCTTTGGCCAGTTAAAAGAACCCCAGGACATCACTGGACAACTGTTACACACTCATTGGCTGTATCTAAACCTGTCCCCTGTCTTCATTATCTCCTGCTTCATGGGGGCTTACAAAAATTTTTCTAATTAAAAAATAAAAACCAGGCTGGAGAGATGGCTTAGGGGTTAAGGCACTCGCCTGAGAAACCTAAGGACCCAGGCTTGATTTCCCAGTATCTACATAAGCCAGATGCACATGGTGTGTCTGGAGTTTGTTTGCAGTGGCTAGAGGCCCTGGTATGCCCATTCTCTCTCTCTCTCTTTCTCAAATAAATAAAATATAAAAAAAGAAAATAAAAACCATTCTTGACTTTTTCCTCCCTCCAAGCCTGCTTTTTGAAGACCTCTGTTTGTTCTTCCTACTGCTAATTTTTCTAGTCATTTTCATTTAATAGAATTCTTGATTTTCCTCTGCATTTAGGTCTCTACTTTCTTCAGTGGCTAAGGAGGTTTCCTTCTTCCAAAATTAAGCAAAGCCAACTTCAAATACTATGGATGGGATCCTACTTAAACCTGCTCCTCTGGGCTCACACCCCTTCTCCACGCCCCTTCTTTGGGAAGGCGCCTTAACCCCTTCTGAGGGCAGCCATGGCCTCCACCTTTCTGGGCACTACTAGAACTCTTCCACAGGTCATTCTCTCCCTCCTCTTGAGGATCGTGTATATTTCTTTATAGGATCCGAGTCTTTATCTCCACCTAACCCACTGGACAGAAACGTGCCCTGGCAGCTACCCGTCCCCAAATCACATTTAATGAGAACTACATACTCCTTACATTAAACCTCTCTGGCCCAAACTGAAAGGGCTAGTAACTATTTTGTTGGTAGCTCTTGTCCACATCCTCACGACAGGTGTGGAAATGGCAGAGAGGGCCTTACAGATTCCATTTTTACCAGCCAAAGACGAACCCTACACGTCACACACAAGTGCACTAGCGCAAGACGATTCAATAGCAGAGGAACAGTTAAGTGCATGTGTGGCAGTCGTACTTCACTCTGTGCACTTGGTACAGATGCAACTTTAACCTCCGCGTCCGGTTTGCTTCCAGTGTTCAGTCATTCCATCTCCACATGATGTTTGGAAGAAGCATCTATGGGAAGCCACATTTCCCACAAGCCCCTGCACCTCCCAACAGGGCCTTCTGCTACAACTAGTCCTGGCCTGGTATAGTGGCCCAGGCTTTTAATCCCAGCATTTGGGAGGCAGAGGTAGGAGGATTACTGTGAGTTTGAGGCCAGCCTGAGACTTACAGAGTGAATTCCAGGTCAGCCTGGGCTAGAGTGAAACCCTACCTCGTAAAACAAAGCAAAGCAAAGCAAAGCAAAGCAAAGCAAAACAAAACAAAACCAGTCCTAAGTATGGCCCTCTTTTGTGGCACCCCACAGAACCCCAAAACAGGAAGGGCTAGTATATGTCTCTCCCTGTCAGCTTGCAGAAACTACTGAAAAAAAACCTGCAGCCAATTTCCTAAGACTGGTCGTTTCTCTGTCAGCAGGGTTCGGAAAGGAATGGGTCTCCAACTTAAGCTTGACCCAGAAAGTGTGTCCCCCAAACAGAAAAACTACAGGTCCATCCCACTCCAACAGTAGATATAGGAAAATGGCGTGACCAGCTTAGCTACAGCCAGGTAGCCCAGAGCTGTCCGCACTTGTGAGGCAGGAATTCCATGACGGGAAATTACACAGGAAGTGCCTCATCCTAACCAAAGGAGGACTCCTCCAAAATGGGAGACCCACTGCACAACCCACTGCAACAGGCGGGCGGCTGTGTGTAACTGCCACGTTTGCCACTATCTCGCAGGGCACGAAAGAAACTACTTTCTTTCTTCCTCTGGCTACGGGATGACTTCTTTCCCCAACCTGCCACATTGGGTCTCTGATTTTTTTGACTGCCACACAGTAAGAAGTGTGGATGTGTCATTTAAAAATGAGAGGTAGGGCCGGGCGTGGTGGCACACACCTTTAATCCCAGCACTTGGGAGGCAGAGGTAGGAGGATTGCCTTGAGTTCAAGGCCACCTTGAGACTACATAATGAATTTCAGGTCAGCCTGAGCTAGAGTGAGACTCTACCCCGAAAACCCAATAAAATAAATAAAATAAAATAATAAAATAAAATTAAAAAAATAAAATAATAAAATAAAATAAATAAAATAAAATAAAATAAATAAATGAGAGGCTGGAGAGATGGCTTAGTGGTTAAGGCGCTTGCCTGTGAAGCTGAAGGATCCAGGTTCGATTCCCCAGGACTCCTGTAAGCCAGATGCACAAGGTGGCACATGTGTCTGGAATTTGTTTGCAATGGCTAGAGGCCCTGGAGTGCCCTCTCTCTCTCTCAAATTAATTAATTATTTTTTTAATTGAGGTAGACAGTGTCTGTAGGCACTGTCTCTTGATGAAGTAGGACAGGACGCTGCTGTTTATTAACCTCCATCCTCCTTTCTGCTGTCTTTCCCACTCCTGTAGTATCTGTGCTACAAGGACTTACTTATTTGAGAGAGATGGAGGGAGAAAGAGAGTGAGGACGGGTGCTCCAGGGCCCTTTGCTGCTTGCGAATGAACTGCAAACACACGGGCCACTTAGTGCATCTGGCCTTAGGTGAGTACTGGGGTGTTGAACCCAGGCTGGCAGGCTTTGCAAACAAGCACCATTAAGTGCAGAGCCATCTCCCCAGTCCGCTTCCCACCTTTTAAAAGAAAGTAGGCAACCAAACTGATAAAAGAAACTAAATTTATCCAGTTTGTTCAAATTATAGAAAGAATGATTCCTATTTTCTTTTCTTTCTTTTTTTTTTTTTTTCCAGGTAGGGTCTCACTTTAGCCCCGGCTAACATGGAATTCACTCTGTAATCTCAGGGTGGCTCGAACTCACGGCGATCCTCCTACCTCTGCCTCCCGAGCATTGGTATTAAAGCATGCGCCACCACGGCCCGCAATTTCTAGTTTCTTTGCACCTTTCCCTGTAGCAGTGTTCCACACTCAGTAAAACAGATGGAAAAAAAGGGCAGTAAATAGGCAAATGTTGCTTAGCTGTGAGGTAAGCTGTCAAAACTGTGAAATCGCTGCCTTCCAGGCAAGTTTCTCCTCTGGCATATGAAGGGATTTTAGTCTTCCCTTTCCCTCAGCATGGGAATCCCAGGGAAATTTTCATTCTTTGGGATCCACTGTTTCAATAGTTTGATAGCTGAAGGGAGAATTACTGGATGTTTCTCTCTGTAGACTCTCTCATTGCCCACCAGCGCGTCAGTATAAATCGTGGTTGCCTTGGTCACATCATCATTACCTGAAGAAGGTATCATATCCTAAACCCAAGCAGCTGCCCGTGGCTATAGAATGAACTAGAAATGAATCCCACATTCATCAGTTTTTTTTTTTTTTTTTTTTTTTTTGGCCAAGTGTACTTGGACTGATAATTCAGAAGACTCCCCTATTTCTGGAGGGAGGGACTTAGGAACAGGACTGGGGGTTCTCAGTTGTGCTTACAATGAAAGCAAAGAATTGGAGGGTGTCAGATGCCTGAATGGGTGAGCAGCTAGCTCACTTATGAGAATGAAGGAGCCCTGCCCCTGTTCACCCTGAATCTCTATTCTCTCTTCCCACTCGCTCCTGCCATTCAGGAATTACCAGAGCAAAGCAGGAGAACTCGATTTGAAGACTGGAGTGATGGCTTAGTAGTTAAGGTGCTTACCTGTGAAGCCTAAGGACCCAGGTTCGATTCCCCATGACCTACATAAGCCAGATGCACAAGGTGGCACATGCATCTGGAGTTTGTCTACAGTGGTGGGAGGCCCTGGAGTGCCCATTCTTTCTATCTGTCACTCCCCGTCCACTGTTAAATAAATAAAATATTTTTTAAAATACTTTGTTTTCTTTAAATTTTATTTATTTATTAGAGAGAGAAAGAGAAAAAAAAATGGGCATGCCAGGGCCTATAGCCACTGCTTACGAACTCCAGATGCATGAGCCCCCTTGGGCATCTGGCTTACGTGGGTATAGGGAATTGAACTGGGGTCCTTGGGCTTCACAGGCAAATGGTTTAATCTCTAAGCCATCTCTCCAGCCCAGATAAAATATTTTTTTTTAAAAAAGAACTAGATATGGAGGTGGGGTGGGGGGCTGGGGAGAAGGTGGTGATCCCTTATAGGGAGAAGGCAATATGTCAAAGCAAAGCGAGACTGCCCAGGCCTCTCCTTACCCTGTACTCCAGATGTCCTCATTCCACCTCCCCGTACTGCTCCTTCCCTCCCACTCAGTGGGGTAGTTCGAGACTGAGGGACCTCCTCCACCAGCAGGCAGAAAAGAGGACCCCCCCCCCGCAAGCACCTGCATTCCCCGTGGTTACTGCACCTCAGGAATCCAGGGGTGTTGCCCCCTTCAAGCCTTAGCCTGACAATGCAAGAAGTTCCTAGAACTTCCGGACAGTGTAGCCAGCTGACCCATTTGAATGAATGATCTGTTGAATAATTTTGCAGCTATCAAAGAATGGATTCGATCATAATTTTATCAACTTGTACTTTACAGCCTACTTAATAAAGCTATTAGCTATATTACAGTATGTTATGCTGAACAACAACAAAAAAACCTTTAATGACTTTGTGGACTTACAAGACACTCCCTGGGTATGATGTCAGCATTACTATACTCATTTTGCACACGAGAAATATGTGGCTTGCCCAAATTCACTGACTATGGATTGAAAAGTGATCCTGGGGGAGAGTCAAAGGCTGCTTTGAAGCTCTCTTAGGTTTCCTGCTTGTGCTGGATCAATCCAGGGCAAGGTTTGCCTTCTTCAAATGGAGTTTCTTCCGTCCTTTAAACAGTTAAAGGGAGAATTAAAAGGTCATACAGTAACATTTATGTTTCCATTTCTTTTAAAATTTCTTTTAATTTTTATTTATTTATTTGAAAGAGAGAGAAAGTCAGAAAGAAAGAGAATGGGCATGCCAGGGCTGCTGCAAATGAACTCCAGGTGCCTGTGTCCCTTTGTGCATTTAGCTTACATGGGTCCTGGGGAATTGAACCTAGGGCCTTTGGCTTTGCAGGCAAGTGCCTTAACCATTGAGCCATCTCAAGGCTAAAACCTTCTTGAGAGCCACATCCTCATCTCATCTGACCCACCCCAGAAGCTGACATTGTGCTTTGTGGGACGCCGACACTTGCTATGCATCACATTCAGAATGAGTGAGCAGGACCCGCTCGGCACGCAGCGCAGCACATCCCATCTTGATTATTAGGCGTCATCCCCCAGTTCCCTACATGCTTGCCTTGTTCTACGATATAATGTCAAGGCTCTTTTTCCTGATCTCCTGCTTCTCAGATGCATGCAACCCCCTCCTCTCTCTCTCTGTCTCTCTCTAATGCATGCACCCTTTTCTTCCTCTCTTCTATATCTTTCTCACTCTGTCTGCCACTTTTTCCTTCTCCCCATTCCAATGAAGTCTTAGATCCAAGAAAAATGAAATAAAATAAAATATAATGTCAAGCCACATGGAACAATTTACAGGGATTGTACCCTCATAACTCAAGACTATTTGTAAAGCAAATCTACAGATATCAAAACTAAACGACAAACAAAACAAAAAAAAATTCACATCTTATTACTCTGCCCCACGTGCTCTCATCCTAGTACCATACTTCTGTTTACCATAAAAGCTGATGGCCTAGCCCGGCATGGTGGCGCACGCCTTCAATCCCAGCACTCAGGAGGCAAAGGTAGGAGGATCGCCCAGAGTTCAAGGCCACCCTAAGACTACATAGTGAATTCCAGGTCAGCCTGAGCCACAGTAAGACCCTACCTTGAAAAACAAAAAACAAAACAAAACAAAACAAACAAACAAACAATAGCTGATGGTATGCATCGATCTTGGGCAAATTATATTCACTGAATTTTTAGTCCCTGGATGCCGACAAACAGGATATCTGGTTGCATCAAACACTCCTAACTTAAGGTAGGAGAATATAGGAAGAAGCTACATGGGTAGGGAAGGCTGCAAATGAAAAAATGTGAGGTATTAATGGCTACGTTCATAAATCTGAATATTCTGTGGGCCAATTAAAAATATAGAAAAATTACCATCCTCTGTAACTAGGTTCATGTAAGTGCTTAGTTGGGTCCTGATCAGAGAACTGTAGAACTTTTGAGATCTCCTGTGGGCTTGGAGAATATTCACAAGCTAGGATGGAGCGGGCAAAGTCTTCTAGAGCTGAGTGTAGGGTTAAGCCTGAGGAAGAGTCCAGGATAGAAAGAACCCAGCTGGCTTCACACCAGATACTACTTTCCCATCACCACCCCCCTACCTCTTTGTTCTCGGGTGAGTCTTGGCTCTGGGCTCTTCTTTACTCCCTCTCACAGAATTGCACCACCTTTTCCCCCTTTGCTGCGGGTGATTTCTCAGCCTAAGCGGAAGATGGAGAGTAGCTGCCTGAGGCAAAGAGCGCTCATCTACATGATATCCAGATATCGCCGGTTCTAAGCGCTAGCCACCGGGTTATGAACACAAGTGGGGTGCACTTCCTGCAAAATGCCCTTTAAGGAAGCCGTTTATCTATCCCACCTCCGTCTGCTGAGTGGGATGCGATCCCGAGATCAAAGCTGCTTCTAGGATAATAGAGCCCAAAGTTAAAAGATGGGAGTTGCTGACATGGAATGCCTCAGAAGCCCTGGAGTATTCCAAGACATTTTATTTTAACTGCTATAAAGGGGGGAAAACACATTTTATGGTTATATTATTTTTTTTTACCTTTTTTTGATATGGTACATTTTATTAAAACTGCATACTGCTATGCAAATCCTTTTTTTAAAAAAAATTTATATTCATGTTGGTGCCTTGGGTAGCCTCCTCCCTGTCCGCCCCCTTGCGAAGGGACCCTCCTCATTGGGGAATGTGGGTCGTGCATTGTGGGGGTAGCCAACAGTTATGGGGAAGAGGCAATGTCTCTGTGCATAATGACCCAACTTGTGGCTCTAACACTCTTTCTGACCCCTCTTCTGTGAATTTCCCTGAGCCACGTTAGGTTCATTTTAGTTCTACTTCAGTCATGAGGACTTGGGAGCCTCTGTGTCTCTGGATATCTGGCTTAGTAGGAGTTGAATGTTCTCTGTGTTTATCTCCTTCAGCCTTGTTCTGGTGTCAAGTTCACCAAGAAAGCTGCACTCTTGCCCATTTCCCCCATTACTCTATGGTTTCAGCTGGGGCCCTGGTGAGGTGCGATAGGCTGATCCTCCCCTCAGGTTCATTGTTCATCTGAAAAAGAGAAGCAAATTCTCCAACGGAGAGAGAAATCAGCACCAAATAGATGAGATGGCCATTGCTATTTTAGAGAGAATTTTATATGTGTAGGCCCTCTTATAGCCCACAATTGGTGGGAGCTTGATATTGGAGAACGGTCTCATTTTTGGACGTGGGTTTGACTTGTTTCCCAGTTCCAACTATGAGTTCCATTCCACTGAGCGGATCCGTTAGCCAAATCAAGAGCAGTTGGTAACCCGCCATGGCTGTGTGCCATTAATGCCCTTGTGTGAGCATCACGTCAGGTTGTTTGCTGCTGAGTAGCTTAGACCACGAGTTAATGAGCAGTACTATTATTGTTCACTTTTAGGGTTGGACTTAATAATTATTTTAGTATATGTGCTGCCAAAGCGAGCACAAATAATTATTTTATACTTTAGGCTTAAAGCAGACCTCACAAAAGAAAAATTAGTTTTGGTAAATTAAAGAAAGGAAAAGTGATTGGCTTCTTAGAAGTGAAAGCAATGTAAATACAAATGATGAGTTCTTTTTTTTCCTAATTAGTTCTAAAAAAGAAAAAAATAAAGCAGCGATTATAAGACATCAGGAGAACAGGTAGGCTAATGGCAGGGTTATCAATTGCTACATCTTTAAAGAGCCCTCACTGGCCACTTAACTTATTTTTTTTGCTTCACATGTATTTTGTATGCTAAAACCAGCTATTTAATTTATGGGCCAACTTAAAAACTTCCATAATTGATAAATTCAAAAGTAAAAATTGATAAAGATGATGATAGCGGTTATCTTAACACCAGAAAACCAAGCCTGCCTACATGTGGCCTAATGGGGGGTGGTGAGTAACGATATACCACATTGATGGAGAATCACGCGGCTATTTGAAATAATATGACATGTACTGTAAAATAACTCCAAAGGTTCTCGTAAAATAATGTTAAATTAAAAACATTACAGGAAGCCAAGTAGACATTGGGATTGTAGATGTCAATTTCTGGCTTTCTGCCCAGGCTTATGTCTTTAATTCCATTTTTATCTATCAATATCACATCCAGCTAAAGCTGAGTATACCAGATCAGACCCTCGCAAATTTCTAATCCCTCGCCATGTGAGTCCTGTGCACAAATATTCCCTTGCGTTTTCTTGTCATTGATTTTTTTTTCTTTCTTTCTTTTTTTTTTTTTTTTTTTTTTTAAATCTTACCTGTTCTTAGTTAGGGATGAGTGGAAAAGAAGAGATTCTGTGGAGGGGCAACAAGGGGGGATTAGGATCGGTGTGTATAGATAAGTGCTGTCAATGTTTTTTGTTTTGTTTTTAAACTTCATTGTTTCTTTGAATTTGAGGTTCTGAGTTTTATAAAGTGGTTCTTCACAGAACATCTCCGGTAGCCGGAAGAACTTCTGAGAATCTGAAGAGTTCCACAGGCATACATGCCCGAAGCCCAGAAAAGTTAATCACAAAAAGAATTCCATAGGTGGCATGAAGCCAGGTGCTGGTCTTGTGAGTGAAATGAACACAATACCCACATTTTAAAGAGTCTCTTGATTTAAAAAGGAAATGTACCCAGCTAGCTGGGACTTAAAAGTCCTGAAATTTTACAAATGAGGCAAAATGGCTTTAGGGTACCCAAATTTGGATTAAGTAGGAAGGCCAGAAAGCTATTCAGCTGCCAACATGAGCTATTTCTTATGGAAAATGAGGGCTATCTCAGACCACCTTCTCAGATGGCAAGGGAGAGGGCCTGGTGGGGAATGGCAGAGAATAGAGAATGAATGGGGGCATCCCAGGGGGCAGGAACTGTGTCCTGACCTCAGAGTAGGGAACAGGGCATAATGTGCCTAGCAGGATTCCAGCGTTCTTATGAATTGCTGATAGATGACTATAGGATCTTTCAATTCTCTTTCATATTTTTATTTATTTATGAGAGAGAGAGAGAAGAGAAAGAGAGAGAGGCAGACAGAGAGAAGGAGAATGGACATGACAGGGCCTCCTGCCACCGCTAATGAACTTCAACTGCATGCACCACTTTGTGCATCTGGCTTTACATGGGTGCTGGGGACTCAAACCTAGGCCTTCAGATTTTGCAAACAAACACCTTTAACTGCTGTACCATCTCTCTCCAAAACCTCAATTTTATCTCTCTCTCTCTCTCTCTGTCTTTTTTTTTTTTTTTTTTTGGTTTCACTGTAGTCCATGCTGACCTGGAATTCACTATGTAGTCTCAGGGTGGCCTCAGACTCATGGTGATCCTCCTACCTCTGCCTCCCGAGTGCTGGGATGAAAGGCATTTGCCATCATGCCCAGCTCAATTCCCTTTTAACATAGAAATTTTTCCTGCCATTCTCCTGTCCCTTACTCACCGTGCTTTATTGAGTGAGTGCAAAGCAGATAGCTATCTCTTAGAGCTCTCTGAATCCACAGGTGTCAAAGCCAAGAGTGAGGAACTTTACTCTGATTTGCACTTGATAGAAATCTTGGCAGGAGCCCAGGGTTACAACTGAATACAACGTGTGCAAGTCTGGGAGGAGCTAAATCTATTTTTTCATGTGCAATGGCCATGGATAGCCAGAGTTACAGGGAAGGCTATGGTCTACTGTTTGTTTGCTTGTTTGTTTGTTTGGAGAGAGTCAGAGAGAGAGAGAGAATGGGCACGCCAGGGCCATTTCAGCTGCTGTGACCCAACTCCAGACACATGCGCCCCCTTGGGGTCAAGTGCGGCATTACACCCTTGTGTCACTTTGCATCTGGCTAAACACGGGACCTGGCATTCTTAGGCTTCGCAGGCAGGCGCCTTAACCACTAAGCCATCTCTCCAGCCCTCTGGTCTACTTTCATAGCAATTGTTGTCCTTGCTTTCAGGTAGCCCTTCCCACATTGACTCTGAACTTGGCCATGTGTTATGGCTTGGATATGAAGCCTTTTCCACCTTTCCACCAAGGGTCATAGATTGAAAGGCTGGTCCTCTTCTGGTGGCACTACTTCAGGAGGTTTTGGGAACTTGAGAAGGTGGGAGTTGGCTGGAAGAAAAAGGTCCCTGCGGCAGGTTCTTGGGATTACATTTTCCCTGACTGCTTCCTGCCCTACTGTTTCCTGCCCAACATATAGTGGGAACATTTTTCTCTGCCACACATTTCTACTCTGCCCAAGCAGGTGGAGCCACGTGACCTCTAAAGCCTTAAGTCAAAATATATTCTTCCTTCCATAAGTTTTTTCATCATTTTGTTACAGCACCAAGAAAAGTAATTAGTACACTCTGTGACTGACTTTGCCTATAGAACAGCAAATATAATGTTTAAAAAAAAGTAAAGAGGGCTGGAGAGATGGCTTAATGGTTAAGGTGCCTGCCTGCCAAGCCTAAGAACACCTGTTCAAACCTCCAGGTCCCACGTTTAGCCAGACACAAAAAGTGACACAGGGGCGCAATACCATGCTTGCCCACAAGAGGGAGCATGTGTCTGGAATTCATTCACAGTAGCTGAGAGGCCACTAGTGCACCCATTCTCTTCCTCTTCCTCTCTCTCTCTCTCAAAAAAAAAAAAAAAAAGAAAGAAAGAAAAAGAAAGAAAGTAAAGAAACATTTCCTCATTGGAGCTTGCTCTCTCTCGCTGCTTCTGTAGGGCCCTTCCACCACTATGGGAATGGAGGTGGACAGGAGAAAGCTGGTTTCTTTCAGGCAGTTTCAGTTAGAGATTGAGGCTCGGAGAGAACCAGGAGGTGCCACCCCACATGACACCTTGCCTGGGCACAAGAACAGAACTCTTGGCAGAACTGAACTCATGTCTGATTGAGACTGATCTACAGCCAGCCCCCTGCTGGCCACAGTCTAGTGCGCTACCTGGGTGGGCTGACCTTGGGGTCTGCCCTCCAAATCTACAAGCCAATCAGGTCTTCCTCTTGCATACCTGAATCTGATGCTGTAAAGGCTGCAGCCTTCTGGTCCCTCCTTCTCTCTTGGCATTGACCCTCAATCTGTGTGTGTGTGTGTGTGTGTGTGTGTGTGTGTGTGTGTGTGTGTGAATTTCCTCTCATCTCTTCTTAGACGCATGTGAGTCTGGCCTGTACCCCCTCCCAACCTGGCTGGGTGAGATAGCATAGCATTGTTTGTTTGTTTGTTTGTTTCTTTTCTTTCTTTTTTTTTTTTTTTTTTTTTTTGGTTTTTCGAGGTAGGGTCTCACTCTGGTCCAGGCTGACCTGGAATTAACTATGTAGTCTCAGGGTGGCCTCGAACTCACAACAATCCTCCTACCTCTGCCTCCCAAGTGTTGGGATTAAAGGCGTGTGCCACCACACCCGGCTTATATAGCATTGTTTCTTGATCTGAACTTTTCTGCATGTCTCTGGTTTATAATTTGGAATAATTTCCCACTTTGATTGCTCGTATGATTTTTCTCTGGTCTCTAAATCTACCATGTGCATATTTTCCTTACACCCCAGATCTACCATGTGGTGTTCTCACTAACTCCAGGCCGGCTACCTGTGTAATTTCCTTAAACTCAGGGTGACCACGAGTGTAACTCTTTTCATTACTCATTTCTCCTCTGGACTCCTGGGTCTCTCTTTGATATATGCTCTCTGTTATTCTTCTTTTAACTTCCTCCCATGGGGAAAAGCACACTGCAGATACCATGTAGGTTCCTCCCAAGACTCCCTCCACAAGTTCCTAGATTCTACTTCCCACATGTTTGCAGCTTCATTCTAATCTCTCTTTAAAGGCCGCAGTTTCTCTTAAATCCCAGTCTCCCTTAAATAAGCCCCAAAGTTTGTGATTTCCCCTAAATAAAGTTAATAATTCATAATTTGTCCTTCTTGAGTCTGTCTTTATTAATTCTTTGTTTTTTAAAAATATTTTATTTTAAAAATTGTTATTTATTTATTGGAGAGAGAAAGAGGAAGGGAGGGAGGGAGAGAGAGAGAGAGAGATTGGGCATGCCAGGGCCTCTAGCCACCAAATGAATTCCAGATGCATGTGCTACCTTGTGCATCTGGCTTATGTGGGTCCTGAGGAATCAAACTTGGGTCCTTTGGCTTTGCAGGCAAGTGCCTTAACCACTAAGCCATCTCTCCAGCCCTATTAATTCTTTATTAAAGATAGGACAGAACCCAAAACTTAGGGTTTATAAATTCTGGGGGATCCCTCTGGAACCCCCAAATCCTACATCATAGACAAGCCCAGACTAAAGTATTGGAGGAAGACAGACCATTTAGAGCAAGGTCCCCGTGGCCCTAGACTAAATCAAAAACAGCTTAACTGGGCTGGAGAGATGGCTTAGAGGTTAAGGCATTTGCCTGCGAAGCCTAAGGACCCTGGTTCGATACTCCAGGTCCCACGTAGCCAGATGAACAAGGGGGGGACATGCGTCTGGAGTTCGTTTGCAGTGGCTAGAGCCCCTGGTGTGCCCATTCTCACTCTCCCTTTCTTTTCCTCTCTCTATCTCTAATAAATAAAATAAAAATAAAATCTTTTTTTTATAAAAAAAAAAAACCTGACTATAGAAACTACCCAGACTAAAAGAAAGCACTCCTGTCGAATCACTATGATTGTAGTAAGCCACCAAATCTCATGGTTTTTGTAGCAATTAATATTACCACAGACTCAGGGAGGAGTGACTCCTGCAAGGGGAAACCATGGGAGTGACAATGAGGTAGCAAAGTATGTGGGTAGAGTAGAGCCAGGTTTGGGGACAGTTTCCCATGTCACATCAGTTCAAATAGAGAGACCATACCAGAGTCAATGGGGGAGTCAGGAAGAAGAAAACAGCAGAAGTCAAATCGAGTAGAAAAATGACAGACATTTCCAAGCCATGGACAGTAAGGTAAAGGTTTGTGGGATAAAGAAGAGCAAAATGAAAAGGAATGCATGGGTTAGGACAAGTGACTCAGAACAAAGCTTTGAACAAGAAAGAGCCTTGTTTTGTTAGTGAGGTCATGGACAGGTAATTAACTAGATGTTTAGTAGAAACGCTGAATCAGAAGCTTGCAGGGTGTGATCCTGAGTCTATGATGCTAACAAGCTCCCATGAGGGTTATTTTTGTTTTGTTTTGTTTTGTTTGTTTGTTTGTTTATTCATTTGAGAGAAACAGACCAGGACCTCTTGCTACTGCTACAAATGAACTCCAGATGGATGCACCACTTTGTTCCTGGCTTTTCACGGGTACTGGGGAATCAAACCAGAGTGGCAGCCATCTCCAGAGCCCTCCCCTGAGGGTTTTAATGTGCACTCTCTTTGCACTGAGCAGTCATACTGGAAAAGATCAGTTTTGTTAAATAACCAAGGTACCTGCCATGTAGTCAGAGCAGTCAGCCCAGTGTTGTAGTCAGGTTCACATTGCTGCCAGAAAACACATGATCAAGAGCGGCTTGTGGAAAACAAGGTTTATTTTGGCTTACAGACTCCAGGGGAAGCTCCATGATGGCAGGGGAAAATGAGGGCATGAGCAGAGGGTGAACATCACCCCCTGGCCAACCTAAGATGGACAACAGCAACAGGAGAGTGTGCCAAACCTTGGCAAGGGGACGCTGGCCATAACATATGCCCGCCCCCAACAATACACTGCCTCCAGGAGGTGTTAGTTCCCAAATCTCCATCAGCTAGAGACCTAGCATGCAGAACAGCTAAGTTTATGGGGGATACCTGAATCAAACCACTACAATGACCAGAGCAGGGGCGTGGTTCTCAGAATGGTGCACATCAGAATCAAAAACAGCCAAAAAGAATGAAATCTGGAAGTAGGGTCTTACGTCCCATAAAACTCCCCAGATGATTGATTATGGATTGAGACAAGATTCCGGGAGAGATGATACAATTCCTGAAGCAGGAGCCCATCGGGTTTCTGAGAAATAAGAAATGTATGCAGGGAGTCTCTGAATGTTCTCATTTTCATATATTTCGTGATTGATCTCAACTGCCATTAACCCCAAGGATCATGCTAGAACTTAGTGACTAATGGCTATTTCTGAGTCAAAAAATGAAATAGCACTATTTTCATGATGTAGTAAAAGTCAAGTGAACATTAACTCAGACCCCATGAATCAGGGAATATGATCATCTGAACAGAGCCGAAGTCAGGTAATCTATGAAAATATAATTTAAGTTGTCACACAGGATTTCAAGACTTTGGCAGAAATGTTTAAACTACTTTTTAAAAAAATAAAGGAAAGGACCAATCTGATAAAATGAGTCATTGCAGCCTGATATTTAAGACAGCAAGGAATAGTAGGGCACGATGGCAAATCTGATTTGGTTGGGGAGAAGGCCTTTATGTCAGCCAAACATAAGGGGGAAAAGGAAAAAGCTGAGGGCTAATTTAGCTCATAGGTTGGCAGCTTATGAACCTCTGAGTCACAATAGAAATTATCATAATAGACAAAGAAATATATAGAGAAGGGGCCAGAAAGGGATTTGGGAAAGTATGACCATGGAAACATTTTAAAGGCTACAATTTTTTCTCATCTTTAATTAAAATTTTTTTTTCTGAAATTATTCCACATACAAACATAATACAAAATAAGTAATACCGACTTCCTGTATAGTCTTTACGAAGATCCTGAAAAAATTCACACCTAACACAGCCTCTGTCTGATGATCACAACTGGGACATTTTCTCCTCCGACGGAAGAGTGCAATCAAATCTGTACACCTTATTCAAATGCCACCAACTGGCAGAGCGCTTAATGCAGAGGCTCTTGGTTCAATCTCAAGCAGCACTAAAAAAACAAACAAGGCCTGGAGAGCTGGTTTAGAGGTTAAGGCACATGGCTGCAAAGCCAAAGGAACCAGGTTCGATTCTCCAGGCCCCACCTAAGCCAGATGGTGGCGCATGCGTCTGGAGTTTGTTTGCAGTGGCTAGAGGCCCTGGTGTATCCATTCTCTCTCTTTCTCTCTGACTGTAATAAATAAATTTTAAAAATTTCAAAAAAGCGGGGCTGGAGAAATGGCTTAGCAGTTAAGGCGCTTGCCTACGAAGCCAGAGGATCCCGGTTCGATTCTTCAGGACCCACGTAAGCCAGATGCACGAGGGGCACATGCATCTGAACTTCGTTTGCAGTGGCTGGAGGCCCTGGTGTGCCCATTCTGTCTGTCTGCCTCTCTTCTATCTCTCTCTCTCTATGCTTACAAATAAATAAATAAAATTTTTTTAAAAAGTGTCAGAACAACTGTCTTGTCTGTGTCCTATTAAAAAATTTCAAAAAAGCAAACAAGCAAAACCTAAATATCCCCAACTGCTCTTCTATAGTCTTTTTCCTGATTCAGGACCATAGCCAGGAGCTTTGCTTGTTATATCTCCTTAGTTCTTTAATGTGAGGGGTTTTCTTTTGTAATTTAAGACTTCATCTTTTCAAAAAAGTCAATTATTCCTTAGAATGGCCCTGAAATTGGTTTTGTCTGATTGTTCATAATACGGTACCCATATTAGTATATCCTAACCAAAAGACGTGTTATGACAAATTGGACCATCATAGCTTTGAAATCTTTGCTCACTCAATCAGATTGGTGTCTGCCACATTTCTCTAATGTAAAATTAATGGTTTTTCTCTCTTACTAGTGACTCATGAAGATAGATATTTTGAGATTATGTTGATGTTATATTTCTTATATCTTTGTCCACTTTTTTTTTTTTTCGAGGTAGGGTCTCACTCTAGTCCAGGCTGACCTGGAATTCACTATGTAGTCTCAGGCTGGCCTCAAACTCTCGGTGATCCTCCTACCTCTGCCTCCCGAGTGCCGGGATTAAAGGTGTGTGCCACCACGCCCGGCTCTTTGTCCACTATTTTACCACTTACTGATGAACCTTTCCAGAAACAGAGTAGTGTTGGCCAGATGGGGATCTGATACTTTCATTGTTTTTCTTGGGAGGTGGTGGTTGTGCGTGTGTGGTATGTGGTGTGTGGTGTGGTGCATTCACATGTACGTGCCCTTATAGCACCCCATGCACTCACATGTGTTCTCTCGCTTATGGTGGCCAGAATGGACAGACTGGTGTCCAGCTCCATCACTCTTCCTTCTGTTCTTTTTTTTTTTCAAGGTAGGGTTTCACTCTAGCTCAGGCTGACCTGGAATTCATTCTGTAGTCTCAGGGTGGCCTCATACTCACAGCGATCCTCCTGCCTCTGCCTTCTGAGAGCTGGGATTAAAGGCATGTGCCACCACACCCAGCTCCCTTCTGTTCATATTTGATCTTCCTGATCCTGAAACTTGCAGGTTTTTCATGAGCTTTGGTGATTCTCAGATTTCTGCTCCCCTATGAGACTGGGCCGCAGATGCATGTAGCTATGCCCAGCTGTTTATATGGGTCCTGGGGATCAGACTCGATCAGTCTCTAATATTCCCCAGACCCTCACAGGAAGTGCTCTCAACTGCTGAGCCATCTCTCCAGCTTCATTGTTCTTTGTACATTGATTAGTTGAAATTCTACTATACTATTCTTTTTCTTCTTATTTATTTATTGAAGTGTATTCTCATGCTTTTTTTTTTTTTTTAACTCTCTGGGCAATAATCATTTACTAGCATTATTCACGTTGTGGCTCAAATTGGTTTCAGACTGGATTTTTTTTTCCTTTTTAAAAATTTTATTTATTTATTTGTTGCAGAGAGAGAGATACAGACACCGAGAGAATGGGTGTTTCAGGGCCTCCAGCCACTGCAAATGAACTCCAGATGCATGTGCCCTTTGTGGGTCCTGGGGAATTGAACCTGGGTCCTTTGGCTTCACAGGCAAATGCCTTAACTACTAAGCCATTTCTCCAGCCCAAATCTGGATTATTTTCAAGTATATTGCTATGTATTTTTGATACTGTCCCAATGTTCTGTTGTTTGCTTTTTGTTTTAGAGTATTTCTTTATTTTTGGCATTCCATGCTTACATATAGGAGTAGTGTTGGCCAGATGGGGATCTGATACTTTCATTGTTTTTCTTGGGAGGTGGTGGTTGTGCGTGTGTGGTATGTGGTGTGTGGTGTGGTGCATTCACATGTACGTGCCCTTATAGCACCCCATGCACTCACGTGTGTTCTCTCGCTTATGGTGGCCAGAATGGACAGACTGGTGTCCAGCTCCATCACTCTTCCTTCTGTTCTTTTTTTTGTTTTTCGAGGTAGGGTTTCACTCTAGCTCAGGCTGACCTGGAATTCATTCTGTAGTCTCAGGGTGGCCTCATACTCACAGTGATCCTCCTACCTCTGCCTTCTGAGAGCTGGGATTAAAGGCATGTGCCACCACACCCGGCTCCCTTCTGTTCATATTTGATCTTCCTGATCCTGAAACTTGCAGGTTTTTCATGAGCTTTGGTGATTCTCAGATTTCTGCTCCCCTATGAGACTGGGCCGCAGATGCATGTAGCTATGCCCAGCTGTTTATATGGGTCCTGGGGATCAGACTCGATCAGTCTCTAATATTCCCCAGACCCTCACAGGAAGTGCTCTCAACTGCTGAGCCATCTCTCCAGCTTCATTGTTCTTTGTACATTGATTAGTTGAAATTCTACTATACTATTCTTTTTCTTCTTATTTATTTATTGAAGTATATTCTCATGCTTTTTTTTTTTTAACTCTCTGGGCAATAATCATTTACTAGCATTATTCACGTTGTGGCTCAAATTGGTTTCAGACTGGATTTTTTTTTCTTTTTTAAAAATTTTATTTATTTATTTGTAAGCAGAGAGAGAGATACAGACACCGAGAGAATGGGTGTTTCAGGGCCTCCAGCCACTGCAAATGAACTCCAGATGCATGTGCCCTTTGTGCATCCTGGGAAATTGAACCTGGGTCCTTTGGCTTCACAGGCAAATGCCTTAACTACTAAACCATTTCTCTAGCCCAAATCTGGATTATTTTCAAGTATATTGCTATGTATTTTTGATACTGTCCCAATGTTCTGTTGTTTGCTTTTTGTTTTAGAGTATTTCTTTATTTTTGGCATTCCATGCTTACATATAGTTTCCCCCATCAAACCTCAAGTCCATCATTTTTCCAAGCAACGTTGGCAACTTTGACTGGAGAATGGGGTTCAGACACCAAGATCTAGGCAATTAGTGTATTCACTGGTAACAGATGTCGTTGGTTCTGCACAATCTCTAACAGAGCTAAGAAATATATGCGTGAACATACATGCACATAAGTATATTTACAGGTGTGTGCATTTCTACATGTGTCTATAAATTACGAGCCATAACTTCATGTTTATACTTTAAATTCTAATCCAATTTCACCGAATTCCTTCTACCTACCTTTTCCCTTTTCTTAGTTTTCTTTATCCATTTCCTTGATCATGAGAAACCTGGCTCTCATTTCCCATTAACATATTCCTTTAATTTTTTTTTTTTTTTTTTTTTTTTTTTTGTGGTAGGTCTACAACTCTGGTCCAGGCTGACACAGTCTCAGGGTGGCCTTGTGCGATCCTTACCTCAGTGCTGGGATTCACGCCCGGCCATATTCCTTTAATCTTACAAACACATCAAGTGGTTTCAGACAGTCTCCATTTTGGCTACTCAACAATTACATATGCTCATTTTCCCATGTATGTATTTTCAAAAGCTGTTTTGTCTATGTTGTCCAGTTACTACTTTTTTTTTAAAAAAAAAAATTTATTTATTTGAGAGTGACAGACAGAGAGAAAGAAGCAGATAGAGAATGGGTGCGCCAGGGCCTCCAGCCACTGCAAACGAACTCCAGATGCATGCACCACCTTGTGCATCTGGCTTACGTGGGTCCTGGGGAATTGAGCCTTGAACTGGGGTCCTTAGGCTTCACAGGCAAGCAGTTAACCGCTAAGCCATCTCTCCAGCCCCCCAGTTACTATTTTTTATAATCCAGTCTGCATGGAGCTTTTCATGATTCAGCAAATGCTGGCAGAAACAAATTTATCAATCACTACATACTCAATATCTAACAGGAGAAAGAATTAGGCTGGTTCCTATAACACTGCAATTATAAAGAAAAAGATTTTCTGGGCATGATGGTTTGCTGGGCATGGTGGCACAAACCATTAATCCCCAGCACTAAGGAGGCAGAGGTGGGTAGATCACTGTGAGTTGAAAAAACAAATCAAGAAAATACTTCAGAACACACACACACACACACACACACACCAGCTTATAAAATGCAATTCCCCTGGGATGGGTTTATGACTTAGGGATGAGGACACAGCTTAAAGAAGTCCAAGCAGGGTAAATCTTTTTTTTTTTTTTTTTTTTTTTTTTTTTTTGAGGTAGGGTCTCACTTCTCACTCTGGTCCAGGATGACCTGGTTTCACTCTGTATTCTCAGGGTGGCCTTGAACTCACAGTGATCCTCCTACCTCTGCCTCCCAAGTGTTGGGATTAAAGGTGTATGCCACCATGCCCGGCTTAAAGCATGGTAAATCTTGAAACTGACTTAGAAATGTGGATAGTGGTGACTTAATTTCTCTCAGCACCACAGTCTGACAATAATCTGACAGTTCGGGGGTATCTGGCCATCAGTGGCAGCTTCATGTCTTCTTCTCTGTGCACTTTGTTTATTGACCTCCATAGCCATATCTGGAGAAGTTTTCCTTGCATGGCTTCAAAATTTTAGCATCCATTTTTCTGTGAGTATGAATTCAAAAAGCCTGAAGTTGCTTAAGGTGTGGACAGACATTGAGTCAGATTGTCCAGGATTAGTACTTATTCAAAGACATACTTCCTTTGCAGACATGCTTTATCCTTAAAATATCACATTAGTTACTTTTATAGGCCAGTAACAATAGAGAGAGAGAAAGAGTCTGCCTCTGAGCATTGTGTTTAAGAATTTCTACTGACTAACAGCAGGTGTCTGTTATGCCATCTTCCCTGCAGGCCTTAGTATAATGGTTACTACTTTTATCCTGGCCTCTGTTTCTAGAAAGTTCTGAAGGTTCTTGCCCTCATATTCCCCTACAGCTATTCTTTTGTTGGGTGAAAACTGCTTAGTAGGAAGTACTTAGGAGTGGCCAGAGGGGTTAGGCTTGTCTTTTACCCTAATGTACCTCCTGATGTGACTTCTAGAAATCTTACCTTGGAAAAGGGAATGTGGTCTTGGCTGCCTTCTAATCTAGACCTTTTGGATTGTAATTTCTGCTCAGAAAGGGTCATCTTAAGCAAGGTCATTCCTTCTTCCTCTGTGTTTTGGTGGCCACTTTCTTTTAACATTATCTCTTTACTATAGGATTTTCTTATCTTCCAAAATCCTGAATCTAGCCAGATATGGTGGCACACACCTTTAATCCCAGTACTCCGGATGCAGAGGTAGGAGGACTGCTTCACAGCAAGGCCACCCTGAGACTACATAGTTAATTCCAAGTCAGCCTGGGCCAGAGTGAGACTCTACCATGAAAAACAAAAACAAAAACAAAATCATGAATCTTTCCTAACATTTTCCCTGATATACCTTGCAAGCCTATGGCCCGAATCCCAATTATCCATCTCTCTTCAGTTAGTTACCTCTGTTCAGAGAAGTCTACATTTGAGGGTTTATATTTTATTGAACCCCACTCCTGGAACCAAATGCTGCCTCAGCTAGAGAATTCTTTCACCTGTACTAACTCTTTATCCAGCTCATATCAGCTTAAGCAGTAAATAAACATATTTACTTCGAACACTGAAGTCAGAGGTCAGGCAACACTAGAGTCAGTAGGCTGGAGAGGTGGCTTAGTGGTTAAGGTGCTTGCCTGTGAAGCCTAAAGACCCACGTTTGATTCCCCAGGACTGACATAAGCCAGATGCATAATGTGGCACATACATGTGGAGTTCATTTGCAGTGGCTAGAGGCCCTGGTGCACCCATTCTCCCTCTCTCTCTTTTTCTCAAATTAATTAGTTTTAAAAAATCAGTCCCAAACACTTTTTAAAAAAGTGATTAGAGTCAGCTTACTTCTGAATGCGGTTCAGTCAGCCCAATCCTTTCCTCTGTCCTGTTTCATCCAGCAGCTCAGTCCATCCTACTGTTCCAATGACTCCAACAGTTCGGTCATTACATCATCGTCCTGTGATTCAGAGAAGAAGATTGAGAAAAATCCTTTTTATACAAACATTGCACACCAGAGTCTGATTGAATTATTCTGATTATTTGGCCAGTGTAAATAAAAGGAAAGTTGAATAGGTTTAGCCAATCAGTGGCCGTCTAACAGATGGTGCTTGGTAACAGTCCACGTCTAGTTGAGAAAGGGGTACTCTTAGAAAAGGGAAAATGTATTCTGTTTGGCAACTAGTAATATCCACTTCCAATTTTATGTTATCAGGCTTTTAAAACTAATTTTACACCTCTTTTTTTAAAATAACAATTAACGGGCTGGAGGGACAGCTTAGAGGTTAGGGCGTTTGTCTGCAAAGCCAAAGGACCCAGGTTCAATTCCCCAGGACCCACGTTAGCCAGATGCAAAAGGGGGTGCACACATCTGAAGTTCATTTGCAGTGGCTGGAGGACCTTGTGTGCCCATTCTCTCTCTCCCCTCTTTCTCTGTCAGATAAATAAATAAACAAAAATAAAATATTTTTAAAAAAAGTTTAAAATAACAATTAACAATCTGGGGCTGGAGAGATTGCGTAGCGGTTAAGGCACTTGCCTGTGAAGCCTAAGGACCCAGGTTCCTTTCTCCAGACCCCACATGAGCCAGACACACATGGTGGTGCATGCGTCTGGAATTTGTTTGCAGTGGCTAGAGGCCATGGAGCACCCATTCTCTCCCCGCCCCCACTTCTCTTTCTCACTACCTGCCTCTTTTGGTCACTCTCAAATAAATAAATATTTTTTTTCAAAAATAACAATCTGTCTCTGAAATTGTCTTACTATTTATGCGTGTCTCTTTGAAGAATCTAAAACTCCAAGAGACTAGAAACCTTAACTGTTATTCATTATTCAATAAACATTTGCTTAATGAATGATAAAACATGCACTGTGTTCATCCTGAACATTTGAGACCCAGAGACGTATTGTCACAAGCCTCCCGGACATGAACATCCCATTTGAGATATGTAGATGTCAAACTTCACAGCTGGTAAGTGGATGGCCAGAACCTGGACTCAAACTTGCTGACTCTGCAAATGTATTTCCAACTATCCTAAGCTGTTCCAATGTGTGAAAATAAACCCTCAGGAGTTTAGCACAGCTTGGTTCAGAATACAGGCAGGAAATACATAAAAATTCTGACAGCTAGTACGCAAATAGTAATTTGGAAGATTAATAAGAGTCAAAAACTGGCTTGAGCCGATAGTTGCTCTTTCTGACCTGCAGTACTGAAGTAATTGAGAATGTTGATGTAGAACCAGGACGAGTACAGCCATCTTGCAAATAGGACAGACTAAGCTTAAGGGTGAAGCGACATAGGGAAAGAGGCTTCTAATGAACTCCGCTCAGAAGCGAGCTGACTTTGAATCTTGCCTCATCTCTGCCTGCTGTTATCAAAGGGGAAAGACCATATTTCTTTACTGGTTCAGAGTTAAAATTATATCCTGCCTAGTAAGAGTTGAAAGAATGGGACTTATCTAGTGTGGGTCTCATTTCGCTATGGCAATAATGTCAGGCTCATTATAGTTTTGCTTATTGTTTATTACCTCTGTTGAAACCCTCATAATCGGATAGTCCAGTGGAGAAGCTTGATCAGTACAGAAAGGAACTAACTTGCTTTAAATATTTTATTTTTATTTATTTGATGGAGAGAGAGAGAGAGAGAGAGAAAGGGAGAGAATGGGTGCACCAGGGCCTCCAGCCACTGCAAATAAAATCTAGACACATGTGCCCCCTTGTTGCATCTGGCTAATGTGGGTCCTGGGGAATTGAACCTGTGTCCTTTTGGCTTTGCAGGCAAACACCTTAACCACTAAGCCATCCCTCCAGCCCCTAGCTTGCTTTAAATGATTAGCTTCACTCATCTAGTCACTTCTTTTGAAATTTTATTTACTATTTTATTTATTTATTTATTTATTTATTTATTTATTTATTTATTTATTTATTTTTGGCATGCCAGGGCCTTAGCCATTTTATTTTATTTTTTATTAGTTATCTCTATAATGCGTATACAGCCATGATGGTACCATCATTAGCCTTCTCCCTGTCCTCCCCCCTCTGGGATTGTGGGTCTTGCATTGTGGGGATAGCATCAGTTATGCAGGTGAGGCAATGTCTCTTTGCATAATGACCCAATTTATGTGTCTAACAATCTTTCTGCCCCCTCTTCCACGAATTTCCCTGAGCCATGTTGGGTTCATTTTCGGTCTACTTCAGTGATGAGGTCATGGGAGTCTCTGTTTCTCTGAATATCTGGTTTGGTAGGAGTTGAGTGTTCTCTGTGTCTGTCTCCTTCACCCCTGTGCCGATACCAGGTTCACCAAGAATGCAGCATTCTTGCTCATTTCCCCAGTTTCTCTATGGCTTCAGCTGGTGTCCTGGTGAGGTGCGATGGGCTGATTCTCTCCTCAGGTATTTTTATTTGAATAGAAGTGTGTGTGTGTGTGTGTGTGTGTGTGTGTGTGTGTGTGTGTTTATGGGTGTATGCATTTATGCATGTGGAGGTCAGAGGACCATCTCAGGGTGTTGGGCCTCTCTTTTGGCCTTATTTGAGAGAAGATCTCTCTTATTTTTGCTGCTTGAAAGGCCAGGTTAGCTGGCCTGCAAGTGTCAGGCTTCTGCTGACTTTGCCTCTTATTGCTGTAGGTGCTCTGGGATTACAGACACATGTACCACTTAGCATCCAGCATGGGCATTGGGCATTTGAACTTGGGCTGGCTGGTGTGCAAAGCAAGCACCTTTGACCACTGAGCAATCCTCCCAACCTAGTCCTATGTTTTCAATAGTATCAAGTCATTGAATATTTATTGAATAACTTCAGCCTGACAGCTAGTGGCGAGGTCTATAGCATTTATCACAATGTAGGGAGATACTGGCGCATGAATTAAGATAATGGACTTTGCAGTCAGAAATATGTGAGCTCAAATCCTAGATCCTGAGCATGCATAGTTAATTCATCTGTGGGTTTTTTTCCTCTCCTTCATCACATGAAATTGCATATGTAGTTGCTTTGTGAGGCATCAGTGAGATAATATGTTGTCGCACTTGACATGTTTAATAAAGTGCTTGACACTCCAATGCTGTATCACCAGCTGGTCCTTGTCCCCAAATTGCTTACAATAAACTAGAGAAAACAGACATGTCTTCACACTTAATTTCCCCCCAAATGCTCTGAGATAAGTGTTATGTGTTCCATTTTGCAAGCAAGGAAATTTAGAATTTTAATGGTTCATTCAGGGACTTAATAATTAGCAAGTGGGCCAGAATTCAGAATCCCATGATACCAAGTCTGAAGCTCATATGCTCACCAAATTTCTGGATGGGAAACCGAGAGATGGGGTTCTAGTCTATTTTGGAGTAGCATATGAGCTCTGGAGAGCTCTTACATACTATCAACTTCCAAAAGCCTGTTTTATTTTCCTTCAATCAGAATAGCAGAGTCAAAGCTTCAATATTGGGGACTTTCAAATTCTCCCAGAAATTCTAATGGACACAGAGAACCCAGCCCAAGACTCTTCCAGCCAAAAAAGTCAAATTTCTCCATAGATGACAGCCTGAATCAGAATGTGATTACTCTGGGACATGAGAAGCAGGGACATTCCAGAACTTTCCTCCACTGGAGTTCCACAGTCATCACTGTGTACTTTAGGAGAAAGACCAGTACAGAGAATACTGCCTTTGCTGAAAGTCATTGCTGTGGGCTGGAATTCATGCTAGAGTATCCACAGGGTACACCCAGCACTGCGTGGATACCTGTGAATGGGGACCATGGGAATCTGTTCTCCTTGACCCAGTGAAGTTGAGAGACCAACAAGCACCCTTCCTTCACACATGGAGGAAGGAGCAGCTTGGGAAATGTCCCAAACAAATGCAGCTGTTCTTTCTTTGTTTCGAGAGAGAGTGCCAATAACATTTTGTTCCTTGGGGTTCTCACGAGTGAGGATGCGTACACAGCCACCAAAACAAACAACCCCACTGGGACAATTATTATATTAACCAATATGTCAGACTGATATTTATTTAAACTCACGAAATGCTGCCATCTCTTCGGTCTTTATGTTATACTAACTCTCCATTGAGTTATTCAACAAACGGAAAGAGAATCATGTATCAGCCCCTGGATGCCCCGGATAGATTTCAGTCCCTCAAAGGTCAAAGTTTCTGCAGCTCCTCAGACTGGGGGTCATTTCTGGAAGTCGTCCTCATCTACAGAGCAAGGCCTCTGGTAGTAGTTTTCTGGAGAACATGCCCAAAACTACTATCTCCCCTCTCCCGAGTTAGAAAAGGAAGAATTGGCGCAAGTGCTAGTAAGTCATGATTGACAGCAGGCATACATCTCTAGAATCTAAATTCTAGGTTATTCGCTTGAGTCAAAAGGAAACTGTGCTGCTTTGGCACACCGTAGGCTAGAAACCAACCCAGTGAAAGCTGAGACGGGTGTTGCATTCTGGGATCTGTTACTGATGCTGTGTCCCAAGCTTCCACCTCATCTCTGGGATCCAAGAAGGATGTGTAGCAGGCTGGCTGGCTGCCCCAAGACTTGACCAGGCATCAGTCTCCAGTAGAGACCCAAGTCCCCAACAGCATTCAACAGCTGAGCTCTTTAAGACCACCTTAGGCAGAGGTGGGTTTGACCTTTGTCTAGACCAGCACTGTCCAACAGTGACATAATGCAAACCACATATAGAGTTTAAACTAGTGTAATCATTTTAATAATGTAATTTAATTTAACGATATATCCACAGTATAAAAATTAGTAGTAAGATCGTCCACAGCCCCTTTTCTTAGTACTAAGTCTTCAAAACCTGGCATGCACTTTTTACTCACAGCATGGCCTGCTACAATTCAAGTGCCAGTAACTACCTGTGCTTAATTAATACCTTACTAGGCAGCAGAGGTCTGGCCCATTTTAACATAATTATCAGATGCTCCACTTAATATATATAGATATGAATGTGCCACACATAAAACTTTCTTATGCTTTCTCGTTAGTTGGGTTTTACTTTGCAACAAGACAGTCTGTGATGTGAAGAATGGACTTCAACTGGTAAGGCAGAGTTCTGTTGGATATTATTATCAGTCTTTGCTCGCCTCTACAAGTATGAGTGACCAAAGCTAGAATGGAGAGGGGCTGAGAAGACGGCTCAGTGGATAAAGCACCTGATGCGTAAGTGGGAGTACCTGGGTTCGGATCCCTTAACCCCAAACACAAGGTGGAACCTGTGGCAGGCTCTGTAATCCTGACACACCTAAGGCAAGATGGAAGGCAGAGAGGGAGAGTTTTCTGGAAGTTCACAGGCCAGTTAGGCTGGTGAATGGAGCCCTGAGCTATGAGTGAGCCTGCCTCAAAACCAGGTGGAAGGCAAGGGTTGACACCTGAAAATTGTGGTATGCATATGCATATGCCTACACACACACACACACACACACACACACACACACACACACACAAGAGTGTGTTTGGCCTGGGTGTCCTCTGAATGAAGAATTTAAGCAAAGGATAGTTGGCCACCCATCTGCAATGCTGGGAGTGCTGTTGTGAATACATGCTCCTGAGGCTATGGGAAGAGGTACGGAGTAGCGAAGCTCTAAACCAAGACGTATTTGAGCTCCTGCTGTGAGCCCCGTGTCCCCCATACATGACATAAGAAAATAGGTTAAGTAGGATTTTCGCCACCTATCAGAAGAAAGGAGCTCTTGGGTTTGATGTCCTGAAACTTCCCCTCTAAGACAAGGATTCGGGTTTAAGATTATTTAGAAATGATCTCAGGAAACATAAGGGACTGGAGAAGTGAAGGCATGTAGATACAGGATATGTAAATGAACTTCTTTGGAAAACTTCACTGGGAGCCTTCTAGGAAACGCCCTAAGGTGGACTCAGTGGGAGCGCTGCTCTCGCTGCTCATTGATTAAGGGTCTCTTGATGTGCTAACTCCCAGGTCTTCAGGTCATGCTCTTTTGCTAGGGGTCAGCTCCCACAGAGAACAACACCCCATGGCTGGATACTCATGACCTCTCAGTCCCTTGTGGACTCCTGTGGGCAGAGTCTGACAGGATGGGTCCTGTCTTTCCTGAAGGGTCCTTCCTGACCCGTGGAGTATACCTATCCTGGACAACCTCCGGTGCAAATTCTATTTGCTTTCCTGGAAGTTCATCTCTGAGTCCTACCAGAGGGGTAGTTCCATCAACCTTAGTTCTTTGGCTTTCTGCACACTCTGAGCTTTCCCAGCTCTGGGGAGCGTTGTTGAAATGCCCTGTGAACTCGCCGCACTAATCTTGGGATGCTGCAACTATGCACTAGTGACCAGTTAAGTGAGACTTGGGTTTATTCTCCCCTTCCGGTCAATGTCCCTTCACCATCACACACTGACTTGAATAGCACAGGGGAGGGAACAATCGGTGCTTGGAGCCATGCTCCCTCACCAACTTTCTACCCGCACTGCCACTGTCCCTTTATGTATGGTAAGGCTGTAATGCTCTGCGGGGGACTAAAGTGGCTCTGGCTTCTTAGCTAGTCCTTCTGTGTCTTCTTTTCAACTTTAAGACTGAAATCTAAACCCATACCTATTCTTTGTGATATCCTGTGACAGAAGTCAGAGACAGCCACAACTCCATCCTGGCTCAATTGCAACCCTGCTTAGACACACTGAGAGGAATCAAATTCCCTCAATCTCTCCCAACATTTGGTTTTAATTATCACAAAAATGAACTTCTACTTGTTTTCTCCAACAATTAAAAGCAATTCCTAAATTGCTTTAAAATTATGGGAGAAATATTTTCCTTTCTTTTAGACTTTAAAAAACAGAAGTAAGCCCGCCAATATCCAAGTGTCGCTGAATAATAATAAAGTCTTAACAAAAGTGTGACCAAACTTAAGTATTGGAAAACGGCCCTCCTTTCCTCCAATAGTGCTTAGCCACAAGAAGCTTGCAATGAATTAAGTTGTATTCCCACACTAAACGATTTCCATTTCAATTAGGAGGAAAACAGAGGGTAAGACCATAAGAACATATTTTTAAATGCCAGTGAGACTTCAAATGCAAAGAAACATAAATCTCGTTCTCTCTCTCTCTCTCCCTCTCTCTGTCTTTGATGTATAGCTGAGAGATCTATGGCTAAAGCCATTCCTTCTATGTCATGTCTTTTTTTTTTTCCTCTTAAGAATCTGTGTGAATCATCAGAGCTATAAAACTATATGACTGAACACTGATAATTACATGACTTTTGACTGGCAGAGAACAATGTCTTTCTCTTCCTGATGGAGCCGACTTACTCAGCCATAGATTTTCTGTCAGCATGCAGCCAAGGGGTCACATCTTCTGCCTCTGTGGGGGTTCAGGGCTCATGCCTGGTTACCAACAAGACTGAGTGCAGCTAGCTATAGCCTTCCCAGAATTCCTGTTCAAACCGGTCCGTTGCCTGGACGAGAGGGCAGTCCTTTGACAGAGCTGGCACCACCCAGCCTCCTGAACCCCCAGGGCTGTCAGTCCTCCCAGAGCCGCAGCTCTTGAGCCAGCATGGTGGCAGGATGCCCAGCCATGGAAGGACAAACCTTCTCCCCTTCCGCTCTCACATGACATCAGTCGGCACCACTGCCAAAGTACAGGAGATTGGCTTAATAACTGTGATTTAGTCTTTCCCTCAAAATAAAAATAATGTGCCTCCAAATTACGACATGTTCCTTCAATAATATTTAGCGGGATATTTACGGAACAGCAGAGTTCATCGTGAAAGCTGGCTCAGTATCTTCCTTCTCCACGCTTTCTCATGAGCATGCTCCCAGATCCTGTTAGCATCCTCCAGTTTGAATGCTTAGCTGCTCTGGAGGACATTTGCATTCAGTCACAGGCCAGTTGTCTTCAAGGTCACGACTGAAAGCCAGCCATTATCACCCTCAGAAAGTGTTGCAACCTAATCTTGGACAGGAATGTTTTATGTCACTTTATATATATATATACCCATCAACAAATGAATGGTTAATGAAGATGTGGTGCATCTTCATAATGGAATTCTACTCATACTCAGTGATGGCAGAGAAAACGGAGGACAGCCAAGATCCATCCATAAGACAAGAAGATAGTTCACTGCCCACCACAAGATGTGCCACCTCTACTACATCTGCCAGGGCCCAGGAGAAATTGCAGGGGAAGAGACAAAATGAACACTCCTCTTACTGCTAGTCTGACAACCAGCTCCAGGGTGATGGCAACAGACACAGTGATCATTCAAAACCTATCAAAGCAGAAATCCAGAAGGTACAGAAAACCCGACACTAAATCAGACTGCTATCAGGTCTGCCATGACTCAGGGAACATTACAGAAAGAGGGGGGTGGAGAAGTCTGTGAGAGTCACAGAATGGGAAATATCCTGAGACATGGTCCCTTCCTACCCCATAAGGACTGACTAAGGCCTTCATACTCCACATTGGAGGGTGCCCAGAATAACAGAAGCCCAAGCAAGGGGATAAAAGAGTATAACCTGTTATATATAAACTAAAATTTGAAAAAACAAAAAATATATCTTTGGCACGGCACAGCAAGCATGTAGAATCAGAGGACAGTCTTGGGGTATTGGTTCTTCCCTTCTACCTTGTTAAGAGACAGGCTCTCTCTTATTGCTTGCCACTGGGAAGGCTGGACCAGCTGACTCATGAGACTCAGGACCCTCCTGAATCCATCTCTTATGGCCTTAGCCACCTTGGGATTATAGGCATACTGACTGCTTTGTGTCTGGCTTTACGTGGGTACTAGAGATTTGAGCTCCAGCCAGTGGGCTTGCAGAGCAAGGATGTAACCACTGAACAATATCCCCAGCCCCTGGATGTCACTTTTTTTTTGGTTTTAATAGGTATGGTCTCACTCTGGCCCAGGCTGACCTGGAATTAACTATGTAGTCTCAAGGTGGCCTCAAACTCATGGCAATCCTCCTATCTCTGGTTCCCAAGTGCTGGGATTAAAGGCGTGTGCCACGACACCTGGCTTGTCACTTTGTTTTTTGAGGCGAGCCTAAAAGATTAGCCTTTTTTATGAGACAGAGCAAAAGTGAGAGAATTGGAGCACCAGGGCCTCCAGCCACTACAGTCAAACTCCAGACACATGTACTTTTTTGTGCACATGTGAGACCTTGCACACTTGCCTCACTTTTGTGTGTATGGCTTATGTGAGACCTGGAGAGTGGAACACGAGTCCCTAGATTTTGCAGGCAAGCGCCTTAACCACTATTCCATCTCTCCAGTCCAGGATGTCACTTTTAGAAGAATGTCTATATATATATATATATATATATATATACACACACATACATACATATACACAGAACTAATTTGTGTTCATCACAGAAAATTGGCAAAACTTAGAAAGCATGAAGAGGGAAAGAAAAAAATGAACCATGCTCCCAGGCAGACATTACTGTTGGTAACACTGGGATGTATAGTCTAATCTACTTTTTTCTTTGAAAAAGGTCTTTTGGGCTGGGAAGATGGCTCAGCAATTAAAGGCTCTTGCTTGGAAAAAGCCTCCTACAGGGCATACCATTTTAAATGACTTTTTCATCTTTTCCCAGTTATAAAAGTAATAAGTATTTATTATAGAACAGACAAGAAAACAATAACAAAAAGACAATAAAGCATCCTGTAATTACACCCTGTGAAAGGTAACCATTACAAAGAAATTCCATTGAATTTGACATTCAGAAAGCCTATAAAGTTGCAATAGACCTCTGAGACAAGGGTAAGAAAACAGTATTCTGCTGTCCTTCTCATTTAGGATCTGGGCTGGTCTTTTTCTAGAATGTCTCCTAGTTTCATAAATATAGACAAGAGTTTCCAACTAACTTCACAAGAATCATTCTGGGATCAATAATATGACATTGGTTGGGAATTTTACAACATTTTGAAAGAAACCTGCAATCTTCAGGCCATGAACTCTACTCATTAGTTTGGGTTCCTCCTTGCCAGGCCAGACCACAAGGAATCTGGGGCTGAATGAAAATAGTAGAAAGTGGTTTGGCGATGGGAGCCCAAAAGAGCTGGATGGAGGCCAGAGGATGGGAGGAGTAGACCCAGCGTCTCAAAGCCTAGTGTTCCTCCACATCTCAGAATCATCCAGGCTCCATGCAGCAGCAGGTGCCCAAGGCTTTTGGACACAGCTCTCTTGTCTCAGGAATTCCTGCTGGCTTTTCTTTAAAATTTTTGGTTTTATTTTTATTTTATTTTTTAGAGAGACAGAGAGACGAGAGAATTGGTGCGCCAGGGCCTCGGCCACTGAAATCGAACTTCAGACACTTGCACCACCTAGTGGGCATGAGCGACCTGGCACTTGCCTCACCTTTGTGCGTCTGGTTAACATGGGATCTGGAGAGTAGAACATGGGTCCTTAGGCATCACAGGCAAGCACCTTAACCACTTTGCCATCTCTTTAGCCCATACAATCTTTGGCTTTGTTTTTCTGTTTGGTTTTGTTTTTTGCTATGTCTCTAACATGCGTTAAGAATAATGGAGGGCCTGGGGAATGATTCATCATCTGACAATGAATAACTATCTTAATGATGTGGCCGTCTGTACATAATTTGAGCATTCACTGTGTCTTTTTAATCAGCCAAATGGGATCAAAGACCAAAGTGCTTTGGTGTTGCAGAACATGAGGTCTTAACATCAATTTTAAGACAGGTAGGGTTTCGGTTACAGATTCAAAGAGGCACCTAGACATAAAGATTTTGATGTGCTGGCTAAGTAAAGCACAGCACTCAAACAGAAGTTACATGAGGAGCACCCCTGCAGTGTCCTAATCCACTGCTGGCCCACGTAAGTGTCATGCCATGTGCTTCTCAAAGCCTGCCTTGCTGCATAGTCCTTGGGCATGTAGCAGATGATACCATCATTCACTGAGACGCCCTATGTCAAATTCCTTGTCCTCATCCTGAGCTGCACCCCCTGCCTCATTTTCCACATCCACCCAATTTCCACGTCCTACTGCTTCTACTTTCTAAAAGTTTCTCAAGTCCTTGATGTCATACTCACTTCGACCATCATGATGTACACTCAGCATTCTCTCACCTAGGCCCACGTACAGTCTTCACCAGTTTTCTATTTGAACCCTTGCTGCTCCCCAGCCAGAGTGATCCCTTGGAAACAAGCTTGACAGTGTAACTCCTTTACTGAAAACTCTCCAGGGAGTTCCCGTAACTATTTTGATTAAAGAGTAATATTCACGTAGGAAAAAAAAAAAAAAAAAAACCACACACACACACTCTTGAATGTTTGATTGCACATATTTTGACAAACAGACGAAGGTAGCAACCACCCTATGAAAAATATGAAACAGTTCTTTGGGGCTAAGAGTAAAGCTATTATAAATATTCATGCAGAGACTGTGCGAATATTAGTTTTCATTTTACTTAAGTAAATACCAAGAAGTGTTTCTGAGTCGTCTGGAAAGGAGGGCATATTTAACTTTATGAGAAATCACCATGATATTTTCATCCTTCTGTTAGTAGGATAAAGTTGGTGTGGTTGCCCACCACATCTCCTACACTTTGTTACTGTCACTCCACCACATGCAACTTCTTTCACTGCTGTAAACAAGCTCTTATGCATCTCCAGCCCTTTCCACATGCCGTGTCTTCTGCCCCAAATACTTAGGCATGCTTCCCTGTTGCCTGAACAGATTTTTTACCTGACCAACTCATTGGCTTAATACCACTATCAGAAAGTTTGCCCCAAATCTAAATAGGTCCCCTCACCACTAATTCATTCAGCAAATGTTGGATGCATAACAGCTAGGAATAGGCTCTGCTCAAGGTTTTGGAAATATGGCCATGAACAAAGCAGAGGTAAATCAAGATTCCCATAAAACTTACATTCTGCTGGAAGATATAGACAATGAACAACAACAAAATGGGTGGGTTATGTGGCTCTGTGGTAGTGTTTACATAGTAAGCTCAAGACCCTGGGTTCAATTCTCAGCACTGTAATGAGCAAAAGAAATATATGCTAGAACGTCACAGGTAGTAAGCACTATAAACAATAAAGCAGAGTGTGGTGGTGTGAATCGGGCATCCCCCATAAACTCATGTGTTCTGAATGCTTGGTCTGTGGCTGATGGGGGATTTGAGAGGTGGATCCTAGCTGGAGGAGGTGTGTTGTTGGGGGCAGGCTTAGGGATGTCATAACTGGCTCCCTTTTGCCAAAACTTGGCTCACTCTCCTGCTGCAGTTTTCTACCCACTGTGGAAGAAGTGACATCCAGCCTCTGCTCATGCCATGCTTGCCCCCCTGCCATCATGTAGCTTCCCCTAGAGACTAGAAGCCAAAATAAAAAAAACTGTCCTCCCATCAGCTGCTTTTGGTTATGTGATTTGCAAAGGTAACTGCAACCCAGAGTAATGGGAAAGATGAAAGAAAGACTTGGACCTGTTTTTTTTTTTTTTTTTTTTTTGCATGGCCCCATAAGTGGATGACCCTGCAAATATCTAGAGAAAGGTTACTCCAGACAGAGTGAACAGCAAACACAAAGATGTTAAGACAAAAGGGAAGGTGGCATGAAGAGCCTGGCATGTTCAGGAAGTAGCTGGGAGGGCAATATGGCAAGAATCCAGCAATCTAGGGGAGAGAAAAGAGAGGCCAGCCAGGGGCCTGACATAAGTGGCTACTGCAGTTGCCAAACCTATCAGGGCCCTTATCACTGTGCACTGATCTTGCTTTCTAGCCCATTTATCGTTCCTTCTCAACCTGGGCTCTTTGTGCTTTTGTTGTTGTTGTTGTTGTTGTTGTTAATGTAGGGTCTTGCTCTAGCCCAGGCTGACCTGGAATTCACTATGTAGTCTCAGGGTGGCCTCGAACACCTACTGATCCTCCTACTTCTGCCTTCCATGCTGGGCTTGTTTGTATTTATCCTGCTCATTACCTATTTCAAACATTTGGCATTGTGTTTACTGCATAGAAGATTTTTCAATAAGTGTTTGAATGAGTAAGTGGATTGAACGAGTGATGGAGCGCAGCAACATTTTCATGACTGAATGACAAGGACTGAGATGGAAGGAGGTCTCATATTACTGAGGGAGGAAAGGAGGTCCAGATGGTTACGTGACTTCCCCAAGGAGAGGGGAGCAGGGAGACTATGGTTTAGCTTCTTCGCTGAAGCTCCTCTCGCTGTTGTCCATAGTGTACGTGTGACAGGAGAATAAGGACTGGGAGAGGTGGACATGAAGGTCCACTTGTGAATGAAAGGATGCCATACAGCTGAAGACTGGAAACCTTCCCAGTGGCTGGCTCCATGTAACAACAGAGCATGTGCGAGGAAAACCTGCTCTATACAAATGCTGGAAAGCCAGGTACTCTAAAGACCATCTGCCAAGAGTCCCAAGACTCAAGCCTTAGTGCTTTTTCCCCCCAAAACCCTTTTTATTTTATTTTATTTTATTTTATTTTATTTTATTTTATTTTATTTTATTTTATTTTATTTGTTAGGAGAGAGAGAGAGAGAGAGAGAGAGAGGGAAAATGGGTATACCAGGGCCTCCAGCATCACAAACTAACTCCAGATGCATGTGCCACCTTGGGCATCTGGCTTATGTGGTTCCTGGGTCCTTTGGCTTCTCAGGCATGCACCTTAACCACTAAGCCATCTCTCCATCCCCTCAGTACTTAAGTGTATACCTTTGTCCAGCTCACTACTCCACTTCCATAACCAGGAGTGCCTTTCTTTCTTTCTTTTTTAAATTATTGTTTATTTTTGAGAGAGGGAAGCAGAGAGAGAGAATGGGCATGCCAGGGCCTTTCAGCCGCTGTGAATGAACTCCAGATTTCTGCACATGTGCGCCATTGCATGCTTGTCTCACTGTGCGTCTGGCTTCGTAGGACCTGGAGATTAGAACAAGCATTCTTAGGATTTGCAGGCAAGCGTCTTAACCACTAAGCCATCTCTCCAGTCACCTCTCTCTTTCTTAATTAACTGTTTCTGTTTCCAGTAGCTTACTATGTATCTCTGGCACAATTCCCTGTCCTGGGACTCGAGTGGGTGGCCCCCAAACTCAGCGCTATGCTTGTAACACTAGGCTAAGAGTTTACAGATTCACATTCCCAAGCAGCTACCTGCCCATCTTCATTCTCTTCTCTTCCGCTGATTTGAATTGGAAATAATGTGTTCTGGACAACTTAGTATGTGGAATGCTACCTCCAAATGTGCAGATAAATGAGGAGCCAGCAGGAACAGGGTGTCCTTACAGAAGTGCCGAAAGAGCCTGCTTGCTTCTTTGTGCCTTTGTGAGGACATGAAGAGATGTGGAAGGTGTGCAGTCGGTGACTGCAGGAGCATCCGCACCAGAACACACACCCATGCTGGCTCCGTGATCTCGGATGTGCAGCCCTGAGAATGGAAGGAAGAAATACTGTTATTTGAAAGCTACCAACACTATGATTCTTTATTACTGCAGCCAGAATGTACTAATAGCGTCTCTGGGCCATCCTTGAAGCCAACGGTTGGGAGAATTTCTTTTTTTTTTTCTTGTTTAAGCAATACAGGAGCCCACAAGCTTGTTTCATTGATTTGACCTACACTGTGGATCTATCTCATTTGGTAGATTGCTTGCCTAGTACTCACAAGGCACCGGGTTCAGTCCCCGGCACTGCCCAAACTAGGCACGGTGGTGCAAGCCTGTAATTCCAGCACTTGGGAAGTGGAAACAAGAGGATCATAAGTTCAATGTCATTCTTGGCTTCACAGGGAGATGGAGGCCAATCTGGGATTCATGCGATCCTGTCTTAGTCATAATGATAGTAATGATGCTGGTGACGATAATAATAATAATAATTTGGAGCCGGGCGTGGTGGCGCACGCCTTTAATACCAGCACTTGGGAGGCAGAGGTAGGAGGATCGCCAAGAGTTCGAGGCCACCCTGAGACTACATAGTTAATTCCAGGTCAGCCTGGACCAGAGTGAGACCCTACCGTGCAAAACCAAAATAATAATAATAATAATAATTTGACATACAGAACAGCTTAGAAAACCAGGATACCTCGTCTTTATAAATAATGAAAATGCACGGTACCTCTAAAGTAGTTACAGACGTGGCGGTGCTGGTTCTGTGGTGTTTCATGAGAAATGTCATGAAGTTGAATAATTGCTATATCCTCCACAGAAGAGTTGCCCACGCTCTGTATACTCTGCCTCTTTTACCTGATCCACTTCTCTGGTTTGGCTCCCTCCCAGTGGGGTGATAAGATACAGTTTAATGCTCTTTAACAACGTCACCCAGCCTCCCCTGGCTCACGGGCAGACTATTGCGGGTCCACTTGTGTGTTCCACCCTTATTTCAAGTTTGTAAGTGGTTGGGTGTTGAATAGAGGGAATGTCCGGCATAGAATGCGGATCGGGAAGTCCAGACACAGCCTCCAAAGCAAAGAGCTGTGTGTAATCGCGGAGTCTGTAAACCAATGGGAGGGCTGCATTTTCAGCTCTGGGTCCGGGCTTCCAAGTCTTACCTACGTCCTGTCCCACGTTGTTTGCCATGGCAGCTGCGAGGTACAGTCAGATTTGTTCCTTGATGATTTAACTCAGCACTGTACCCCCGTGCATGTCTAGATTGCTGTTCTAGTCAAGTTGCATGGCTGGTATAGTCTGACCTGAGTGAAGTCTGAAGTTTCCATGCCAGGTTCCATAATCTACAGTCTACCACAAGTCCCTGGCACATGGTTGCCAAATAAATACCTTGTGATAATGAAGGAGTCTTGTGCAAGTTATTTCTCTTCCTGCTCTATCTATAAAGTGAGACAGGGCTGGAGAGATGGCTTAGCGATTAAGGCACTTGCCTGCAAAGCCAAAGGATCTCAGTTTGATTCCCCAGGACCCACATAAGCCAGATGCACAAGGTGGCTCATGTGTCTGGAGTTCGTTTGCAGTAGCTGCAGGCTCTGGTGCACCCATTCTCTCTCCTTCTATCTCTCTCTGCCTGTTTTTTTTTTTTTTTTCTCTCTCTCTCAAACAAATAAAAAATAAAATAAATAAAACATAAAATAAAAAGTGAGAGATTTTTCACTTAGTTAATCCTCAAGACCCCACTGTGTTCTGCAGTTCTGTGGGTCTGTGAGCTTCTAGGTAGATGCATGCAAAGCAGAGGTCAGTGCTAGTCATTTCCTGGAGAATGATCAAAACCCATAGTTAAATGGATTTTAATGACCATAGAAAAGAATCAGAAGACCCCCATTTTTCACCACTGAGCTGAGCTAATCCATTAGTCACAGCCAAGTTTCTTAGCTTTGATGTTAAAGCAGATACATCTAGAGTTTTCATTTTGCACAGGAGTGGAGTTCATTTGCCAAAAAAAAAAAAAAAAAAAAAAAAAAAAAAAAAATCGAAAATTTGCCTATAGAAGCCAGGGGTGGTGGCACATGCCTTTAATCCCAGCACTCAGTAGGCAGAGGTAGGTGGATCATCTTGAGTTCGAGGCCACCCTAAGACTACATAGTGAATTCCAGGTAAGGCAGGGCTAGAGGGAAACTCTACCTTGAACAACCAAAAAATAAAAATAAAAATAAACAAATTTGCCTGCAGGACTCAAGGAACGTGGCTATAATGTGTGTGACATACAGGGAAGGCCACCCTGCAAGTGACAGTCAGGCGACTGGGGCTGCATGGCTGTGTGATGAACAGATCACCCACCAGCCTCTTGACACTAATTTGCTTCTGTTAGCCTGTCTTCAAGCCAGAGATCTGCACCATTAGTCACACCTTTGAGTTAAGACTTTGAAGGATGGTCTCCATGCGCTCCAATGTGCTAAGAGTGGGTTTAAATCAAGGAAATTGAACTCATTACTATGCTCAGAGGACAATTTTCTCAGACAAGAATAATGATACTTGCAGTGGCTTACGGAGCAGTGACTCCATCCCAAGCACTTTACCTGCTTTATCTCAGTTCACACAAACACCAAGTTATGAAGTCAATCTCTATGTCAAGAGGTCATAGAACCCTGACTGAATTCAAGTCCGTATTTGCTGAAAGCCTTTCTTATTTCCTAAAGAATGACTTATACACCGTGAAGTTGGTCAAGACACTAAACATTTCCATCACCCCAGGAGACTGCTTCATGTTCCCCCTTCTGGTTAGTTCTCCTCATCTAATAAAGGAACACAGCCCTAGTTCTTGACTTGTTGGCTGTGCACAGGAAGACATGTTCCGGTAAGCTCAGGAATAAAATGGTCCTAAACTAAGAATATTGAGAGTGTGCATGGTGGGAATGGGAAGGCTCCTAAGGGAGCTGCTTCTTGGGTGACACAAGGGTTTTCTGTGGGTACCACTGGCCCTTGCAGCACATTCTGCTACCTCCCAGGTAGTTGGGACAGCCACGAGGCACAGCATCAGTGCGTGGCTCTGAGCCTGCACGGCTCACGCACAAGTGGTCCTGCATATCAAGTAGAGCTGGTCTCTCCCACTGCCGGGAATCCCGGGCTCTTAACAAGAAACAGAATGCTGACAAATGAAAAGGAGATGTGTTTGCTGGCACAGAGTCCAAGGAGTGGGAAGACAGGCCAAGCCTGGGATCCCACAGGAAGTTTCAAGCCCACTCTCTGATTCTTAGTTTAGCTATCATCAACTCTCCCCAGATCCAGGGTTTTCCCATTGCCAAGTTTCAGTGAAGCTTCTCCCACTGTCTTTCCTTCGGCCCTGATATACAGGCAGCTATTTGGAATTTTATAAGCCCTTTCTGTACTGCTTCGAGTTCACCACATCCTCTTTAGGAGAGCTCCCTACAAGCTGTCAAGTGCTGCCTGGCAGCTTGTATTTGATTTAAAAAAAAAAAAAAAAAAAAAAAAACAGTTCTTCTATTTTAACTAGATCTGGAGTCCTAAGTAGTTGGCAGGCTTAGGAGACACGCCCCAGGGAAGCCCTGTGAATTAAACTGAGAGACAACTAGAGTCAGAGATCAAGAGCTGGGTATGTAGATTTCGGTTGACTGGGGCAAGAGGAGGCAGAAAGGGAGGGAAGGCTGAAGACAGAAGAAAGGTACCAGGAGAAAGGGGAGTGGATGGGAAGAGACAAGGGAGAGAGAGTACAAGAAGACAGAAACAGGTGAGAACATGAGATGGAGAACAAGGGAGGCACTGGAAAGAGAGCTGGGAGGAAAGAATTACAAAGGACAATAGAGAAATCTACAACACAATGAAAGTGGGCTTTGGAAAGATTGATTATCTCTGTTAATTGCTGACACGTAGCTAAATGCTGCCAGATGTTGACATCAACAGAGAAAGTTGGACACCAAAGATCACCCTGTCAAATGTCCCGCCTATTGTGTTCATAAACCCGGTAAGTGTGGGTTTTGATCTGCTCTTGATTTGGGTAGCTATGAATATAGACTCAGAATCATGATTGGCACTTGTCAGTGGTGCTCTGTTTTACACATCTGAGAAATTCGTTTTTTAAATTTTTATTTATCAGACAGAGAGAAAGAGAGAGAGAGAGAGAGAGAGAGAGATAATGGATGCACGTGGGCCTCCAGCCACTGCAGACCAACTCTAGACGCATGCACCACCTCGTGTATCTGGCTTCCATGGGTTCTGAGGTATCAAACCTGGGGTGCATAGGCTTCTCAGGCAAACGCCTTACCTGCTAAGCCATCCCTCCAGCCCTGAGAAATTCTTATTATGAGAGAAAGAGAAGTAAAGAGAAATAAGTAAAGAGATACCCGTTCTCCCTGTTTTTGCGTGTGATGTATGTGGATAGTTACGTGTATGTGGAATGCATGCGCACGTGTGTGCAGATGCTTACACCCCATGCATATGAGTGTGGAGGCCAGAGGATGATGTCGGATTGCTTTTCCACTTTGTTTTCCTAAGACAGTCTCTCAGTGAACGTGCAGTTCCCCATTTTCCAATTAGATTGGCTGACCAGGGAGCCCCAGTGATGCTCCTGTCTCTGCACCCCTCAGCACTGGGATTACAGGCATATGAAGTCATGCCTAGCTTTTTACGTGGGTGCTGGGGATTGAACCCAGGTCCTCATGCTTGCATAGCCAGTGCTCTTATGCGTTGAGCCATCTCATCTTCCTAGGCCCTTGTCCCCTTCTTTGAACTCTAGCTAGAGAAGTTCTTTAGCTGTTCCAACCATGCTGAAACTTGTTAGTGGATTTTTTTTTTTTTTTTTTTGAGAGAGAACTGGCAAGGGCCTCAGCCACCGCAATCGAACTCCAGGTACTTGCGCCACCTAGTGGGTACACGCAACCTTGCTCTAGCCTCACCTTTGTGTGTCTGGCTTAAGTGGGATCTGGAGAGTGGAACATGGGTCCTTGGGCTTCACAAGCAAGCCCCTTAACTGCTAAGCCATCTCTCCAGCCTGGGCAGTGTATTTTTCAGAACATTCTGTGAGAGAAATCAGGGGAGTCAAAGGGCCCAGTGAAGCTGAGATCATTGGAATACTGCATCCCCAGGACTACCCGAGTTCTCCTGCATATGCTTGCCGCTGTGTGAGGCTAGCGGGTATGATTCTTTGGACAAGGCATACATTCATTGACCAAGTCCAGAAATACTTTGTTGGGAACTTGGTATTTTGCCAGACTCTTTACCAATCTCTAAAAAAAAAAAAAAAATGGAGAAGACGCATTAACTACCCTGAATCTCCTCACAGAATGTGATTAAATTGTGACTAATTATTTCAAAACTGACCCGGTCTCTTCACCTTAGTCTGTAAACTCAAGAGGCATAGCTATGCTATTTCTCTTTCCCCATCACTTGGCACAATGCAGCTTAGCTCCTTTTCATTAGAGGAAGGAGGTTGATGGAAAAAGTTAATGTTTATGTCATACTTACACCTATTATCTGCTTTAACTTCAAAACAGTCAGATGAAGTGAGTTTCATTTCCCTCATTTTGCAGTTAAGGAAATAGGAAACAGGGCTGGAGAGATGGCTTAGTGGTTAAGGTGCTTGCCTGCAAAGCCAAAGGACCGAGGTTCAATTCCCTAGTACCCATGGAAGCCAGGATACACAAGGTGGCACATGCATCTGGAGTTTGTTTACAGGTGCTGGATACCCTGGCACATTAAATGTTTTGAAACTATTTGATTAATGCAAGTGATTAATATTTTCCTCCAGGACTAATGGAGAGAGGGAGGGAGAGTGAAGAGGAATGGGAGGAGGGGAGAAAAATATCATGGTTTATTATCTGTAAGTATAGAAGTTGTCAATAAAAAAAAAAGAAAAAAGAAAAAAGAAAAAAATATTTTTCTCCAGGCAACAATTCCTTAAAAATAATGTTAATTAAGGTAATCAATATAAATTTACGTATTTTAAGATAAAATGAAAAAAATCTCAGGCAGGTATGTTTTATTTTCTAATTCCTCTAACCAACATTAGTGACAGCACATGGATTGCAAGAAACTTCTTTGAAGACTCACTTTTCATGCTAAAGTTCATGGACTTTACACCCTGCTCTATGCTAGACATTAATGCTCTCTACCAAACACTTTCATTTATTCTGAGCACATAGAGTTGGCCCTCCTTGAAGATGGATGGCTGTCTATGACATACTTTGACCAAGGAAGTGTTTGGAAATGGCAGGAGCCACTCCCAGGTGGGTGTAATAACATCTGGCCCATAGTTTAGTCCCTCAGCAGGCAGTAAGCAAAGTCCTAGAAGATGGATTTTGTGAAACTGGATCTTGGAATGAGGACAATTTGGAAATTAGTTTGCAGCTGCTCCTGACTGGCATGTAGCAGGCACAAGAAATGAATTTTGCTTTAAAGCAATTGAGACTGGAAAGTTTTGGTTACAAAAGCCTACAAAATTTATAATATATTCATATATTCATTCCTATTTATATGATATGCATGTTTCTCCCTATGTTTTTTGGTATCCCCAGATTATTTTGATAATTTAAAAAATTTTTTTCCAGGTACGGTCTTGCTCTAGCATAGGGTGACCTGAAATTCACCATGTAGTCTCAGGGTGGCCTTGAACTCAAAGCGATCCTCCTATCTCTGCCTCCCAAGTGCTGGGATTAAAGGTGTGCGCCACCACGCCCGGCTTTGGAGACATTTTTAAAACACTCCTGAATGACATGACACATTTATCTGGGATTGTGTCCTACTTACACTTTTCCTCAGTGTGAGAAGCCCAGAACGTGATGTTCTCTAAGGATCCCCTCAAATGCTAACATCATGCCATGCTACGTACCAGGAGAGGAGATAAGTGGCACCGTCAAAGCTATGCCCATGTCACTTACCTAAACCAGAGGAAATTAAATAATTTGATTGGTGAGATATTACACCTGGTTGTGGAGCACTTGATTTGATTGTCATAGCTGATTTGATTTAGTGGGCATTGTTTCCTGTGTTTCAATGAAGGAATTTCATCGTGCACCCATCCAAATAATGGTTTAGGCCACTGGCCTACCAACCGTTGGTAGCCCCAGTCACAGCTTGACCCTAGGACAGAATATGAAATTAATTGGCTCAAAATTCAAGTTATCTTTTTTTTCCTGTAAGCGTCTTTATCAAGCACCGTCATGTAATGAAAAATAGTGACCAGTTGTAAATATTTAAAATTTACAATCTTCCCTGTATACATGCCACACCAAGAGGGCTAAATATTTTGTGAACCTATGAACTTTGGGTCAAGTATAATGGAACTCTGTGCAGACCTCAAGAGCCTCATTCCAGCATTCTTTATGGGCAAGAGTGAATCATTTCTTGCCATTAATGACAACTGACTCTGAGTCCGTGCTGCACAATGAAAGTGAAAGAATGGCTTGTAGACTCCAGGAATCCAGTGACTCGTGGTTGTGTGCATGCAAACAACGCCTGTGTTTGCTGTGGTTACTGGAAAGTCACAGCACCTGTAGAATGAACGAACAGACCAGTGAACAATCAGGTAATGATTGAGAAGGTCTGATGAATCCCTTTGTTTCAGCCACTTTGCACAAGCGAGGAAAGTATTCTTGTGACCATCCAGGGACGTACCTCGTCATGATTCTGTGCCTGTGCTTTGGAGCTGAGTCTGCATTTGATTTCTGATTTCACCTTTGCAGCTTGCGTTTTCCAAAGGTGTTCACACCATCTCCCACACTGTATTCTCTTTCACAGCATGCACATACCACTCTACCACCACCACCACCACAAACTAATCAAGTTCTCCACTACACTGAGTGAGTCTGGGTAAGCCTTGTGTCTACTTTGAGCGTCGAATTCAGCAGACATGATGATGCATTGCTTAGGTCAGAGCCTTCCACTGACTTGGGCACACCAGGTTCTTGGCCCCCTTGGAAGCCAGCCACGCTGTAAAGAACAGATGGAGATTGTTACAGCCAGGCAATGAAGTTCTAGTTGGCTTACTGGATAGGGGGTGAAAATATATAATAAATCCATAGTTTTTGAGGGAAAATAGGATGAATTCAACACAGAACACGGTGAATTTGCTTAGCCTTTGAGGCACATGATTTTGGGAGGGAGTTAGTTGCCTATACTTATTTGAAACTCAGAAGAACAAAGTGTGTTAGAGATGTAGACCTGGGACTAACAGGAAATAGATGGTAATTAGAGACACTGACGTAAACATAAAAGAGAGAAGGAATATTGTCGTCTAAGGAAGGATCAGAGGAGAAATTCGGAAGAGAACGGGTGCAAACCCAGGAGAGCTCTGTTTTACAGCGCAGGCGGCAACAGGCTTGAAAACAGCATGGTGAGTTGTGCCAAACATTACAAGTTGAAGATGGGTCTACTTAGAAAGATCGGGAAGCTTGAGTCTCTAAGTTCTGACTGGCTTCAGCTGGAGGTTGAATCTGCCTGAACTTTTACCTGCCAGATGCACTTGTTGGAGATTTGGAAAGAGAAGTTGAACAATTTCTCCAGGTCTTTGAGCTATTTCTGTGGTTTCTGATAACAAACACATGTATGGACGAGAGAACTCAGTTCTACTCGGATAGAACACATGGGATTGTAAAGGACATCAAAAGTCAAGCTACGGGACTGGAGAGATGGCTTAGTGGTGAAGGCACTTGCCTGCAGGTGCCTAAGGACCCAGGTTTGATTCTCCAGTACCCACATAAAGCCAGATGCACAAGGTGACATATGCATCTGGAGTTCGTTTGCAGTGACTGGGGGCCCTGGTGTGCCTATTCTCTCTCTCTCTCTAATTCTCTCTCTCTCTCAAATAAATAAATAAAAGATTTTTTAAAAAGTCAAGTTAAGAAATCTAGGAAACATGTCTTTTCAAAAAGATAGCATGGAGCCGGACCTGGTGGCGCACGCCTTTAATCCCAGCACTCGGGAGGCAGAGGTAGGAGGATCGCCGTGAGTTCAAGGCCACCCTGAGATTACATAGTGAATTCCAGGTCAGCCTGGGCCAGAGTGAGACCCTACCTCAAAAAACCAAAAAAAAAAAAAAAAAAGATAGCATGGGCCAGATGTGGTAGTGCACACCTTTAATCCGAGCACTTGGGAGGCAGAGGTAGGAAGATTGCCAGGAGTTCGAGGCCATCCTGAGACTACATAATGAATTCCAGGTCAGCCTGGGCCAGAGTGAGACCCTACCTCGAAAAACCAAAAAAAAAAAAAAAAAAAAAAAAAAAGATAGCATGGGCCAGATGTGGTGGTGCACACCTTTAATCCCAGCACTTGGGAGGCAGAGGTAGGAGGATTTCCAGGAGTTCAAGGCCACCCTGAGACTGCATAATGAATTCCAGGTCAGCCTGGGCAAGAGTGAGACCCTACCTCGAAAAAAAAAAAGATAGCATGGATTCAGTTTAACAGCAAATACTACCAAGTAGAAGTTTATAGATGTGGGCATGCAACATTAAGATTCGGACTCCAGAATATCACTGTATTAACTTCAAATAAGAGGATCCAGTTAAGTCATGAAACACATCCGTCTGCTTGACCCCTTCACAGCATGAAAAGTGGCCCTGTGGGAGAGAAAGGGGCACAGAAGGTGTGCTTGGAGAACAGACATGCGGTTACAGCTTTGGGATGTGGCTGGGCTCTGGCTGGGCAGACACTAGAGGGAAAGCTTGTGAAGGACTGCGAGCTGACTTGAATTGGCTCCTTTGAAGCATCAAGACGTCAGACAGATAGCCGAGCCAGCGCCAGACTCAGCACAGAGTGGTTGTTCCTGGGAGCTGAAGCTCTGTGCTTCTTTACACATCCTTTAAGTTACCTCTATTAATGAGATTTTCCACTGTTTTCCGTAGAATCATAGACAAATCGGGAATTTGGGGTTGGGGAGGTGGCTTAGCGGTTGAGGCGCTTGCCTGCAGAGCCAAAGGACTTAGTTTCCATTCCCCAGGACCCACATAAGCCAGATGCACAAGGAGGTGCATGTGTCTGGAGTTTGTCTGCAGCAGCTGGAGGCCCTGGCATGCCCATTCTCTCTCTCAATCTCTGCTTCTCTCTCTCTCTGAAATAAATTAAAATTAAATTTTTTTTTTAATCTGGAATTTATGATCTTTTCCATTTACTATCTATTGCAAAACTTCTTCTCAGAGAGGTAAGAAAAAAAAAAGACGGAATAATCCTTGTTTCTTTTTCAGCTTAGTTGTAGCAAGACTAAATTAAGGAATCCCCTACAGCCCATAATCAGAAACAAGCATAATTTACACAAATTGCTAAATTATTCTGAGCTCACTTCCCAAATACGGTCACACATCACTTAACAATGGGGGGTACCTTCTGGGAAGTATGTTGTTAGCTGGTTTCGTCATTGCCTGTTTGTCACGGAGTATATGTGTATGAGTCGACATGGTATAAATCCATCACTCCGTGTGGCCTCTTGCTGCGTTTGAGACACAGTAAACATGAGCTGTGTGAGGCTGTTGATGCTATGAAACACAGACCGTTTCTTGTAAATATTTTACAACTGAAGGAGCACTAGAAATAGTAATAAACCATAAAATACAGTACACATATGAATCCGTTTCATAGTCGTTATCATTATCAAGTGTTCTGTGCTGTACTTAAATGCATTTAGTAGACTTTCAACTTCACTATAGAACTTGCATTGCGCTGGGTTTAAGCCAGCATTGTCACAAGCACAGTGTCACCAGCAAGACATTATAATGCTGTTAGGATATCTTCACACTGCTAGGTGGTAGCAATCTTTCAGGGTCATTATAATCGCTTGTATTGTTTATTTATTTAGTTAAGGGAGAGAGAGAGAATAGGGCCTCCAGCCACTGCAAACGAACTCCAGACATATGCACCACCTTGTGCATCTGGCTTACGTGTGTTCTGGGGAATTGAACCTGAGTCCTTTGACTTTGCAGGCAAGTGCCTTAACCACTAAGCTATCTCTCCAGCCCTTCATTATAATCTTATCAGATTACCATTACTGATCAATATGCCGTGATGAGGCACTTGACTATCATTGTTTACAACTTTTTAAAAATATTATTTATTTATTTATTTATTTATTTATTTATTTATTTGGGAGAGCAAGTGAGAGAGAGAGAGAAAGAGGCAGATAGAGAGAAAGACATTGGGTGCACCAGGACCTCCAGCCACTGCAAAGGAACTCCAGACACATGCACCACCTAGTGCATCTGGCTTGCGTGGGTCCTGGGGAATCTCTTTGGCTTTGCAGGCGAGTGCCTTAAACCATTAAGGCATCTCTCCAGCCCATTGTTTACAATTTTAAAGGAATTTACTTCCTTTCATTATTACCACACCTTAAAACAAAACAAGGCAAGTGTTCACTTCCATTTCCGTATTACAGAAGAGGACATCGAGTCGTGGCAGTTTGATTTAACCAACTCAGGTCTTTAGAAGCAGCGGAGCAAAAGTAGAAACATGGTTTCTCTTCTTATATTTCGGTAGATTGTAGTGAGGTGAGGAGGGAGTCATGTTGTTCAGTGGTGTAGCCACTGGCAAGTTGCCCATATGCCAGTAGAAAAATAAAAATAAAACCCAACCATGCTCATCTCGGCAACCCAGATTAACTCAGTGGGTCCTAAAGAAAGGATATGAAAGTAGGAAGGGGACTAGTTGAGAGTGATAGGGGATAAGAAAGGGTACTGGGAATTGAATATAATCAGAAGACATTATATATGTGTATGAAATTGTCAAAAATAACGAAGGAGAAGTAATGAGAAACAGTTATATGGAAAAGATAGTGAGATTAAGAAAAAGATAAGCTGGCTGGGCATGGTGATACACGCCTTTAATCCCAGCACTTGGGAGGCAGAGGTAGGAGGATGGCTGTGAGTTCAAGGCCACCTGAGATTATATAGTGAATTCTAGGTCAGTCTGAACTGGAGTGGAACCCTATCTTGAAAAACAAAAAACAAACAAGCAACAAAAAAATAAATAAGGAAAGAAAGAAAGAAAGAAAGAAAGAAAGAAAGAAAGAAAGGGAGAGAGAGAAAGAAAGAAAGACCGGGCATAGTGGTGTATACCTTTAATCATAGCACTTGGGATGCAGAGGTAGGAGGATCGCTATGAGTTCAAGGCCAGCCTGAGACTACATAATGAATTCCGGGTCAGGCTGGGCTAGAGCAAGACGCTACCTAAAAAAAAAAAAAAAAAAAAGAATGTAGATTGATATCCATTAATTGGGGCTTACATACTGTATTTATTATTTTTCTTGTTGCTGTGACCAAATACTTCACAAGAAGCCACTTAAGGGAAGAAATGGTTATTGCTGGTCCTGATGTAAGGGGACATGGTCTGTCAAGCAGAGAGGTGTGGCAATGGGAGGGTGAGGCAGCACCATACGTCTGCAGCCAGGAAGTGGAGACAGACCCATGAGTGCTCACTTAGCTTGCTTCATTTTATTCAGTTGAGAACCCTGGTCTGTGGAATGATTCTACCCACATTCAGGGTAGGTCCTTAATCCTTCAACCTCTCTACAAAGACCCTCAGACACCTCCAGAAGTATACCTCAGAGGTAATTATAAATCAAGTTGAAATTGCAGATTTCCAACACAAAGCCATTCCTTTTCACTTGGACACCCAAACATATGACTTTAAATCATAACATTCTATGCCTTGTCCTCCAAAGCTCATGACCATCCCATAATGCAAAATGCATTTGCTTCATCTGTTAGAGTCCCCAGAATTTTCACAGTCCTAACACTGGTCAAAATCCAAGGTCCAAATCTCTTCTGAGACTCAAGGCAAAGTGTTACCTGTGAGCCCTGTACATTTTGAAAGTGTCACATACTTCTAACATACAATGGCACAGAATAAACTTTCTCATTCCAAAAGGGAGGAATGGGGCTAGAGAGATGGTTTAGCGGTTAAGGCCCTTGCCTGTGAAGCCTAAGGACCCATGCTCAATCTCTCTCCAGATCCCACATAAGCCAGATGCACAAAGGTGAGGCAAGTGCAAGGTTGCATATGCCCACTAGGTGGCACAAGCATCTGGAGTTCAATATCAGTGGCTGAGGCCCTGGTGTGCCAATTGTCTCTCCCCCTTTCTCTCTCTTCCTCTCTCTAAAACAAACTTTTTTAGCCAGGCGTGGTAGTGCACGCCGTTAGTGCCAGCACTTGGGAGGCAGAGCTAGGAGGATCACCATGATTTCAAGGCCACCCTGAGACTACATAGTGAAGTCCAGGTTAGCCTAGGCTAGAGCAAGACCTTCAAAAAAAAATTTTTTTTTAAGGGAGGAATGGAGCATAGCAAGGAAAGATCAGACCAAAACTAACCAAAATCCAGCAAGGTAACCACCAAACCTTGCAGCCCCACATCCAACATCTGAGGATCATAATAATCTTTTCCAAAGAGCTTAGGAGGCTCCACCCATTCAGATGTCTTGCTTTGGGAACATGTGGCTTCCCTCTTGGGCTGGTTCAAGGCTTTCAGCTTTCCTCTGAAAACATCCCATGTTTCTGACACCCTGGAGTCTCCACAGCAGCAGGCTCACCCCCACAGCTTTCTACACAACCCACGCAGGGAGAATCCAACCCTACTATACGTTATCTGGTTTCAGGTGCTCTCTGGAACCTGGGTGCAAGTATCCACAACTATTGCCTTTTGCATGCCTGCAAAATCAGCATGATATGGCCAATGCTAACCTCTGCTAGCTCAAGATATAGCCTGGCTGCTTTGTACCACAGCCACATTGGCCTTTCAGTGCTTTTGCCACTGAATCTGGGACAAGACGTCCCCTTAGATAGGTGTTCTGGAGTAGAGCACAGAGGGCTTATGGTAGAATTCTCAGCTCAGGTTCTCTCCTTTCAAGTAAATTTGCATTTTTACAAGCTGAAGCCTTTGATGGGGGGTGGACTTGCCCTTAAAGCACCTGCTCTATTGTCCTAGCCCGATTGCGCAATATCTGTAACACTTGGCAGCCACCTTGCTGGTAGTCTTTCTGTCTGCCTTGTTCACAACTTTAATTGCATTCTTTCTGCAGCCAACTATGTTTTTCATATCATCCAGCTTTGAAGTCTCATCGTAAACCTCAGTAAGTGCACTGAGTGGTAACCATGCCACTGACTGATTATTACGCTCTCTTGAAATTTCCTCCACCAAACAGCATCAGGACATGGGCAGACATCAGCCAGACACGTTGTCAGAATGGATTATGAAGGACCTCTAGTACAATTCCTGATAGAGTTCCTTTTCCCTCTCTGAAACCTAATGAGCCCAGCCTCCACCGTCTTTCTATCAGCATTCTGGTCTTCCACGCTCTCACCAGACTGATTCATTAGCTCTACCAACAGCAGTTTAGGGCTTCACAGCCCACATCTCCAAACTCTTCCACATTCCTCCTGAAAATCAGTTCCCAAGGCCTATGAACCCCATGGTCTGGTTTATCACAACAATGACCCCCACTTTATGGGTCCAATTTTCTGTATTAGTTACTTTTCTCGTTGTTGTGATCAAATACCTGACAAGAAGCAACTTAAGGGGGAAAGGATGTACTGAGTTTCCTAGTTTAAGAGGGCGTGGTTTGTAATATCAGGGAAGAGCTCATGGTGGCAGGAGCATGTCACTGGGACGACAAGCAATGGGCCAGGAAGCAAAGAGCAGAGAATGCTGGCCCTCAGCTGGCTTTGTCTCCCCGGGCCTCCTTATTCAGTCTGGGATCCCAGTCCGTGGACGAGTACCGCTCACACCCAGGATGGATCTTCTTCTCTACATCATCACAGACACACCCAGAGGCAGGTCTTCTAGGTGACTCTAAATCAGTCAGGTTGGCAGTGAAGATTAAACATCACATATAGATACTGAGACACTCATAGATCATGGAAGATAATCAAGGAACGCATTCTGGAATAGCGTGGACTTCAGGGTGAAAAGAAATGCTCCAGTGCCTTCAGGCCAGCTACGGCAGTGACAACCAATTTGATGTGAGAGGCTAGATGATAACATGTAAATGCAGACCCTTAGTAAATGGTCCAGCATTGAATAGTATTAACTACCTAAATTTCTTTGTCACCCAAGTTTTCCCAGTCTGCTGCCAAGATGACCTGGGTGGGTAAGGGGATGACAAGTGTCCATCCACAGGAAACTCATCGGAGCTATCAACTTTTCTTAATCTCCATGTCTTCCCTGAAACTCATCTATAATGTGACTCAATTACTTTTCCTTCCGCCTCTCCCAGACACCAGCGTTCTGGCATCTTTATTGTGTCATTAATTTCTGTTATGTTCTGAACATAGAGCGAGGAGGTCTCCAAGGCTATGGGTGACTGACAGTGTTTAGACAACTCCAATTAAGTCTCTGCTGTTTGGAGAATCTTGGGAGGATAAATAAATCACGGAGACTTTCGTTATGCAAAACTCCGTTTGGCAACGGCAACGTTCCTCCTCGGAAAGCGACGAAGATTTATGTCAAGGCAAGGATTCAGCTCGTTGATCATATCCTGCCAGAGGCGCCTTCAAGTCATGGAATGAACTGGTTAAGGTCCAGTTCAATGCTCTCAACGCAAGTCATGGCCCTTCCTGTCCCTGCCACAACTTCTTGGGTTCTTTTTTTGGGGGGTGGGGGGCGTGGGGGATGATTAGATGTGAATAGAGCTTTAGGCAGGAGTGCAGTGAGAAGGCATCCAGCTACTACAGATCAGCTGCCTGGTTCTCGGGGTCGTTCACTGCTCCCAGGACTGGTGTTTGCCTCGCCAGACTTCTCCTGGGCTCCTTTCTCCTCCACGTGTAGCCTGAACATGAGGGGAAATTTTGCAAATCTTTGGGATTTTGTTAGAAGTCTTACCTGGGTTCTTGTTCCCTCCTCGCATCTGAAGATCATCTATGAGTGGTGTTTGTAATGACCTCAGAAGTCAGGGGGGAAGGTCCAAGAAATCTGTATTAGGTGAGTTATTGAATGGCACTAAGGAATTGTTATTGATTTCATTAGGTTTGTTAATATCTGGTGGTTACATAAGATTTTGAAAATGCTTAGAAGTTGGAGAGACATTCTAGGATAATTAGAGAGAAAGTGGTTTAATGTTTAAATATGATTTTCAAAGTATTCACAATTAAAAGGAGGCAAGGGGTACGGCATTTGGTCTTATCTGAATACAGTGCTACTGGAATTTCTAGACAAAACATAAGACACCTGGTTAAATTAATGTCAGATAAAGAACAAATAGTTTTTCTATAATTATGTCTTAGCCAAAGTTTGGATGTGTAGTTGTTGTTTATCTAAAACTAATATTTGGGGCTGGAGAGATGGCTTAGCGGTTAAGCATTTGCCTGTGAACCCTAAGGACCCCTGTTCGAGGCTCGATTCCCCAATACCCACGTAAGCCAGATGCACAAGGTGGCACATGCATCTGGAGTTCATTTGCAGTGTTTGGGGACCCTGGTGCGCCCATTCTCTCTCTACCTCTTTCTGTCTCTGTCCGTGTCTCTCAAATAAATAAATAAAAATAAACAAAAAATTTTAAAAAATAACTAAAGTATTTCTCAAGATAAAGTTTATAACCACTAAGCCATCTTTCTAGCCCTCACTCGTATTTGTTTAATGCAATAGCTATATGGGCTGGAAAGATGGCTTGGCAGTTAAGGAACTTACCTGTGAAGCCTAAGGACCCAGGTTCGAGTCCCCAGGACCCACATAAGCCAGATGCACAAGGTGGTGCATGCATCTGGAGTTTGTTTACAGTGGCTGGAGGTCCTGGAGCACCATTCTCTCCACCTGTCTCCACTCTCTCTAATAAATAAATTAAAATTAAAATCAACAAAATAGGGCTGGAGAAGATGGCTTAGCAGTTAAAGCATTTGCCTGCAAAGCCAAAGGTCCCCAGCTCAATTCCCCAGGACCCACAAAAGCCAGATGCACAAGGTGGTGCATGTATCTGGAGTTTGTTTGCAGTGGCTGGAGACCCTGGCCACCCATTCTATCTCTCTCTCTCTCTACCTCTTTCTCTCTCTCTCTCTCAAATAAATTTTTTAAAAAATGAAAAAAAAAAAAGAGAGAGAAGCTGGAGAGATGGCTTAGTGGCAAAGGTCCTTGCCTAGAAAGCTCATGTAAGCCAGATGCACATGGCAGCACATGCATCTGGAGTTTGTTTGCAGTGGCTGGAGGCCCTGGCATGCCCATTCTCTCCCTCTCTTGCTCTCTCTCTCTCTCTCTCTCTCTCTCTTCTTTACTCCCTCTTTCAAATAAATAAAATAAAATAATTTTTTTAAAAAGAGGTAGAATGAGTAGGATTTCAACATGGGTTGGAATTGCAACAATGAAGAGAGAGCAAAGTAAAAAGTGATTCTCACTGCCCTTATTTGTTCAGTCAGCTAAGTGGGTTCATCTTTTCCTTGATGGAAAGAGAAAATGCAGAAGAAACCTGGAGGGAGGAGATGCTTCATTGGTCCAGGGATGCCGCGATGTGAAAATTCTGTCTCGCATGCCAGCCAAAGAACACGATAGCAGTGGGCCCCTGAGCTCAGGTTCTGAATGGTCTAGAATGAAGATGTAAGTTGAAAGCTACCTTTTGGCTTCTGTGATTCATTTACTTTCACTTCCACAAAGATATATAAATATGTTAAAGCTGTGATGAGTTTAAATAAAATAAAATTTTTATTTTATTTATTTAAGAGTGACATCCAGATAGAGAGAGAGAGAGAGAGAGAGAGAGAGATGAATGATGCACCAGGGCCTTCAACTACTGCAAATGAACTCCAGTTACACATGCCACCTTGTGCATCCAGCTTACGTGGGTCCTGGGGAATCGAGCCCTCAAAACGGTTTCTAAGGTTTCCCAGGCAGTCGCTTAACTGCTAAGCCATCTCTCCAGCCCCACAAGTTTAAACAATACATATAAATCAATTTCTTTCTTGAATAACTTGCCCCTTTGTTATACTTTGGGTCCAGAATATTCCCCCAGAGCTCACGTGTTGAAGGCCTAGTACCTGATGCTGCAGTGTTCAGAGGCGGGTCTTTTGGGAAGTGGTTAAACCAAGGGGGCTTTGAGCTCAGCTTTGGACTAATGGGTCCTTGGGAACTACATCTTATTCGAATCCTTTTTCTCTCTGTGCTTCCTTGGGACATGAATAGCCATGACCTTCCACCCTGGCCTTCTGCCATGAAATTTTTGACTCATCATGCGGAGCCTAAGGGGGAGGCACACTTGAGAAAATGGGGCTTCCTTCAGCTAACGGCAATTCCTAGAGAAGCTGTCAGCCTTCGTTCTTCAGCAGCCAGAGCTCCTGGAAGCTGAAGAAATAAGCGTGAAGATCCTGAAAGGGGCTCCTGACAGCATCCTGATTCCTCTCTACATACAGTTCTGGAACTTGCATTTAGACCTACAGGTTAGATCTTACAGACCTATCCCTTTTAGTCGCTAACGTGACTTCATTCTTCTCAAGTGCTGCCAAGCATGCCAGAGGGTGTTGTGCTACAGTCTTTTGAACCACTTTCTTCTTGAGAGTCATTCAGATTGTTTCCAGCATTTCAGTGTTAACAAACAACACTACAGGTCAAATGGCCTTCCAGATTCTAGAAGAGTAGAGCAAGTCCTCCCAGAGGAAGTCCTGTACTTCTTCCCCAGAAACAGTGATAAAACTGGAACATAAGACACCAGCAACCATCTGACGTGGCTGGAGCCCCAGCAGACGCAGATCTTGTGGGGTGAATGCTTGAAGAAGCCCCGTGCGGTGATGTAAGGGCTTCATCTTTGCTGTATGGCTCCGTGTGGCATTTTGCAGCCCAGAAGCGAGGGCACTGGTGGAAAATTCCACAGCGGGTTCAGTAAAGTGGAGCTGGGAAACCACCCTGAAGTAAGCGGAGCAATCCCAGCAGAGATGGTAAAGGAGGTAGAGAAAGGGGCCCTGAACTGATCCGTTAAGCATGCTGGCTTGGAACAGAATGAACCAGCTCAGCTGAGCAAATGATCTGATCAGATCTGCTGCCCGAAGAAATAGAACTTGAACTTTAAGCCCACCCAAGCATTCGCTTCCTAAAGCAAGGAAGGAAGTTAACAGATATCAAGAGTCATCCTAACTTCACATTCATGATATGCAGGACACAATCCAAAATGATTTGACATGTAAAAAGATCAAGAAGATGGAAACCATTCTCAAGAGAAAAGGGAGGCCACCACATCTGGCCCTGAGCTGAAACAGATGTTGAAACGAACAGAGAAGGGTGTCAGGACAGTGCATTTGCACTATATCTAGCAAAGTAAAGCAAAATAAGTGCTTAGTAGATAAAGATGTAAGAAAACTGCAGAGATATTTTAAAAACCTAGTGGAGGGCTGGAGCGTAGCGGTTAAGGCACTTGCCTACAAAGCCAAAGGACTCAGGGTTGATTCCCCAAGACCCACCTAAGCCAGATGCACAAGGTGGCACATGCATCTGGAGTTCGTATGCAGCGGCTGGATGCCCTGGCGCACCCATTCTCTCTCTCTTCCTCTCTCTCCCTCTTTCTGTATTTCTCAAATAAATAAATAAACATATTTTTAAAAATCTAATGGAAATTCTAGAACTGAGAAACAAAACATCTAAAAACATTAATTTACTGGATGATCTTAGCTATCAAAGGAAGACATCCAAAAATAAAAAGAGAAAGAAAACTCAAAAATAAAGCAATAAAATCACTTACGGAGATAAGCAGAAAGATAGAAAAAAAAAAGAACAATTAGAAAAAACATGGACCAAGAAACTTCCAGACCATATCAAAAGGTTTTATACATACAGGCAGTCCCAGGAGACAAGGCCAAAAATAATGGCCAAATTTGTCGAAAGACAGAAATTTCCACATTCAACACGCTTTGTCAACACCAATTAGAAGACACACGAAGATGATGACATGAAACACATTAGGGTTCAGGGACTGAGCCAAAGATTTCACCAAAGAAATCTTAAACATAGATTTAAAAAAAAAAGAATAAGACCATGCTGGACTGCAGGTCAGAGGATCATATGTCTGGCATGCATGACGTCCTGGGTTCAGTCTTCAGCACCACAGAGTGAGGGGTGGGGGTCCTCCTCACATAGAGGGCGACAGACTACAACAAAGAAATGACCTCTTTTTAGAAGTCATGAGTGCTAGAGAACTGTGAAATGAAAAATAAACGAACAAACAAATAAACAAAACCAATTGCAGATGAAAGAACTAAGAGAATTCATGGCCTGCAGAGTCTTCTCTGTCGTGGAGGCCAACAGGAGATCCTCAGTCTAAAGATTCTAGATGGAAATTTTGTGGAAAGAGGCATATGAAGTGGTCAAAATTGATAAGGAACTATGAAAGTTTTTTTTTTTCCTTTTCCCTCTTAACTTTTAAATAAATCTGTTTAAAGGAAAATCCCCCATTGTCTTGTGGGATTTACAATATATGCATCCATAATTTGGAGGATGAGTGTAAGACACAGAGGAGGGCATCAGCAGGCATGGCTCTATGTATTTGCAAGTTCCATATTCTACACAAAGTATTACAAGCCTATACTGACTGTTAAAAGTCAAGGATATGGGGCTGGAGAGATGGCTTAGTGGCTAAGGTGTTTGCTTGCAAAGCCCAAGGATCCATGTTTGATTCTCCAGGTCCCACATAGGCCTGATGCACAAGGTGGCACATGCATCTGGAGTTCGTTTGCAGTGGCTAGAGGCCCTGGCATGCCCATTCTCTCCCTCTCTCTCTCTCTTTCTCTGTCTCTAATAAATAAATGAATAAAAATAAATATTAAAAAGAAAAAATATCAAGGATATGCATATTGCAATCACTATCAGTCACTAAAAGAAAATTCAAAGAAGCAGAGTTTAAAAGGCCAATTGAGGGCTAGAAAAGATGGCTTAGTGGTTAAGGTGTTTGCCTACAAAGGCAGAGGACCCCAGTTCAATTTCTCTCTCTCTCTTTCAGATAAATAAATTAAAAAAATATATTTTAAAAAGCCAATTGAAATTTAAATAGAATTTAAAATATCCAGATAATTTGAAGAATATAGTCTAAAAAAACAAAGGAGATGAGTAAAGAAAATTATAAAATGGTAAGCCCACCCAAACATATCATTAATTGTGTTGAATCATAATGGAGGGGAAAAATCGATTCAATCAAAAGGCAGAAATTGTCAGAAAGGAGTTAAAAAAGAAAAAAATATGCACTATAACAATTAAAAAGGATAAAGGACTGCAGGGGGGTGTAAACATCAGACAAAATAGTTCAAGATGTGAGTGAACTGTGACTTCTAAAACTATGTCAAAGCACAAAACCCCTCCTACCCATGACACTGACCTTATCTAGAAATAATGGTGCTAATATGATCCAATCAAGAGAGGGAGATCACAGTGTGTTAGGGTGCACCTTAATGTCTGAAAACAGGAAAGAAACAAAGATGCCAGGGAGAGGACCATAACATGACGAAAAAGACAGAGGTTTGATTCATCTACAAGCTAAGACCCGCCAAGGGTTGCGGGCAGTCACTGCTAGTAGAAGAAGCAAAGAGAGATGTCCTCAGAGGGAACATGACTCTGCCAATATCTTCATTTTGGAGTTTCATATTCCAAAACTGAAACAAAATTGGTTTCTGTTTGTTTGAAGCATCCTATTTGTGTAATTTTTAATGGTCAAGACAAAAGGGATTATCAGAGATATTAAAAGCATCAGTAAATTAAACAAGGGCTAGAGAAATGGCTTAGCAGTTAAGGCACTTGAATGCAAAGCCAAAGGACCCTGGTTTGATTCCCCAGGACCCATGAAAGCCAGACGCACAAGGTGGTGCATGTGTCTGGAGTTTGTTTGCAGCAGCTGGAGGCCTTGGCATGACCATTCTCTCTCTATCTGCCTCTTTCTCTATATGTATCTCTATCTCTATTTGCCTCTCTTTCAAATAAATAAAAATTAAATATTAAAATAAATAAATAAATAAATACATTGAACAAAACTACTATAAGGTAAAAGCAAACATGATTAAAGGAAGAAATTGGCAACTCTATAATCTTAGAGTTTTTAATAATCATCCTTATAAATTAATACAATAACTACAAGGGAAAAGAAACCAGCAGAGGGCTGGAGAGATGGCTTAGTGGTTAAGGTGCTTGCCTGCAAAGCCAAAGGACCCAGGTTCGATTCCCAGGACCCACATAAGCTGGATGCACAAGGCACATGCATCTGGAGTTCGTTTGCAGTGCCTGGAGGCCCTGGTGTGCCCATTCCCTCTCTCTCTCTCTCTCTCTCTCTCTCTCCCTGCCTATTTCTGTATCTCTCTCTCTCTTAAATAAATAAATTTAAAAAAAATAAATCAGCAGATATAGAAGAATAAAATGACCAGCCACATAAATACATAAAGGAAATAATAATTGCTACTCTTAGAACATTCCTTTCTGCTTTCTATAATTTTCCTCATGTCCTCAATTATATCCTTGGTCTTTCTTTTGAATATATATATGCCCTACTTCTTCCTAAAAATTGTGCCTATAAATGTTTTAAATTTACTTTTAAAATCTTTCATAAATCATTACTTATGCAAGGCCCTTTTTTTTTTTTTTAACCCATGCTTCTTGGCAATCATTCTGAAGTCCTCTCCCTTTTTAACCAATGTATCTCTTTACAAATTGTTATTTTCAAAATTAACAGTCCTTCTTTATATGTTTATGATTGGGTTTCCTTAAAAATAACAGCAAATGCTTCTATATTCCTTCCACTTATTTTTGTAAATCAATAAAGTCTACTTTTGCCCTCCTCAACTCCTTATCTGCATTCCTTAATTTCTCAAAATCTGTGACACCCTCACCTATAAATGGCAGGCTTCCATTGTCACTTTTTTTATATGAAGTACAGAGACAATTTCTTCATTCAAAACATGATGAATGAGACAAACATGTAAAATAAGTACTATTTTTAAAATAACTTTTATTTATTTGCAAGCAGAGAGAGAAGAGAGACAGACAGAGAGACAATGGGCATGCCAGGGCCTCTAGCCACTGCAATGAACTCCAGATGCATGTGCCCCTTGTACATCTGGCTTATGTGGGACCTGGGGAATTGAACTTGGGTCCTTTGGCTTCACAAGCAAGCGCCTTAACCGCTAAGCTGTCTTTCCAGTCCCAATAAACACTATTTTTATCCTGAAAAAACTAAGATCAGCATTGGGCAGCAGTAGACAGGATAACCTCAAGCAAAATACAATCACATTCCTGTTGTGAGAACAGGAATGACTCTGGGATCATAGAGGAGGCATGGACTGTAGACTGCTGTGGCCGGCTTCCTGAGCAAGCCATGTTCAAACTGAGGCTTACACAGGTACTAAAAGTGAACTAAACAAAGGTTGGGGCTCCAGGTAAGAGGAACAGCGGCTGCAAAGACCGTGGCGAGCTCCTCTTGCAGGTTAACTGGATCTTCATACAGCTTTTCTTCCATTGATTCATCATGCCCACAAAGCATCTTTTGTTTTGTGTCTTGTGTTTGATAGTACTTTAAAGTTTTTTTAATGTATTTTTATTTATTATTTATTTGACAGAGAGAAAGGGGCAGAGAGAGAGAAAGAGAGAGGGAGAGAATGGGTGCGCCAGGGCCTCCGGCCACTGCAAAGGAACTCCAGATGCATGCACCACCTTGTGCATCTGGCTTACGTGGGTCCTGGAGAATAGAACCAGGATCCTTTGGCTTTGCAGGCAATTGCCTTAACTGGTAAGCCATCTCTCCAGCCCCTGATAGTACTTTATGCATGGTTACTAATCATGACATAGTTAAGGGTCATCTTAATGTACTTCATTTTCTCATTTTCTAGTCTTAAAGAATTCTTCAATAGAAAATTAGTAGGTGAGGCCCCGGGGATGGGAGATTCATTTCCATACATATTCCTCACACATTCTTAAATTCATAAAGCAGCTGCTTTTTAGTACATTAGTTTCCTGATTAAATAGATGGGACTCAGGCTAGAGAGATGGCTTAGCAGTTAAGGCATTTGCCTGCAAAGCCTAAGGACCCTGGTTCGATTCTCCAGGTCCCACGTAAGCCAGATGCAAAAGGGGGCACATGCATCTGGAGTTTGTTCATTTGCAGTGACTAGAAGCCCTGGTATGCCCATTCTCACTCTCTCTCTTTCTCTCTCTCTCTGTCTTTAATAAATAAATAAAAATTTAAAAATCTTTAAAAAAAATAGATGGGACTTAACAGGCCGACCAAACATGCACAGGTTGACAAAAAATAGGAGGGATGGCCACTCTTCCTCTTATCCAACCCCCAAAATGACCATTAGCAGTTAACTCAACCCTCAGTATTCTCAAAGACCATTCGAGTAGATTGTGAACTCCTTGTGGGCATCAATGGACACTCCATTCTCACTTGTATCTAACCCTGACTTTTTCATCCGAAATTTCATAGAATGCAAAACAAAAGCATCTATTGCTAGTTATGCTTGTCTTTTACTTGTGTTCATCAAAAAGAGAAATCTCTGTTCAGGTCTGCCCTGGTTATGTAGAGCCCCTGGTTATGGACATTCATCTGTCAATGTCCAGTAAGATATTTAAGGTTGTTTGTTCACCGTCTTGATCAAATATCATCACAATGATATCAGTTTGTTACGGTTAAAGAAAAACACAACTCTTTGGCTACTGCGACTTGTATTAGCTTCAAACTTGGCCCAACAACTTTGAACGTCAGAAAACGGCTTGCTAATAAGGAAATCAAGAATTAGAAAAAGGGAGCCGGGCGTGGTGGCGCACACCTTTAATCCCAGCACTCGGGAGGCAGAGGTACGAGGATCGCTGTGAGTTCGAGGCCACCCGGAGACTACATAGTGAATTCCAGGTCAGCCTGGGCCAGAGTGAGACCCTACCTCGAAAACAACAACAACAAAAAAAAAATTAGGGAAAGGGCTGGAGAGACTGAACAGGTAAGATTGCTTGCTGCGCAGACATGAGGGCCTCGTTGGCCCCGGGTTCAATTCTTAGCATCTACATAAACAGCTGGATCTGGCCACACAAACCTGTAACCCCAGTCCTGTGGGCGGTGGAGACAAGAGGATCACTGGGGCTCACTGGTCAGAGGTCTGACTGAAAGTGGCAGCTTCTGGTTCAGTGAGGCTCTGTATTTCAATGAAACTAGGCTGAACAGTGTACAGGAGGATGTTGAACGTTCTGCTCGGGCCTCTGCATGCATGTGCATGGGGTGCACACATCTGTACATGCAACATACCCACATCCTTACACACAGAAAGAGAGAAAGAGGGAGAGGGAGAGAGAGAGAGAGAAAGAGAGAGGGGGAGGGAGAATATATTTTTAACTTTCTTTTTTTAAAAATATTTTATTTATTTGAGAGAAAGAGAGACGAAGAGGCAGATAGAGAGAATGGGCACACCAGGGCCTCCAGCCACTGCAAACAAACTACCGATGCATGCGCCCCCTTGTGCATCTGGCTTACGTGGGTCCTGGGGAATTGAACCAGGGTCCTTAGGCTTCGCAGGCAAATGCCTTAACTGCTAAGCCATTTCCTCAGCCCCTATTTTTACATTTTATTTCAAAAATGAATGGCAGTGAGGTTAGCACAGAGAAGTTCAGGAAGTGACTGGCTGTATGATGGAGTCATTTCAGAGTTCAGCACCCCCCCCCCCATTTCCTTTCCCATTCCAGAAGCATTTGGTTGGCTGTTGCACAGCTTCCAACTCCGCTCAAGTAGGGCTTTGTTTATCTTTGCAGGGACAATTAAGTGGCAGGAATGTGTAACATGGTAAGGCACCGCCCAAACAAACAGCTCTCACAAAACTCCACGTAGAAGCAACCATTGTTGCTGGCGGGTCCACAAGTCGGACAGGCTCATCTACCGCAGAAGGGGCCCATGCTGTCTGCTGCTTACAGGGAAAACCTGGACCCACAATGGGCCCAAATTTTACAGCCCAGATGAGCAATTGGTTCACTCCACTAACCTAGGGTCACAAACCTTATGGGACTCCTTGTCCATCCAGCTGGAAAATTTGGTAAGATGTGAGCTTGGTCTAAAAATCATTTGTGGTGCAGCTGAGCTGCTGTTCCAGGGGGTATGGGAGGGGAAGGCTGGCTGTGACTGAGCTAGAACGCCTTGCGGACTGGACTGTGGTTAGTAAAAGTTAGTTTCCCTCATAGATGATGAAAGAGAGGGAGAAAAGAACCAAAACATAAAAGAGGGTCTAGTTGGGAAGCAGAAAGGATTCAGTGGGAGGGAAACAGGAGAGAGGGGACAAATGAAAATGGGAGGGAATTATGACGAAATCAATATATATTATGTACACACATGGAAAAATTTGAAAAGTTAGACAGGCATGGTGACGCACGCCTTTAATCCCAGCACTCGGGAGGCAGAGATAGGAGGATCACCATGAGTTTGAGGCCACCCTGACACTACATGGTGAATTCCAGGTCAACCTGAGCTAGAGTGAGACCATACCTCAAAAAAAAAAAAAAAAAAAAAAAAAAAAACAATGAAAAGTTTTAAAAAATTAATTTTAAAGAGTTAGCTTCCAAAATACAAGGAAATTTCATTATGCTGGCAAGAATATTCTAGAAAGGACTGACAGGGAATCCTCTTTGCTCGCAGACAATGAATAATTGTTTCCATTTGGCCTCTGTCAAAAGTCATAGTTCTCAGGCTGGAGAGATGGCTTAGTGGTTAAGACGCTTGCCTGCAAAGGCAAAGGACCCAGGTTTGATTCCCCAGGACCCATGTAAGCCAGATGCACAAGGTGTTGTTGCATGCTTCCAGAGTTCGTTTGCAGCAACTGGAGGCCCTGGCGCTCCCATTCTCTTCCTCTTCTCTCTGTCTCTCAAAAAAATAAATAAAAATAAACTATTTTTTAAACAAAGTCATAATTCTCTGTAAAATGGATCTGGCTTCCATGAAGAGCCACACAGAGGGCAAGCTCTCTGCAGTGTCCTGTCTCCCCTGATACCAGACTATGGGCAGATCAGCTCTGCTGACTCAGCGACGAGCTGAAGGAAAATGAGAACAAAGCCATTCTCTCCTCACTGAAGGAAAAAACGTTTACTTAGAAACTAGGCACATGAGGGCTGGAGAGATGGTGGGGTGGTTAAGGCGCTTGCCTGTGAAGCCCAAGAACCCCGGGCTCTATTCCCCAGGTCCCACGTAAGCCAGATACACATGGTAACACATGCGTCTGGAGTTTGTTTGCATTGGCTAGAGGTCCTGGCATGCCCATTCTCTCTCTCTCTTCTGTGTAATAAATAAATAAAAATTAAAAGTATGCACCAGAATGGGAAGATAGTAGACTGAAAATTGGTAACTTGAAAAGAGGAAGCACTCCGAGGAAGGGAATGTGGGTACTCACAGGAAGTGGAGAATTAGCATTGCCAGGGACGGTCATTAACAAGTGTCCCAGAAATGCTGGCTTCTGAGCCGAGGTCTGGAATTCACCATGTTTTAGAAGTGCAGATGTGGGACCTGAAGGGGAGACGTCTGATAAAACCTACAAGAGCTCGGATGGTTCTCTCTCAACCCCAAAGGGGGGTTCCCAAGAGCCTGGAGAACTGCAAATGGAGCTTGGGCTAGTTCGCTTGCATGGTCGGTAACATTTGCTTGGGGTTTACTACACCTGTTAGGTGGGGCAGCTCTAGACAGTCACAGCAGAATTGTTTAGGACAAGTCAATCACTAGGAGGGAGGCGGGAATAGCAGAACAGGCAGCTGCTGTCTCTACTTTACAAATCTACAGACACCAGCTGACATATTTATCTGCTCACCCTGTCAGGGATGAGAACTGCACCTCTGCTGAGCTAATAAGGTTCAGAATCTTCTAGAATTCTGCCCTCTGCTTCACTCATCATGGATTGATTTATTTTAAATATTTTTATTTATTTATTTGCAAACACAGAGAGCAATACAGAGAAGAGAAACGGACACAGAGAATGGGCATGCCAGGGCCTCTAGCCACTGCAAATGAACTCCAAATGCATACACTATATTGTGCATTTGGCTTTATATGGGTACTGAGGAATTGAACCCTGATTGTTACGCTTTGCAGGCAAGCTTCTTAACCGCTAAGCCATCTTTCCAGCCCTCATGTATTTATTGATTCATTCAACAACTGCTAATGGAGTTCCCCACACGTGCCAGGCCCAATGCTAGGCCTCCACATGTTAAGAAAAACTTTAAGAACTTATTCTTGCCCTCTGGGTGCTTATATTCTAGGGCGGAAACTTTCATAAGCAAATAATAGACCAGAAGTACTTTAGTAAAGGTGTAGTTTCATATAGAAAATAATAAGAATGATAAATAAATCTATGAACTTAGTTAGTTGTCCGGGCTGTATGAGTCAGAACCTTGACTATCATTTTAGAGTATTTTGGGATTAAACAAGTAACATACTGAGAATAATGAGGCTCGATTTATAGCAGTCAAAGAAAGACATGCTGCACTGGAATGGGAAGCATCAGTGCAAAGCCATGGTTAATGTTATACCTATATCAATTGATACATTTAATCTACTATATATAGGTATCAGTTTTCTTTTTAAAATATTTATTTATTTATTTATTTATTTATTTATTTATTTATGAGAGAGAAAGAGAGAGAGAGAGAAAGAAAGGGCATGCCAGGGCTTCCAGCCACTGCATATGAACTCCAGATGCATGCGCCCATTGTGCATCTGGCTTACGTGGGTACTGGAGAATTGAACCGGGATCCTTTGGCTTTGCAGGCAAACACCTTTACTGCTAAGCCATCTCTCCAACTCTATATCTCAGTTTTCTAACTATACAAAAGGAGAACTAGATATATATTTAATTTTTGTTTTGTTTTGTTTTTTTGTTTTTCAAGGTAGGGTCTCACTCTGGTCCAGGCTGACCTGGAATTAGCTATGTAGTCTCAGAGTGGCCTCGAACTCACGGCAATCCTCCTATCTCTGCCTCCCGAGTGCTGCAATTAAAGGCGTGCACCACCACGCCCGGCAATTTTAAGCATTTTCATCTATGGCTATATAGAGATGTTATATCCATACCTACAGATACAGATGTATGGATACAAGTGTGCATATATGTCTAATACTTTGGGCCACTGAGATACCTCACCAGCCACAAGCAAATCAAGTGCCCGAATCTTGATGTCTCAACACCTGCCATGCTCCACTGAAGAATCAGAGTCATTTGGAGAAAGGCTAATTTCACGGCAGAGAAGGAAAAGTAGATGAGCCTGGCACGTACATCTTCCTGAACAATAAGTTAAAGAAATTCTCAAAGAATAAAGGCACTGGAGGAAGTTTGAAGGAATTTTTTTTTTTTTTGCCCTGCCAAAGTTTGGAGGATTTAAGGATGAAAGTAAATAATATTAACCGTGTATTGCAGCATACACCTGTATAACCCCATCACTCAGGAGGCTGAAATAAGATTGTAAGGGTTTTTTAAAATTTAATTTTATTATTTATATACTTTATTTGAGAAAGAGAGGTGGAGAGATAGAGGCAGATAGAGAGAATGGGCATGCCAGGACCTTCATTCGCTACAAACGAACTCCAGATGCATGTGCCGCCTTGTGCATCTGGCTTACGTGGGTCCTGGAGAATAAAACCTGGGTTCGTTGGCTTTGCAGGCCTATTGTTTTAATTGCTAAGCCATCTCTCCAGCCCAGGAGGATTGTAAGTGTGAGTCCAGCCTTGGCTATATAAATGAGACTGTCTCTCATCAATTAATTATATTTGAAGAATGAATGGTAATCTGTAAGTTTATTTGACATGAATAAATGCATGAATGAGAGGGAACACTCTTCTATTTGCAGAATGCTAAGAAGGAATAAAAGAGCTTTTAAAAAATCACTTTAGGGCTAAAGAGATGGTTTAGCACTTAATGTATTTGCCTGCAAAGCCTAAGGACCCAGGTTCAATTCCCTAGTAACCACATAAGACAGATGCACAAAGTGGCACATGTGTCTGGAGTTGGTTTGCAGTGGCTGGAGGCCCTGGTGCTCCTATTCTCTCCCTCTCTCTCTCTCAGTAAAATAAATAAAAATACTTAAAAAAACAGCTAGTAGGTAAGCATTAGATGAGAAACGGTATATCTTCATAGTCTCAAAATATTTTCTCACAAACTATGTAATAAAAAAAGGAACTAGTAAATTTAGAGATGTGAATCTTGTTAAATACATCCTGATCTTCACGATCCAATTTAATGTCACCAGTGATGAGACAAACTAACACCATGTACCACGTGAGGCTCTAAGTGGCCCTCGTAGCATCTGGGCTGCTTCTGGAAAAGATGTTTGCATTCACTCCCATTACAAGAAACACTCCGGACCCTTGGTTAGCTAGCTGTTCATCCTTACTACTCTGTGCACATTTCTACTACTGCGTGTATTATATACATTGCAAATATATCTTGTTAGGGTTTCCTTGCTCCTGGACTGTCTTCTTGGTAAGGCACAGGGTGTTACTTATCTTTGCAGACGTCCAAGGTTCACTGCCTTCCCGTGCACAGCTCTGTCATCATACTTAGACCCTCATTTGCCTCGTGTTCTCTCTTGCTTTTGTCGGAAAACAACAGTGGCATGAATAAGAAAGGAAGGCACTTGACGCTGGAGAAAACTAAATCTGGACGCAGGCAAGTTCAAAGTTAGATCAGTAGTTTCCTAGTGATGATGCTAGTGAGGAGCTCAATGACAGACCTTTCCCTCAACCTCAAGAAGGCTGTCATAAAAAAACAAAAGGGCTGGAGAAATGGCTTAGTGGTTAAGGTGTTTGCCTGCGAAGCCAAAGGATCCAGGTTCTATTTTCCAGGACCCACGTAAGCCAGATGCACATGCATCTGCAGTTCATTTGCAGTGGCTGGAAGCCCTGGCATGCCCATTCTCTCTCTCTCTCTCTGCCTGCCTCTCTTCTATGTCTCTCTCTCTGCTTGCAAATAAATAAATTAAATTAAATTTAAAAACAGGGCCTGGAGAGATTACTCAGTGGTTAAGCACTTTCCTGTGAAGCCTAAGGACCCTGGTTTGAGGTTTGATTCCCCAGGACCCACCTAAGCCAGATGCACAAGGTGGTACATGCATCTGGAGTTCGTTTGCACTGGATGGAGGCCCTGGCATGCCCATTCTCTCTCTCTCTCTCTCTCTCTCTCTCTCTCTTTCTCTGTCTGCCTGTCACTCTCAAATAAAATAAATACAAATAAACAAAAAAATCTAAAGAAAAAAAAAGAAGGCTGCCATAACTTCAAATAGCACTGTCTCATATAACAGAGCCCTGGGAAAGAGGGATATAGATCATTGGCCCTGGCCTTTATAAAATACATTTTATTATTTCTTTATTTAGGAGAGAGAGAAAGAGGTAGAGAGGTGGGGAGAGAATGGGCGCACCAGGGCCTCTAGACGGTGCAAATGAAGTCCAGATGAATGCATCACCTTGAGCATCTGGCTTAATGTGGGTACTGGGGAACTGTACCTAGGTCCTTAGGCTTTGCAGGAAAGTACCTTAACTGCTAAGCTATCTCTCCTGACCTGTTTTATTTTATTTTAATTTTTTTTTTGAGGTAAGGTTTCACTCTAGCCCAGACTGATACAGAATTCACAATGTAGTCTCAGGCTGGCCTCAAACTCACAGCAATCCTCCTACTTCAGTCTGCAGAGTGCGAGGATGGTGGCTTAAGATTTTTGATAAGCATCAGCTCAGTGAGACATGAACATTCAATATCAGGGACAGGATTTTCCAAGATCAGGCAAAGAAATAGAAGGTTGGGAAACCCCATGAAGACATTCCAATGAAATTCCCAGCTGATACTGTTGACGCCGCACTGGGAGGGACAATCATAAGAATTTAAGCAGTAGCTCAAAGTGCTCTATGACGAGCATAAAAGATACAAGAGGCCACCATCATCCATGCAAAGGCCTGGATGCTGATGGTGAGTGACAGCTGTGTGGCTTTATGCAAGCTGCAAGCCTGCTTAGCACCTTGACTTCCTCAGCTTTGCATGGAGGAAGGCCTCCGCCCCTGGGGTACTGCAGAACAGAAGAGGCACTGCAGTGCAGCATTGCCTTCGGGGTCCTGACACAAAGTGAGGGTTTCATCAATACATGATGATGATGTTGCTGCTGTAAAAGCAGCAACCGAAAGATAGTTATCATCACTTTCAAAAATGGTTTTAAATAAGAGTCATGATGAACATGTGGCTCAGTGGTACAGTACTTATCTGCTTGTTGTACAAGGCCCTAGCTTCCATGCACAGCATCACCCAAGTGCATGTTTATGTGCATACACACACATACCAATAACAAAAAATACAACAAAGAAAGAGAAAGAAGGAAAGAAAGAAGGAAAGAAAGAAAGAAAGTAAGTAACAGAAAGAAAGAAAGAAAGAAAGAAAGAAAGAAAGAAAGAAAGAAAGAGGAAGGAAGGAAGAAAGAAAGAAAGAGAGAGAGAGAGGAAGGAAGGAAGGAAGGAAGGAAGGAAGGAAGGAAGGAAGGAAGGAAGGAAGGAAGGAAGGAAGGAAGGAGAGCTGACTTAGCAGTTAAGGCACTTGCCTGAAAAGCCAAAGGACCCAGGTTTGATTCCCCAGGACCCATGTTAGCCAGATACACAAGGTGGCGCATGTGTCTGGAGTTCGTTTGCGGCAGCTGGAGGCTCCAGTGTGCCCATTCTCTCTCTTTCTCTCTCTCAAATAAATAAAAATAAGTTATTTTTTTAAAAAAGAAAAACACATGATGACAACATAGGGGAAAAAAGAAAAAGATTTTCTCCCATAGTTTGTTTTCAGGCAACCTCCTCCGCATGCTTTAGAATTCAACTGAGAGAAGAAAAGTCCAAAGGAAAATCTTAAACAGTCTAGCCAGCTAGCCTACCCTGGCTCCTCTGCTGGTGGAATCATTGCTGACAGTTTCTCAGAATGACTTCCAGAATAACATCCCCAAACATTTACTTTAAACTAAATGCTAACTGACACACACACACACACACACACACACACACACACACACACACGAGATCTATTGAACAGGATGTGTGGTACAATACAAACTGATGAACCTATCCAAGGAGCCGTAGTAGTCGTTCTGTCTTTCTCCCTCTGGGGTGGTTTGATTCAGTTGTCCCATATAAACCTAGGGGTTCTGAATGTTAGGTCCCCAGCTGATGGCAATTTACAAATTAAAGCCTCCTGAAGGCAGCATATTGTTGGGGGCAGGCTTATGGGTGTTATAGCCAGTTTCCTCTTGTCAGTGTTTGGCACACTCTCCTGTTGCTATTGTCCATCTGACGTTGGCCAGGAGGTGATGTCCACCCTCTGCTCATGCCATTTTTTTTCCCTGCCATCATGGAGCTTCCCCTCAAGTCTGTAAGCCAAAATAAACCTTTTTTTTTTTTTTTTTTTTTTTTTTTTTTTTTAGGTAGGGTCTCACTCTGGTCCAGACTGACCTGGAATTAACTATGTAGTCTCAGGGTGGCCTTGAACTCTTGGCGATCCTCCTACCTCTGCCTCCCGAGTGCTGGGATTAAAGGCGTGCGCCACCACTGCCCGGCCAAAATAAACCTTTTTGCCCACAAGCTGCTCTTGGTTGGGTGTTTTCTGCCAGCAATGCGAACCTGACTGCAACACCCTCTGTCTCTCTCTCTTTCTTTTCTCTCTGTCAGCGAGGAAGACTGAGTCTCATTGCCTGAAAGAACTGTAGTCCAACCAAAGGAGAAGCTGACCTAGACTCCTGGCAGATCTGAGTAAGATCATGTGCCTTTTACCTCTTAAGGAGCAGAAGACCTGGCAATGAAACAACCAAAACAGTACTCTGTGTGCCAAGGGAACTTCGGCAGTAGAAGGGAACTGGATTCTAATTTCCAAAAAGGGGTCAACGTGAATGGTCTACATAATAATCACCACTAAGGGGCTGGAGAGATGGCTTAGCGGTTAAGGCATTTGCCTGCAAAGCCAAAGGATCCCTGTTCGATTCTCCAGGATCCACGTAAGCCAGATGTACCAGGGGGTGCATGCGTCTGGAGTTCGTCCGCAGTGGCTGGAGGCTCAGGTGTGCCCATTATCCCCCCCTTTCTCCCTCTCAAATAAATAAATAAACATATTTTAAATAGTCATCACTATGTGAAACTGGAGGAAGTTTCTAGATTGAGTTATTAACAAAGATGTGAGTGATGGGACAGGGAAGATTTAGAGAATCAAGTTGGAGTGGCCTAATCTCATGCTCTTTCCTGACAGGTTTTCCAGGCCCGAATCAAGAATGGATGTGGAACTATGGCTCAGGTGAAGGCACTTTCCTGCAAAACCTAGTGACCCAGTTTGGTTCCCCAGTACCCACGTATATCCAGATGCACAAAGTGGCATATGCATCTGGAGTTTGTTTGCAGTGGTTGGAGGCCCTGGCATGCCCATTCCTTCTCTGTCTCTCAAATAAATAAATAGTTTTAAAAAAAGAATATGGCTGGTAGGAGGTTCCTTATCTGAGCCTTATGTGAGACACCTTTTTGTAAGGGATAAAATGTATTTTAATGTTCCATGTATAAATGAAAAGTAACTGAAGAATGTAAGAGCCACAGGGTTGTAGGCGTTTGTTGGGGCACTGTCCTTCCACCATGAGCTGATGGTGCATTCATGACCCCCACCCCACCCCCAGTTGTTACTGATACCTCCAGGAGACCAGCATGGTTCCAAGTCATAAACATGTGGCCCCGGAGGATGGAGGAGGACAAAAGGAAGCGACAACAATACAGGGGGAAGGCTACCTCGAAAGAGGAGGGGCCACAGAGGGTGGGGGAGGGGAAAGGGGACAAAAGATAATGGGACAGAAACATAATCAAATTACTGTAAGTTCATATATTAAAGTTCCCAGTAAAAAAACGTTGTTTAAGGGCTGGAGGGATGGCTTAGTGGTTAAGGCGTGGGCCTGCAAAGCCAAAGGGCCCAATTTCGATTCCCCAGGACCCACGTTAGCCAGATGTACAAGGGGGCGCATGCGTCTGGAGTTTGTTTAAAGTGGCTGGAGGCCCTGGAGCTCCCTTCCTCTCTCTCTCTGTCAAATAAATAAATAAATAAAATGTGGTTTAAGTGAACAATAGAGAAAAAAGTTATTATCTTTGTGATCTTTCCCCATCCTTGTCAGGAAAAGATCACCTAAACTTGCTGTGCTACAATGCTTGCAAGCACAACGTCCATTATCTATCTATCCATTCCTTTAAAATGCACACGACTACAGCATCTCCCATCACAAGGTGTTCTGTATCTCTGTTCTCCAAGTGGGAAGTTGTCTTGTGACTTGCTATGGGCAATAAAATGTGACAGAAGTAGCTGAAGAAAGAACTTGGTCTTTGGGGCTGGAGAGATGGCTTAGTGGTTAAGGCTCTTGCCTGCAAAGTCTAAGGATTCATGTTCAACTCTCCAGGCCCCGTGTAAACCAGGTGCAGTGACACAGGTGCACAATGTCGCATGTGAGCGGAACGGGGCACACATATCTGGAGTTTGATTGCACTGTCTGGAAGCCCTGGTGCACTAATTCTCTCTCTCTCTCTCTCTCTCTCTCTCTCTCTCTCTCTCATAAAAAAATTCCAGTCTGTTGGGCTTGCCATACACACAAAAAAAGAACTTGGTGGGCTGGAGAGATGGCTTAGCAGTTAAGGCGCCTGCCTGCTAAGTCTAAGAACGCTGGTTCCAAACTCCAGCGGTTCCGATCTCCAGGTCCCACGTTTAGCCAGATGCAAAGTGACGCAAGGGCACAATGCCACACTTGACCACAAGGGGGCGCACACATCTGGATTTCATTCACAGCAGCTGAGAGACTGCTGGCACGCCCGTCTCTGTCTCCCTCTCCCTCTCTGTCTATCTCTCTCTGTGTCTCTCTCCAAAAATAAATAAAATAATTTAAAAAAATTTTTTAAAAAGAACTTGGCCTTTAGTAACTATATGTATTTTTACTGCTTTATTTACTTACTTATTTTGAGAGAAAAAGAGAGAGAAGGACACAGAGAGAGAGAATGGGTGCACCAAGGCCTCCAGCCACTGCAAACAAACTTCAGATATATGTACCACCTCGCCAACCCTATGTGTATTTTTTCATTCTCTCTCTCAGCATCATATGAACAAGCCAGGCTAGCCTACTGCATGATGAGAGACATCACTTCCACACCCAACAGCCAGCCTGTGAATTAGGCCATTCAAGACCAACCATCCCCCCATCTGCCATAGGAGCAAGCCCAGCAGTGATCAGACAGGTCTGGTCCAGTTGGGCAGAACCCTACAGGTGACCGATTGACTCATGCCCAATCACAAAGACTCTCTGTCTGAGGGTACTGTGCTTTGGAGGTGGTTTGATGTTTAGCAAGAAGCCCATTGTTACAGCCACACATGCCTGGCCTGAGTCTAATTTGTCTTACTGTCTTGGCACTCATTCAACACATTGCCCATGCTGCGAACAAACCACATGGCAATTCCCCTCAGCGTCACGTAGTAACTCCCACCCATGCTCCTGTAAGCAACCCTAATTTAGCTCAGTGGGTAAAACAACAACAACAACTAAAAGGAGTGGAAGTAGGATGGATAGGGCTTAATTGGGAAGAATGTGTGGGGGATAAGATCAACATATATACATGTATGAAAGTATCAACGAAGAAAAAAATAAATGAGGGCTGGAGTGGTGGCTTAGTGGTTAAGGCACTTGCCTGCGAAGCCAAGGGCCCAGATTTGATTTCGCCAGAACCCCACGTAAGCCAGATGCACATGGTGGCGCATGCATGTGGAGTTCATTTGCAGTGGTTAGAGGCCCTGGAGTATACCCATTCTCTCCTTCTCTCTCTCTTTCTATCTCTCTTTCTCAAATAAATAAAATATTTAAAAAATAGGTAGATAGATGATAGATAGATAGATAGATAGATAGATAGATAGATAGATAGATGTAAAACTTCTGCAGGCTCTTCCCTCTCTCCTACCTCACTCATCCTTCATTCTGGCTGCTCGTCCTTTGACATTCACCTCAGTCACCACCTGAGCAACATGTCCCAAAACTCTTGACACTCCCAGCTGAGCGCCTCTGTTCATGAGTGTGCACATGGCTCTTAACATCTGAGTGTGCAGACAGCATATATCACACTCATCTGTTCACGAGTATGCAGATGGCCTTACTGTTAAAGTGTGTACTTAATATGGATTAAATTTAATATGAATTAAATATTGTGGTTAGCCTCTAAATGAGAAGAAAACAAAGGTCTAATGTTGACATCAGTTTGTTCTCGGCCCTAAGTTACTCCACATTGTGTAAAACAGTGTTTTGTTTTGTTTTGTTTTGTTTTGTTTTGTTTTGTTTTGTTTTGTTTTGTTTTCAGGCTGTGTCTTACCCTGAGCGACTCCATTTTACAAGTCGCACTTGACTGTGTTACAAGAGCAAATGCAGAGGCAGGATGACTCTACACATTGGTGGGCCATTGAACAAAATCATCTGTCTAGCATCACCCATGAAACAGACTGATAACTCATTTCTAGAAGTAGAAAGGGTACCACTGTATACATTTATCAAAGTAAATTGGGACTTACAGACCTAACAGGAGCGTTAAAACTCATACCAGAAAAACCAGACCTGTTAGCTTACCAGACACACCAGACTGAAGAGAGGGTGCAATGCCCTCACCTGGACCCCATAGAGAGGATGACACCTAACACTGTGATGGGGACAGCGCCACTGGTCTACTATCGGACCCTCTGGTGTTATGTGTGCCTCAAGGATCAACAAATAGAGGACTCCTGACCGTCCCCGGGGCTTCACTTCATGCTGGTCCCACTGGTGATGAAGTCTATTCAAATTACCGTCTGCCCATGTGTTTGTCTGGACCTGGTCCTGCCTCCATAGTCTCATGTTTCACCTTTGCAGTTCAGAGCTGAGCTGGTGGCCTGAATATGCAGCAGCAGCAGACCTCCACCAGTTAGCTGGCCCCACAGAGACGCTTTAAAAAATATATTTTATTTCTATTTATTCATTTATTTATTTGAGGGGGCAGATAGAGAGAGAAAGAGAAGGTAATATAGAGAGAAAATGGCTGTGCCAGGGCCTCCAGCTGCTACAAACATACTCAAGATGCATGCACCACCATGTGCATCTTATGTGGGTACTGGGGAATCGAACCTGGGTCCCTTGGCTTTGCAGGCAAGTGCCTTAGCTGCTAAGACATCTCTCCAGCCTCAGAGCCATTTAAAAAATATATTTATTTCCAAGGAGGGGAGAGAGAGAAAAATGGGCACACCAGAGCTTCTAGCCACTGCAAATGGACTCCAGATGCATGCACCACTTTGTGCATCTGGCTTTACGTGGATACTGGAGAATCAAACCTGGGTCATTAGGCTTTGTAGGCAAGTTCCTCAACCACTGAGCCATCTTTCAGTCCCTGAGACACTTTTCCCATCCCTCTCATCTTTTGCCTCTCATCAAGGTCTCTTTAATTTTTTTTAACTTTCACACATTTTTTTTGTTGTTTGTTTGTTTGGTTGGTTGGTTGGTTGGTTGGTTGGTTTTTTTGAGGTAGGGTCTTACTCTAGCCCAGGCTAACCTGGAATTCACTATGTAGTGTGGCCTTGAATTCATGATGATCCTCCTACCTCTGCCTCCCAAGTGATCCTCCTACCTCTGCCTCCCAAGTGATCCTCCTACCTCTGCCTCCCAAGTGATCCTCCTACCTCTGCCTCCCAAGTGATCCTCCTACCTCTGCCTCCCAAGTGATCCTCCTACCTCTGCCTCCCAAGTGCTGGGATTAAAGGCATGCTCCACCATGCCTGGCTCACACAGTTTTATATTATATGTTGAGCACATTCTCCTGCCCTATTTCCCTGACCCTCTCTTTTCTCACCTTACCTTGGGGTCTCCTTTGTTCCTTTTAGATAGTTTTACTTCCACTTTCATCATATATACATGATTTTATGTGACTATATAAAATCTAAGAACCACAAATGAGAGAAAACATATATTTGTCTGAGACTGGCTTAATTCATTTAATTGTGTCCAAGTATATCCATTTCCCTATAAACAACATAACTTTATTCTTCTTTATGCCTGAAAAAAATTTGTATTGTGTATATATGGCACATTTTCCTTCCCTAGTCTTCTCCTATTTGACTTTGCTAAAGCCAAGTAAACAGTGCTGCCATAAACGTTGATGTGGAAGTATCTGTGTGATCTGGTGACTTGGAGTTCTTTGTGTACATATCCACGCATGGGCCAGGCGTGGTGGCGCACGCCTTTAATCCCAGCACTTGGGAGGCAGAGGTAGGAGGATCACCATGAGTTCAAGGCCACCCTGAGACTATATGTTAATTTCATGTCAGCTCTGGACCAGAGTGAGACCCTACTTCAAAAAAAGAAATCCACGCATGGTATAGCTGGCTCATATGGTAGGTCTGTTTTTTAGTTTCACACTGATTTCCATAGAGGCTGGACGAGTTTACATTCGCACCTCAGCCAGACCTCTTTGAAATTCCTTAAACTCTGCTGTGCCTCTTTAATCACACACGCACGCGCACATGGAAAAAGAAGATTCAGGACATATTTACTATGTGATCTGAAAGTTAATATTAGTAATTAATATCAGAATAAAAGAACCTGTGTTTGCTTCCGCCAGCTATCAAGGGAAATTGGGACTCCTGGCATTGTGGAAAGACATACACATATTTATTTAAGTTTCTGACAGTGTGCTCCTGACATCTGACAAATTTGATAAATGTGCCTTTAGATGAAGAACATGCCAATTAGACTTCACTGATTGGTCCACAGTAACCAGTTGATACATTTCAGCTCCTTTCACCATTTACCCTGGTAGATGTCACCACTGTTGAGGGTTATAAGTCTACATAGGGAAGTAGAAAAGACACTTTAGCTGGGATTGGTGGCATACATCTGTAATCCCAGCTGAGGCAAGAAGATCTTGAATTTGAGGCCAGTCTGGGCCATATAGGGAGACTCTGTCCCAAAAGTAAAACAGCATTTTTTTAAAAGACACTCTGTGCACCCATATCAATTCTTTTTTTTTTTTTTTTTTCATATGGGACCAAAATCATTGAGTACAAACTCTGGGACCCATTGTTATACTTACTGCTATATCCCTGTTGAGGGATCACAGATAACCCAACATAGTGAATGCACAAAAACATTTGCCACCCCAAGAAAAGAACACAAAGCAACCTTATCTCACTCTTCAGTTTTAAAGGGTTATCAAAAAAATCCACTGGGCATGGTGGTGCATCCCTTTAATCCCAGCATTCGGGAGGCAAAGGTAAGAGGATCACCATGAGTTCGAGGCCACCCTGAGATTACATAGTGAATTCCAGGTCAACCTGCGCTAGAGTAAGACCCTACCTTGAAAAACCGGAAAATGAAAAAAAAAATCCATTGGCTCAGGAGAATGCAAGTAAAATTTTTATTTAGTTAGTTATTATTTTTATTTATTTACTTATTAAAGACAGTGAAAGAGAGAGAGAGAGAGAGAAAGAAAATGGGCATGCCAGGGCCTCTAGACCCTGCAAACAAATTCCAGATGCATGCACCACCATGTGCATCTGACTTATGTGGGTATTGGAGAATCGAGCTTCAAACAGGGGTCCTTAGGCTTCACAGGCACACGCTTAACCACTAAACAATCTCTCCAGCCCTACAGGTAAAATTTAAGACAGATGTGTTCCCTGATTTCTTACTAATCAGATTTGCCTTTAAAAACATAGTGAAGGGGCTGGAGAGGTGGCTTAGCAGTTCAGACACTTGCTGGCAAAGCCAAAGGACCCAGGTTCGATTCCCCAGTACCCATGTAAGGTCAGATGCACAAGGTGGCACGTGTCTAGAGTTCATTTGCACTGGCTGGAGGCCCTGGTGGTGTAGGGGAGCAGAGAGCTGAGAATCAGTAGAGCTCTGGAGAAATCTCCAGGAGAGGTAAGAGAGTCAGCCAGAGTCAGGATGGGTGAAGAGTGATGAAGCAGGACAATGTTTCCCTCCAGCCATCCAGTGATCACACCCTGCTGCAGAAGAGTACATGGGGTCCCACCACATGGGCACACATACATGTATATACACACACACGCACACACACCATACCGAACACCAATAGAGTACACAATGAGCAAAAAAACAAAAAAATGCAGTCAACAGCTCTTGGGAAATAGTGCTTTCTTTTCAAAGAGAGGTTGGCTGGAAATTTTCAAGAAAGTTTTGTGCTAGAGAAATAGATGGAATCCTACTAAGCCTGGCTGTCATCAAAAAGAAAGAAAGAAAGCAAGAAAGAAAGAAAGAAAGAAAGAAAGAGAGAGAGAGAGAGAAAGAAAGAAAGAAAGAAAGAAAGAAAGAAAGAAAGAAAGAAAGAAAGAGGGAGGGAAAGAAATGAAAGAAGGGAAGAAAGAAAGAAAGAAAGAAAGAAAGAAAGAAAGAAAGAAAGAAAGAAAGAAAGAAAGAAAGAAAGAAACAAAGAAAGAAACAAACAAACAAAGAAACAAAGAAAGGAAGAAAGAAAGAAAGAAGAGAAGAGAAGAGAAGAGGAGAGAGAGGAGAGAAGAGAAGAGAAAATCTGGTCTGGGCTGGGGAGATGGCTTAGCTGTCAAGGTTCAATTCCCCAGGATCCACGTAAGCCAGATGCACAAGGTGGAGCATGTGTCTGGAATTCCTTGGCAGTGGCTAGAGACCCTGGCATTCCCATTTTCTCTCTGCTTCTTGATCTAATTAGTTAATTGATTAAATATGAAAACATTGTTGTTTGGGGAAATTACCACTAGCAGCGCACACCTGCTACAACTACCTGTCCAGTTGTAAAGGTGTGTGAGGGTGACTCCCCTTTCACATACACCTCGCCTCTTCCTCAATCATATTTGCTAGGAAGACCCAAAGCTGACTGGCCAGAGACGGGTATTTGCTTGATGCCAGCCTGAAATTGAATTAAAAAAAGCAATCTGGGTACAGTGACAGGATTTTCTGCTGCGGCATGCCCACAAAGGAAGCTGGGAAGTTGCTGTGTGAAGAAATACAGTCATCAATGTGATCTGAGCATCTCTTGTGTGCCAACCACAGATCTGGGCACAGGTCGTGGTGCAGGAAGCAAAGCCGACGAGATCCTTGCCTTGATAAATGTCATGCTGAGCGAACGCCAGAAAACCCGGTGAGCCAGAGAGCGCTGCAGAGTGGTCTTTGAGGCTCCCCTCAGGGTCTTCAAGAAACTTGTGTGACCCTCCATTAACCACCTGCCTTGCTGACTCCCAGCGTGGTCACCCATTATTCACATCCCCAAGGGTCTTGAGGACAGCTGTCCACGGTGTATCGGCTCCTGGCCGCCACTTCGATGCAGAGCAGGAGGATCAGCAAGCCAGACAGTAGCAGAAGAGAATGAGAAAACGCTTTTCCCATGCATTCTACATGTCACTTCTCAAGTTTACGTCTCCAGGATTTTGTTTCTCATAATAAGGCAGACAGTAAGAAGAGGTTTCCCCCAGTGTTCAGGATGGCAGAGCAAAGGTTCATGGTCCATGGGTGTGGAAGTTTGAATAGATGGCCCCCAATATATTCAGTGTTTTATTAGTTTGTAGTTTGCTTCTGCAGCCACCTGGCTGGAGGCAGTGTCACTGGGCGGATCTTAAGATTGGTGGTGGGTTTAGGATTTCAATCTAAAGATATGCAAAGTGTGCCTAGCTGGAGTTCCTGAGGTGTGCAGTGCTGTGTGGCTTTTGGCTTGTGGCTTTTCTCTCTGTGTTTGGTCCTGTGAAAGCAGGCCAGCTTCTTCTGCCATTATGGAATTTCCCCGAACCTGTAAGCTTCAATAAATATCCCTTCCTCCTTAACTGTGCCTGGTCTGGAAGTTCATCTCAGTGAACCTGAAGCTGTCTGCTACAACGGGGTTTTACGTTCTACTACATCCAGGTGTTATTATCTAACATTTCCAAATCACTGCATGATAAGGAAGTACATTCTCCACTCTGCCTTATAATAATAAATAAAATCATTTGAAAACAAAGAGAAAAAAAAAAAAGAAACCTTCTTTCTCCCAAGGCCTCAGAGGAGAGAGGCAAGGGGAACAATAGTACACAGAGACGGGTCCAGGAAGCTTGAAACAGACTGTGTCAGAATGTGCTTGGGTTTCCAGGGGCTTTGCAACTAAGCAAAACAAGTGCTGTTTGAGTAGTTCTGAGGCGCAGCTCCTAGGACACTGTGTACCTACTTCTTCAAGGAACCTCCGCTCCTTGGGCTTTTACCTTTGGAATCTTCGACTTGCTAAGCAGCAAGCAGGCTTTTATTTTAATGAGTCCTCCAGTGAGTTGCAGATCTTTCAATTTTCTACTTGCTGATTAATTTCCTGTTGACTCTGAAGGTAAGTGAAAACTTTTCGGATGTGGCAGAAACAGCGAGTGCTTCTTGGTAATGGGACTGGGTCCCTGGGGACCAGCCTCAGGGGCTTCCTCCCGGCTGGTGGGTGGATGGCGGTAGTGTGAGGTACTTGTTCATTTACAATGGGTTCATTTGTAAGTGTGTCCCAACATAAATTTCTTTTTCACCCTCATCCAGGGTCCCGGGAGGGTCCACCTCACGCTTGTGTGTAACCAATTTCAATGAATAGCTTCCTGCTGGATCGATCGAGGATTATTGACCAGTACGGTTATCAACTTCAGATCAAATGGTAGACCATTCTGAAATTCAACAGCTATAGAAAATTCCACTCCCATAGAATTATTTTTGTATGTTTTGGGCTGTGTCCACTTATGGAATCGTTTCATCAAGTGTAGGCTGGTAGGCTCTGTTCTCCCAAATTCTGATCACTGTGTCCCATAGTGAGACTTCCGCTTTCCACCTCCAAGGCTGAACTAACCCTTGGCTGACATTAACGCATCTATCCACTCATTTGTTTGGCTAAATAGAAGGCAAAAGGAAGCAAGGGAGGTGTGATGGTGAAGGTTACGTTATCCTTTTATTCTGGTCACCTTTGCAAGCTCTGGAGACATAGTCTCCACTCCTCTATCCTCTTTTCATGATGTTCCAGTTCGATTCCGACATCTGTTCCTTGATTTACAATCAGTTCACACCGAGACTGCCCACCGTGTGCTGTCTCTGCTAGATGTTTATTGGATAACAGAAAAGCAGACACTTCTTTGTGACGTATGATGTCAGCGTCGAGGGTGGGGTGGCTCACGGTGGAAGCTCAGATCTCCTAGCTTTCCATCCAGAGGCACAGTGGTATGCCCTTGGACCCAGTACTTGACTTTTCCATATTATGAATCCTGAGGCTCTTCCTATACCCTGTCTCCTCGACCAATGCAAGCGAAGTACTTGGCTGACAGGCATTCAGGCAAAGCCAGATAGAAAGCTGAGGCCTCACAGCTCCTGGTTCCCCTCCTCCTCCTCGGTCATACTACAAGGGATGGCACTAGGAGGACCCCCAAGGACAGGCAAGCAAAACACTCCTGATCACCAGGCATCATCATTAAAAAACGGCTAAAGGAAGAAAGCAGGTTGGCTATACAGCAGTTTTCAAAATCCTGGTGAGCAGGCCATACCCCAGATCAATTTAATGCCGATCTCTGAAGGTGGGGGCCCACTCCTCAGTGAGTTCTGAACCTGCTCTGCCAAAGACGAGAGTCGCTGGCAAGAGCAATGTTGCCTACCGTGATGGGTCCCTTCAACTCCAATCCTGGGGCAATTTGCTCATGATCATCACAAGCATGCTGGCAAATCGAAGACTGACCAAAGTTTATGCTTCTTCATCCAGTCATTTTTTTTTAATGCTATCATCGATTGTGAGTTTAAAAAAATATTTACTTATTTTGAGAGAGAGAGAAAGGGAATGGGCACGCCAGGGCCTCAGGTCACTGCAAACGCATGTGCTACCTTGTGCATCTGGCTTTATGTGGGTCCTAGGTAATCGAACCTGGGTCCTTAGGCTTCGCCTGCAAGCACTTTAACTGCTGAGCCCTCGATTGTGCATTTATCATGTACCAGGCTAGACACTTCTTTTTGTGTTGGGGCAATGAGCTCGTAGACAGTATTAGAATTGGCCCCATTTTACAGAGATGGAAACAAAGACCTAGAGAGATGAAGTCTTTTGTCCCAGTGACACAATCAGTGTGTTAAATCTGAGATCCAAGCAGAAGCCCGGGGAACCAGAGATGCCTCTCCCACCTTCCACCCACACTCTGAGGGCAGCACCTACCAGAATGTCCCCTCATCACATAACCTCCCCCTTCTCCAGCACCGTCATCCAAACTCCAATCCTGGTTCATTTTCTAAATCGAGATTTTGGCTTTGTGTTAGTCTCCCCTGCCTAGAGACCAACCGTCTCCTTTCTGTCACAAAACATTATATGACCTTTGACTTGCGACTTTCATACCTTCCCTGTAGAATCTCCAGCTTCCTTTGTAACCACCTAGCCTTTTCCCTCTTGGAAGTCACTGCACAGGGCCAAGTATTTCCTCATCTTCTTCATCTTCTTCTATCCATCCCTATATAGTTTACTCTTAAGAATCTTCACCACAGAAATCAGCATTTTGTTTCCTTTTAAAAAAATATTATTTATTTATTTATGAGAGAGACAGAGAAAGACTGCACCGGGACCTTCAGCCACTGCAAACAAACTCCAGACACATGTACCACCTTGTGCATCTGGCTTACGTGGGTACTGGGGAATTGAACCTGGGTCCTTAGGCTCCACACGCAAGTGCCTTAACTGCTAGGCCATCTCTAGGCAGGGTCTTACTCTGACCTGGAATTCACTATGTAGACTCAGGGTGGCCTCGAACTCACTGCGATCCTCCTACCTCTGCCTCCCAAGTGCAGGCATTAAAGGCGTGTGCCACCATGCCAGGCCCCTTGTTTCCTTTTTAAAGGCCAAATTCCTTATTATAGGTGTGTAATTAATCACCTATTTTTTATAACAATGTTATCAGAAATTTGCTATCTTAAAACATACCTTTATCGTCTCCCATCTTCTGTGGGGCAACAGTCCAGGAACAGCTTGGTTGGCTGCTTGCCCGTGGAGCCCAGCGAGGTGCAGTCAAGCCACTGAGAGTGTTGTGGACTCATCTGAGGTTCCATGAGGAGAACCCGTTGCGGGCTCCTGGAGGTTACTGGCCTTATTTGGTTCCTTGCTGTTGTAGGACTGAGGGTTTCCGTTTTCTGTTGCCTGTTGGTCAGAGGCTGCCCTTATTCTCTTTGGGCAGTTCACAGCATGCTGCTTTCTTCTTCAGGGCATAAAGATGGTAATGACAACGGTGTAAATTGTAATCACCTACAAAGAAAAAAATCATCATCAGAGCTGGAGAGATGGCTTAGCGGTTATAAGCGCTTGCCTGTGAAGCCTAAGGACCTCAGTTCAAGGCTCAATTCCCCAGGACCCACATAAGCCAGATGCACGAGGCGGTGCATGCATCTGGAGTTTGTTTGCAGTGGTTGGAGGCCCTGATGCGCCCTTTTCTCTCTCTCTCTCTCTCTCTCTCTCTCTCTCTCTCACACACACACACACACACCTCTTTCTCTCTAAGTCTGTCTGTTGGAAATAAATAAATAAAAATTTTCAAAAATCATCTTCTAATTATCTTTGCTGCATCCTCTTGGTTGAAGACAAATGTAAAGACCAGCTCACATTTCAGGAAGAGGAGGAGGAGTGAGTTCCAGAAGGCAAAAGAAAAGCAAAAGGCCCCTTAGAGCTTGTTGCTATGGACCATGGTTACCATGCTGATACTCTTCCCACTGTTCCCATGTCCTCCCACCATTACTCTGTCTTTGTTCGGGTTGCCTCAAATTTGCAGTTCACCTAACAGTAAGATCAAAGGACAGGGAAAGGCATTTGGGCAGAAGGCTTGTATGGTGCTTTGAGGTACAGTTCGGTCCTGTAATCCAGGGCAGGGAATAGCTGGTGCCCTGAAAAGATTTGAGCACTGATTTGTATGAAAGAGTCAACTGTATGTGACTAGGAAGAGTATGAGTGCTTCCTGCTAATCAAGTGAAGCCTAAGGACCCATGGGTTCGATTCTCCAGGTCCCACGTAAGCCAGATGCACAAAAGTGAGGCAAGCGCAAGGTCTCACATGCCCACTAGGTGGCACAAGTGTCTGTAGTTCGATTACAGTGGCTGAGGTCCTGGAGCACCAGTTCTCTCTCTCTCTCTGTCTGTCTGTCTCTCTCTCTCTCTCTAAAATAAGAAAAATAAATAATTTTTTAAAGGCAAAAAAGAACCAAATGGTGTGGTGCTTGATTCTGAGCCAATATAATGCTGAGTTTCACCTTAGCAGGAGCAGTAAAAGAAGAGATCAGAGAATTTACATCAGACTCGGTTCTGTTTGTAAGGAACAGATCATTACTGAGTGACATAAACAAGGAAAAGAATTTGTCTCTCATGTTCTAGAGGTCTGTGTGGTGGGTTGACTGAAGTGTCCCCCATACACTTAGGTGTTCCAAATGCTAGGTTCCCAGCTGATGGAGAGGTGGGAATTAACGCCTCCCGAGGACAGTGTATTTTGGGGAGCAGGTTTATGGGTGTTATAGCCAGTTTCCCCTTGCAGTGTTTGGCACACTCTCCTGTTGCTGTTGTCCACCTTATGTTGGCCAGGGGGTGATGTCCACCCTCTGATCATGCCATCATGGAGCTTCCCTTCGAGTCTGTAAGCCAAAGTAAACCCTTTTTTCCCCACAAGCTGCTCTTAGTCGGGTGATTTCTGCCAGCAATGCGAACCTGACTGCAACAGTGTGGAAGGGAGCTAGCACAAGGTTGGTAAGTGATCCACAGAGCAGGAGGCCTTGTCTATCAAGGCCAAGGAGAACTCTACTTCCCAAGTGCATTCCAAGATTACATCGTTGCAGATATGGGATTAAACAGAAGGCATGGAGGTAATAAGTTAACAAGAACTTCTCTGTCAAAAACTTATAAATAGGGCTGGAGAGATGACTTAGTGGTTAAGGAACTTGCCTGCGAAGCCTAAGGACCCAGGTTTGATTCCCTAGTACCCATGTAAGCCAGATGCATAAGGTGGTACATACGTCTGGAGTTCCTTTGCAGTGGCTCTGGCATGTCCAGTCTCTCCCTATGTCTATCTGCCTCTTCTTCTTTCTCTCTCCCTCCCTCTCTCACTTTCAAATAGTAGTGGGAGACCTGGGGAATTTTGATTACATCTCTCCGTTTCCTTATTCAGGGGGATACAATACAACAAAATAAGAACAGAAACTCGGAAGGCTTGGCAGGTGGTTGAGAACTGAGTGGCTTTATGCTGATGTCTTATATAGCCCGGTCTCATCAGTCTTCCTGCGGAACCGACACCCACATTAGTCTAGTTCTCGACAGCTGGATGTGTGTGGATCTGGGCCTTGATCCCAGCTCAACTCCTTCAACACCATGTCAGAATTGCTCAGGCTTCCTATGCATTTCCATCTTCTTTCAGCAAAGCCATGGTTTTTGAAAAGAAAAGAAGAGAAGAGAAGAGAAGAGAAGAGAGAAAAGAAAAGAAAAGAAAAAGAAAAAGAAAAGAAAAAGAAAAGAAAAGAAAAGAAAAGAAAAGAAAAGAAAAGAAAAGAAAAGAAAAGAAAAGAAAAGAAAATCCAGTATCCTCCACACTTGGGATTTTCCGAGGTTTGCTACTGGACCAGAAGTGGTACTCAGCATCTCACTGACACCCCACTTTTCTTCTCATCACATCCCTGTGACGTCCTCAGTGCCCCACACAGAACAGGAGAGGATTCTGCTATTGCTTCCCGATTCCTTGGGGTCAGGTCACGTTGCCTTTAGACATTTACAATGCCTGACATCTCACTGAATTATCTAACAGTTATCCGCTCCTCCCCGCAACCCCCCGTCATAATGCAATAAGGCACTACAAAATCACTTTAAAAAGAAAAAAAGTTGGCCGTACCTTCCAGACCCAAAGCTATGCTTCTGAAGCTGCCATCCAACAAAGGGCCTCCCAGCCCCTCCCAGGAAAATTAATAATGCAGGAGGATTTTCAGGAATTGCTGGAAGGAGGACGCCCACTGTTTTCAGATTTCCTGGAAGAATGCTGATTTCTTTCTAACAAATACATTTCTTGAACGCGAAGTGAGGATTTAATTTTTCGACATTCGCAAATGTTTCCTATTTATCAAACCACTTAGGAGAGAGAAGAAGATCACCCCGTATGGCGCCTTGTGTCTGGCGTGTGTGGAAAGGAAGCAGTTGTAACTGAGGGTTGAGTGACCCAGGAGGGGACAAAGCGGCCTGAAGTGTGCCAGGCCTCCTCCCACCCACGTGTGCTCCGCCTGTCCTCCAGGTCAGGGGCGGGCAGCAGGAGTGCAAATCTCTAACCTCCAGGGCACACGCATGAGGGCGGCCCTTGTTGCCACAAGCAAGCTTCTTTGTGCATTTGCCAACCATCAACTGGACTCTTTCCCTTGTGAGGATGAGGTGACCCGTCATAGGCTGCAAAGTCACCTGAAACCAACAGCATCACCAGTTGTGCTCAATCTTATCTGACAGTCAGAAGTTCCCAGAAATGGGCTGGAGGGAGGGCTTAGCAGTTAAGGCATTTGCCTGCAAAGCGAGAGGATCCAGGTTCGATTCTCCAGGACCCATGTTAGCCAGAAGCACAAGGGGGTGCATGCATCTGGAGTTTGTTTGCAGTGGTTGGAGACCCTGGAGTGCCCATTCTCTCTCTCTTTTTTTAAATTTAATTTAATTTAATTTATCTTTTTATTGACAACTTCCTTAATTGTAGACAATATCCCATGGTACTTCCCTCCTTCCCCCCACTTTCCCCTTTGAAACTTCACTCTCCATCATATCCCCTCCCCCTCTCAATCAGTATCTCTTTTCAGTTTGATGTCATCATCTTTTCCTTCTATTAGGATGGTCTTGTGTAGGTAGTGTCAGGCACTGTGAGGTCATGGATATCCAGGCCATTTTGTGTGTGGAGGAGCACGTTGTAAGGAGTCCTACTCTTCCTTTGGCTCTTATATTCTTTCCACCCCCTCTTCTGCAATGGACCCTGAGCCTTGGAAGGTGTGTTAGAGATGTTTCAGTGCTGAGCACTCCTCTGTCCCTTCTTCTCAGCACCATGGTGCCTTCTGAGTCATCCCAAGGTCACTGCCATCTGAAAAGAGAAGCTTCTCTAGCCAAAAGTGAGAGTTGCATTAGTATATGGGTGTGGACATTAAGAGAAGTGCTTATTGGGAAGTTTGGTGAGCATAGTATATACATTTAGCCCCATTCTCTCTCTTTCTCTCTCTCTCTCTCCCTCTTTCTCTGTCAAATAAATAAAAATTTAAAAAAATTTTTAAAAAGAGTAAAACTTGCACATTTGTAGAAAAAAATAAAAGAAGTTCCCAGAAATCCATATCCCATACACACAACTTGACCACAGGCCCTAAGCCAGTCCAGCCCCAGGCAGGGCTTCCCTCCTGTTTCCTGGGCTATGTTCCTTGCCTCGGCTCTTCACTCCCCATCCTGCAGCCATCTTCTCCTTCACTCTTTCTGAATTTCTAATCAGTTCCAATGCACAGGGCAGACCCTTGCTCCTGGCTGCTGTCGGTTGTATCCACAGCCAAAGCGTTCTGTATTCCTCACTGCTTTCTTCCTGTCACCTTCCAATTCGTTTCCTGTAAGCTGTGACCCTTTCTTGGGAACATTAATTAACGTGATGCTTTGTTATCAGAATCCTAGGAGAATGATATTGGTATGACTCACACTTCTGCCATTTAAAATAGGATTGAGTATATATGAGTGAGGCGGATGAGGTTTTTTTTTTTTTTTTTTTTTTTTTCCTGGATGTCTACTATGTGAATTTATGAGCCTCTCCAGCCATTCTGGGAAAGAGAGAAAATCTGGTTCAGCGCAGCTCATTCTAACTGAGGCTGTAGCTGACAGCTGCAGGTTGCTGAGATGAACTTTCAGACCAGGCACAGTTAAGGAGGAAGGGATTTATTGAAGTTTACAGATCCAGGGGGAAGTTCCATAATGGCAGAAGAAGCTGGCCCTACTTTCACAGGTCCAAGCAGAGAAAGAAAAAGCCACAAGCCAAAAGCCACACAGCACACTTCAGGAACTAGGCACTTTGCCTATCTTTAGAGTGGAATTTCAAACCCACCACCACACCTTAAGATCTGCCCAGTGACACCTCCTCCGCCAGGTGGCTGCAGATCCAAACTACAAACTAATAAAACACTGAATATATTGGGGGCCATCTAGTCAAACTACCACCGCGGCTTTATCATATCATACAAAGTTTAGAGTAAAGGCAGATGGAGCACATCTTCAGGTGATCTCTTATCTGTCTTTATTAGGGATATCAGATTTCCTTCACGGTGCCAGTGTCCACAGTAAAGGTAACTGCGCCCTTAGGAATTCTTATCTACCACTGTGCTTGATAAAAGACTGGTTTTACAATATTTATTATTTCTATCCAAGGGATTTTCTAAACCTGCACAGTCATGAGCTTTGCTAAATAAACTATGTAAATTGAAGTGGACCAAGGCTGAAATTAATTTAGGCTGAAATAAATCACACCAGCTAGACCATTATTTAATTAAAAATTTGAAAATATGACTCATGGCACTTAAGTTTACTGATTTTTACTGCCAAAAGAAATATCATTGCTATGACAGAGATAAATGTAGGAAGGGCTGGTAGATTCTTCAATGTTGTAATAAATAGATTATTGAGATGGGTATGACATTGCAGCATCTCCTACGATTGCTCAAATAAATGTCTTTAGGGCAGTTTTAGAAGAAAGGAACACACAATGTAGTTGCAAATATTCACATATGCCTCTTTGTATTCTCAGCTTCATCTTCCTCTGCTTTGAGATTCATGTTTCTTTACCTTCCTGTAACAGTGTACCTACCTGTGTGTACACGTGGGACAGTGTATCTACCTGTGTGTACACGTGGGACAGTACAACTACCTGTGTGTACACGTGGGACAGTGTATCTACCTGTGTGTACACGTGGAACAGTACAACTACCTGTGTGTACACATGGGACAGTGTATCTATCTGAGTGTACATGTGGGACAGTGAATCTATCTGTGTGTACATGTGGGACATTGTATCAATCTGTGTGTACATGTGGGACAGTAAAGCTACCTGTGTGTACATGTGGGACAATGTATCTACCTGTGTGTAGATGTGGGGCAGTGTATCTACCTGTGTGTACATGTGGGGCAGTGTATCTACCTGTGTGTACATGTGGGACATTGTATCAATCTGTATATACATGTGGGACATTGTATCAATCTGTATATATATGTGGGACATTGTATCAATCTGTGTGTACATGTGGGACAGTGTATATAGCTGTGTGTACATGTGGGACAGTGTATCTGTATGTACATATATGACGGCATAACTGTCTGTATGCTTATGTGTGACAGTGTATTTGTGTGTATATGTGTGAGAGTGTATCAGTATGTGCATGTGTGAGAGTATAACTGTCTGTGTGGTTATGTGTGACAGTGTATTTGTGTGTATATGTGTGAAAGGATCTGTATGTACATGTGTGGGAGTATAACTGTCTGTGTGCATATGTGTGTTTGCCAGCTTTTTTTTCAAGTGTTATTTTCCTTCCTCCTTTGGCCTGTATACATTTCTTGTATAGGTATTTTCTAAGAACTCTTCCAACAGCTTTCTGGAATGTGCTTTCTGACCTGCAATATTCTCTCTGGGGCTGGGCATCTTTGCTTCTTGAAGTCTTACCTCCACGTGGACCATGAGAATCTTTCTGTTGCCTAAGGCCCCTCTTCTCTCTTGTGTCCTTGAGCCCAGTCCTCAGGCAATCAGCCCTGCATCAAAGCATGAACTGCAGGGGAGGGTGCAGAGGGTAGGAGAAACCTTAACCCAAACCAGGACACATGTGCAGGCTACACAAACATGTTTTGGGACCAACTCAACAGTATTTGAAGTCCAGATTGCCCTGGGCAGGCAGCCTTGGCACTCACGAAGTGTGGATCTGACTCCCAGGCTTCAAATACAGTATTTGGAGAGGTAGCTGTGGTCCTTCCCTGATGCCAAACCTGCCTGTGCTTCTGCCCTCTTCTTGTCCCTACAACCTGTCTGCCCTGCTTCATCCAGGCCTGGCAGATCCATGGGGTTCTCTGTGGGCACTGCCAATTTGCAATGGATTTTTCTCTAACTTTTCAATTAAAGCTTTTCTACAACGTCTGTATTTAAAGACAATAATCTGGGAGCTCCAAGCTTGGCAGAGTGGGAAGGGGATTCATTAAGGTCAGTAGATGCCCTGGAGTCCATCAGACCTTCCCAGGCACTGGGGCCTGTTCCATCTGCTACCTGTGAGACCTCCAGTCCATGCGGCCTCTGCGAACTACAGGCACAGAAAGACTGTTCCAGGCCCCAGGGAGGCTGTGAAACATCAAGACACTCCACGTTCACAATTCAAGAGGTTGGAAGCTGGCGCAAACCTCTGAATTATTGTCCCTTCCCTTCATTCTTAGGTCCTCCTTCTAAAGTTCTTGGACACCTTTCAGAAGAGTCAGAGAAAACCACAACATTTATGATCAAGTTCAACACCAGAAGAATTCCCCTCAAGAATAACAAAGCACAGGTTGGAGAGATAGCTCAAAAGGTTAAAGGTGCTTGCTTGCAAAGCCTGATGGCCTGGGTTCAAGTCCCCAGGACTCATGTAAAGCCTTATGCACAAAGTGGTGCGTATGTCTGGAGTTCATTTTCAATGGCAGGAGGGCCTGGTTTGCCCATTCTTTCTCTCCTCTCTCTCTGATGTATGTATGTATGTATGTATGTATGTATGTATGTATGTATGTATGTATGTTAACATGTATATGAACACACACACACAAAAGATTAGCAAAGCACAAGTTCAAGAATCTCTTCTCTGCCAGCTGTGATCAATCCAGAAGTGGGGGTCAGTTCCTAAAGCTACAGAGTTCAGAAACAGATGTCCCCCGTCAGTGGATAGGTCTGAAGTCCTAACTCAGGGCTGAACTGGCTGGAGTTGAGTCTTCCCTCTCTATGAAGACTCCTTCCCTCCTGCTCAGAGGCCATGCAGGGATCCATGCCTTAGCCTGCGGCGCCACCTAGCAAGTCCAGTAGGAACTTAGGAAATAAGAAGGCAGATTTGGGGGCGTTTTGTTTTCACACCAGAAAAGGGAATTTCCATTTCCTTCAGGGTTCTGGGAAATGGAATTTGTATAAACCCTTTTTTATCATGATGGAAAACATTTATTTGAAGCTAATGAGAATGTGGCCCAAAGGCCATAGCAGTCAGAACTTAGCAGGAGAAGCGCGTTTTCTAAATTTGCCTTTTTTTTTCCTGGTAACGACGGTGACTCTGCGGTTTTTGCTTCAAGAAGAACTTGATCCTACCTTGAGTGAAAGATTTTGAAACCAAAAAAAGAGCTACTGTATTCTTTATTTTCTCTCTTCTCTTCTCTTCTTCTTCCTCCACCTCCTCCTCCTCTTCCTCCTTCTCCTTTCTTTTACCCTTTCTTTCCTTTTTCTTCCCCAGGTCAGATTTACCTCTGGATAATGATATCTTCAAGTCTTCAAGGTGACAGAGGATCACTGGGATGGTTAATCTAGGTTGTCAGCTTGACTAGATCAGATGCGCCATTTCCAGTGTGCTGGTGAGGGTGTTTGCTTAGATAGAGAGGGCTAGCGCTTCTAGACCTGTGCTGAGTGTGTTAGCACCGTCCTGAAGGCTGGGGGCCCAGATGGAAGAACAGAGCCTCTCTGTTTCTATGTTACTGCTTTGTCTCTTAGCGAGAAGTCATTTCTAGTCCCACAAAGCTAGCCCATGAGAGGATGTGTGCACGGTGGGCTGCCCCATCAACACCCCCTGTACAGCATGGAGGCCTTGCTGACAAAGCTGGTTTGGACTTCCCGTGTGGAAAACAGAGGCTCCCAACATCTTCTAAGCTTCCAGGTGACAAGTAGTCCAATGATGCCAGGAGAAGATGTAGTCTCATCTTTTCAGGGGTCTCAAGAATTCCAAGATTAGGGCTGGAGAGATGGCTTGGCAGTTAAGTGCCTGCCTGCCAAGCCTAAGAATGCCAGTTCCAATCTCCAGATCCCACATTTAGCCAGATGCAAAAAGTGACGCAAGGGTGCAATGCCGCACTTGCCCACAAGGGGGCGCACGCATCTGGAGTTCGTTCACAGCAGCTGAGAGGCTGCTGGCATGCCCATTCTCTCTTTCTCTCTCTATTTCTCTTTCTGTCTGTATGTCTGTCTCTCAAAAAAAAATTCCAAGATTATAGGTGTTGGCTTTAGAGCCTCCCTGTCACTTGAGCCCCTAAACTTCCGTTCTCTAACAGTGAGGGTCAATCTGTCATCTCATCTTTTCATGGCATTTCTCCAACGTTCAAATGAGATTCCACATAAAGTGTTAGAATAAGGCCTGGCGCATGACAGACAGATAACAAATACGAAATAGTAAGTATTTCATTATCCTAGAAGTTAAAGGGGGGAAGGGCAAATTACTCACATCCTAATACATCACTAATACATCAGTCATAGCACTTCCACCAGAAGCAGTTTTAGTTCCTTAGAATAGCAAATGAAGTCTCTGCAGTAGTGGCACCTGTGGTGCATAAACATAACGGCCTCCATAAATGCATGTGTTTAAACGCTTACTCCCCAGCTGGTGGTGCTATTTGAGAAAGTCATGGAACCTTGAGGAGGTGGAGTGTTGCTGGAGAAAGTGTATCAATGGGGACAGGCCTTGACATGTTCTAGCCAGTCTCTCCACTTCCTCCTTGCTGATGTGACCATGTTATGTTGGCTTCAAGCTTCCTGCTCCTTCCGTGCCTTCCCCCTCTATGATGGACAACCCAAAATAAACCTTTTCCTTCCCGAAGTTGCAGTAGCTAGAGGACCTGGCATGCCCATTCTCTCTACTTCTCTCTCTTTTTCTCTCTCTCTCTCATTATATCTCTCAAATAAATAGATTAAAAAATTTTTCAGTGCTGGATAAATGGCTTAGTGGTTAAGGTGTTTGCCGGCAAAGCCAGAGGACTCAGGTTCAATTCCCCAGGACCCATGTAACCCAGATGCACAAAGTGGCGCACGCATCACGCATCTGGATGCCCTGGTTCACCCATTCTCTCTCCCTCTCTCTCTCCCTCTGTCTCTCTCAAGTAAATAAATAAAAATAAAATAGCTTTTAAAATATTTTTTTAATTCCTTTAGGAGTGTGGTGTGTAATTGTGCTTATCAACTCGATTAGATTAGACTTCAGTAAAACACACTCCCTGCTATGATTCCAGAGGCAGTCAGCCTGTTGGACAGCAAATGAGAGGGGAAAGACTCGCCTGAATGTGGGCAGCACCACCCAAGAGCGTAGGGGCCCTTGGGGAACACAGGGGAAGAAGTGGCTGAGCAGGCAGACTGGCTCTCTGTCCGCTTCCTGGCTATCTTGAGGTTAGCCTCTGCTCCACCACACCCTTGGGCCATGACAGCGGCCTTCTAGCCACAGGCCCAGGAACACTGAAGCCAGCCAGCCATGGACTAAAGCCTCTGAAACCCTGAGCTAAAATAACTCCTTCCTCCCTTGTGTTTCTCTGGCATTTTGTCATGGTGACAAAAACTGTAACACAAGGAGAGAACACAAGCATGTCAGCAGACCACTCGCTGTTTCTGATGCTCAGTTAATGGAGCTGGCTAGCTGATTACTTGGGAGAACTGATTAAACAGTCAAGGTTATTTCTCTTCAGTTTCCATGGTGATAAGCCTGGAAAGCCCAACACCACCCTGAGGGGTCCTGTGGCAATAAGGCTACTATTCAGCCAGTAGATTTTTAACCTCTTGTGTGCAAATATCCTGTCATTCCATGCCCACTGGCAACTAGAAACTGCTATGTAATTTTGGATTAACACCTAGATAGTTTGAAAAGTCTGGAGTTCGTTTGTAGTGACTGGAGGCCATGTCACACACATGTGACACCATGTCACACTCATTCTCTCTCTCTCTCTCTCTACCCCTCTCTCTTGCTCTGTCTGCCTCTTTCTCTGTTTCTCAATTAAATAAATAAAAATAAAATATTTTTTAAAAGAACCAGATGTCTTTCGGATATGAAAGTTATTCTAGGGCTATAGAGATTAGAACAGTGTGGTATTTAGTAGGAAAATATATAAATGGATCAATGCAAAGGAACAAAAAAACCCCACAGAAATTGACATGCATGCTCATGGACTAGTTCTTTTTCTAGAACTGAAAATTATAGATTTTTTTAAAGGAATATGAACTTTTTCAGTATATAGATTTAGGTAAATAGATTACCCAAGCTTATAAAGTAAATCCGGACTCCCTCACATCACAGAAGAAAAGCCTAATTTTGGTGTATTAAATATTTGTAAAAGTAGAAATAAATGTTCATTTTGGTTTAATATGAGGGATCATCTTTAAATTTAAGACTTTTGTGTTCCTTACCTTAGGGCTGAGGTTATGGCTTAGTGGGAGAGAACGTGCCTACCATGTGCAGGGCTCCAGGTTTAGTCTCCAGAAGAGAGAGAGATTTGTGTGATCCTTAAAACATACCATAATGAAAGTTAAAAAGATAAATTAAAAATTGGAAGATATACTTACAACATAAAGGATTTGTTTTCAAAATCTTTAAGAAATTATATCAGTGAAGAAGCAAAACAAAACAGGGCTGGAGAGATGGCTCAGCAGTTAAGGCACTTGCCTGCGATGCCTAAGGACCCATGTTTGACTGTCCAGGTCTCACGTGAGCCAGATGCACAAGGTGACGCAAGCACGCAAGGTCACTCATGCGCACGAGGTGGCGCAAGCATCTGGAGTTTGATTGCCAATTCTCTCTCTCTCTCTCTCTCTCTCACTCTCACTCTCTCACAAAAGAAAAGAATCCAAATGATTCCTGGGTAAAATTTAGGATTGTAATTGTTGAGACAATTTCTGACAGAAACAAATTAAAAGAGGAAAGGTGAATTTTGGCTCACTGTCTAAGAGGGTGTACCATGATGGCAGGGAAGGCAAGGCAGGGTTGCATCTGTGCTCAGCTGTGGCAGCGCCAGTGTGGGCTGCTTGCTTTCCCGGGAGGACCAGGAAAACGATCTCAGGCCAGACCCACAGGTAGGCTACGGACTGCCACCAGCAGCCCACTTTTCCCAGCTAGCTTCCTGTAGCTCCTATAGCTTCCGCAATCTCCCAGAACAGTACCACCAGCTGGAGACCAACTGTTCAAACATATTGGTCTATTGAGGCCAAACCATAAAAGTATTTCCCAGAAGTAAATAAACGCAAGAGCCATGAATACATGGAAAATGTTCCATCTTATTAAAAATTGGGATACCCAATTGCAGTGATCAAATACCATTTTGTATTCCCCATATCCCTAGAGGTCCTGATCATTCCAATGTCATTTTAGAATGCATGGTAAAAACCACCACTATGGAAGGTAAGTTTGTATCATCTAACAAATTCACAAAGTAGCTGTAGGGTATATTTCGTAGAGAAATTCTTGCACTGTTGCTGCAGTGGGAGACATGTGGAAGACTGTTTACAATGAAAAAAAATAGTAATAACTGAAAACCGACCAAATGTTGATAAACAATAGAATGGATAGATAAATTGTGGTATATTCACAATGGATACAGCAAAAAGCTACACACAATATGAGTAAAGAAGCGAGGACTAAAGGAATATATACAAATGATTCCATTTGCATAGCATTCAAGAGCCTGCAAAGCTGAACAACAGACGCTGTGGTAGTTTGAGTGGATGTCCTCCACTAGATTCAGGAGTTTTAGTCAAGTTTGTCACTGGAAATTTCTAGCATCCTGGCTGGAGGTGTCACTGGGGGCGGATCTGTTTCCACCTAAATGTATACAGAGGGCTTGAGCTATGCCTGGGGCTCCTGGAGTGTGCTCGATTCTGGTGCTGATGGTGAGATGTGTGTGTGTGTGTGTGTGTGTGTGTGTGTGTGTGTGTGTACGTACCTGCGTAAAGGATCCCAGCCTCCTCTTTCACCATTATGGAATGTCCCCTGCATCTGTAAGCCTCAATAAATCCCCTTCCTCCTATCAACTGTGTCTGGTCTGGGGGGTTTATCCCAGCAACCTGAAGCTATGATAGATGTCTTGGAGGTATAAACACATGGGCAATGCTATTCAGACCAGCAGAGCAGTCTGTTTATCTACTACCCCTGCAAGTGTAAAGTGGTTTCTATTTTTCTCTAAGCTTGATGTAAAGAAATAATAACATTTTGCTCTCTTTATACAATAAATCCCTTCCTCCATAACTTTGCCTGGTCTGGAAGTTCATCTCAGCGAGCCTGAAGCTGTCTGCTACACCCTCTGAGAGGAGCTCGTGAGACACAAGAGGTAGGATGAGAGTGTGTGTGTGTGTGTGTGTGTGTGTGTGTGTGTGTGTGTGGTGGGGAGCCTGGCTGCTCCTCCAGTGGAGCCGCCTCTCTCTCACCCCCTTATGGGCCCCCATGCCTGCAAGCCCCTCCCCAGGCTGACTGTCCCCATTGCTCCTGGATGGGTTGCTAGTTTTCCCAGGGGTATACCCAGCCATCTCGATATTTATAGTCACTTGCTGCCTGGCAGCTGAGCCTGCATGCAGGTGTTCATCGCCTCCTAGAGAAACATGGGCACCATCTCTCTGGAAAACCATGTCATTAAGGTCACAGGGGCCAGTCTCACTGCTCACTGATTGTGCCCCCTCCCTGCCTGACACCTTGCCTCTGTCTGCAGGACCCTGGGTCAGCTCTCTGTTCCTGGCAGGAAGCCCTGAGGCTGGTCCTTCCAGGAAGCACACCTGGCCTTGAGTGACTCTGTCAAGCATGTTCTCTCTTACGCCAGTAGAGTATGCTAGACTCCGTTGCTTGTGTTCTGTGGACTCTGGAAGGCCTTCTCAAAACTCCTGAGAGGGTGTGATAACCATTACTTTTACCCCAAGGTGTCCAAGGCCAGGACACAATGCCAGGATTGATACTACATATGGAATTTCACTGTCTTTGGGAACCAAAATCCTGGAGGCAAATTAAATGTGAAGTGAGAAGCTTCCCAGAACATTGGGATTGTAATTCCCTTTTCTTTTCTTTTTTTAATTTTTTTATTATTTTTTGACAGAGAGAGACACAGAGACAGAGGGAGAGGAAGACAGATAGAGATGGGCGCGCCAGCAGTGTCTCAGCTGCTGCGAACGAAATGCAGATGCGTGCGCCCCCTTGTGGTCAAGGGGGCTAAACGTGGGACCTGGAGATTGGAACCGATGGAGAATGGAACCAGTGTTCTCAGGCTTAGGAGGCAGGCGCCTTAACCCCTAAGCCATCTCTCCAGCCCTGTAATTCCCTTTTCATCATCTTTTTCACTCAAATCCTATGTATAAATCAAGAGAAATGGAGGCAGGCAGGGAAGTAGCGACCTTACGAAGTCCAGCGATGAGCAAAGGATGGTTCATGGGACACCAGGCGTGTGTGCAAGGTGTGGCAGGGACTACTGTTCTTAACTTTTAGAATGCTTGAAATAATCACACACAGAAGAGTTCCGGGATGGAAGGAATAATTTGTTACTGTTGTTTTCCTGAACCGTTTGAAAGTACGTTACCATTTGAAAGACCAACTTACAGGGTGTACGCAGATAAATACATGGTGACTGCAGTCCTTCTGCAAACAAAGACAGTTTTCCTACGTAAACAAATACATCTTCTGAAATCAGGACGTTGACGTGGACAGGTCCTTACAGTCCTGTCCCCAGGCTCTAGTCAAGTTTTACTAAGTCCCATCGATGCCCTTTTATAACCAGTGGATTATGGCGTCCAGACTCTGGTGCGGTGTAGTCGTCCCCTTTGCTGATAGAACATTCCTCCACCTTTCTTGGCTTTTCAGTATCTGGACACTTGTAAGGACTATAGGCCAGTTATTTCGCAGAATAACTCTCAGTTTGGTTTCTTTCATGTTTCAAAGTTTTAGGTTCTGCTTTTGTCTTTTCCAGGGTTATCATAGATGTGATGTAGTTTTCTTCACTAAATTTTCTCCATGAGCTAGGCAGCAGTTGGGACTGGTCAGTTTCTCTGCCTGCAAAGTTACACTTTTCTTATTTATACCTAAAATATTTAATTTAAACTATATAATAACATCATTTCTTATCAAACGTTTTATATTTTTATTTTTTTTTTATTTGCAGGAAGAAAAAGTGTGAGAGAGAATAGGGCCTCTAGCTGCTGCAGACAAACTCCAGATGCATATGCCATCTTCTGCATCTGCCTTTCGTGGGTACTAGGGAATTGAACCCAAGCCATTAGGCTTTGCAGGCAAGTGCCTTAGCCACTGAACCATCTCCCAAGCCCCCAACTTTAGACTGGTTCATTTCCTTATATGTGCCCATGGTCTTCTACTTGGACTTAGGACCCCAGTCCAAGGAACATACTCTTAGTGAAGGATCAGCTCACTCTGCTCAGCCTCTGATTCCTGTGCCAGCTCAACCTCAACAAGGCCTCTTTCCTCACCTTGTTCAGACTTCAGGCCTTCCACCTGCCTACCTTCCATCAGAATGACCTCTTCACCCCATCCTGCCTCCAACTCCCACACTCCATCCGCCATGTAAATATTGTATTTACTCTCTTTGCTCTCTCACATCCCACCTCATTCTTGATCCTATGTGGACTCGAAAAAGCTGGCCTTACAGAAATAGAGAGTGAAACAGGGATGCCGGGGGTCAGAGGGTAGAGGAAAATTAAGAGATGCCGATCAAAGGCCATACCACATGGGTAGAATGCACAAATAGTCTGTTCTTTTCAGATCGAATAAATCTTTCACCTCTTAAATGCACCTTTTTTGTGCATTTTAGCACAAGTTCCAGAACTCTAATGTAAACATGGCGTTTGAGGTTAAGAATAATATAGGAGATACTTGAAATTTGCTAAAAGCATAGGTTAATGATAAAGAAAACAAAGTAGGGGCTGCAGAGATGGCTTAGCAGTTAAGGCATTTGCATGCAAAGCTAAACGATCCCGGTTCGATTCTCCACTACCTATGTAAGCCAGGTGCACAAGGGGGTGCAGGCACCTGGAGTTTGTTTCCAGTGGCTGGAGGCTCTGGAACCCCCATTCTCTTTCTCTTTCTCTCTCTCTCTCTCTCTCTCTTAAGTAAATAAAATAAAATAAAATAAAATAAAATAAAATAAAAAAATGGAAGGGAAGGGAAGGGAAGGGAAGGGAAGGGAAAAGGAAAATAAAGCTGTTGAAGTGTGCCATGCTCCCTGGGGCGAAGGGAGAGTTGAGGCCTCCTGGGTGTGCTGACCTTGTCAGAGACGAAAAGAAGGGCTGGTGGGAACCTCTCGCAAGTGATGAAGGGCTGGTGGGAAGCTCTCAGATGAGGACTGCCAAGAAGTACACACAGATGAATCACTGTTTCCTGCATCAAATAACAGCAACTGCTTACCAAGCCTAATTAGAAAACAAAACATAAGTGCATGCAGTCCAAATATTTTATTTCTAAGACATCAAAAGATGATAAAGTACTTCACATAAATTCTGAGGGCTGGAGAGATGGTTCAGGGGTTAAGGCATTTGCCTGCAAAGCCAAAGGACTTAGGTTCAATTCCCCAGTACCCATGTAAAGCCAGATGCACAAAGTGGCACATGCATCTGGAGTTCATTTATAGTGGCTAGAGGCCCTGGAGCACCCATTCTCATATTTCTCTCTCTCTCTCTCTCGCTCTCTCCATCTATCTCTATCTCTCCTTGCAAATCAATAAATAAAATAATTAAAAAATAATAAATAATTTTTTGAGAAAATGACTAAGGAGTGACAAAGACAAAAAACAATTCTAGATGTGGACTTTTCTGTTCGCTGACACGCATGGGTCACTGGTTCACATCTCCACAGTTACCATTAGGAGTCACCACGGAGCAACAGGAATATTTCAAGAGAAGAGGAAAAAGGAAAATCTGTCCCCTACCTTTTGTCAGAGGATGGAGCCTTCTCAGTGGACTCTGGGTAACTCTCTGGCTCTGTGGAAAGCACCTTTAAACAGTTCACACCATTCTTTGTGTTCAGAAGAATCTTTGAAAAAATTATTTTAATTTATTTGACAGAGAGAGAGAGACTGATAGAGAGAGAATGGGCATGCCAGGGCCTCTAGCCATTGTGAATGAACTCCAGATACAAGCATCACCTTGTGCATCTGGCTTTATATGGGTACTGGGGAATTGAACCTGGGTCCTTTGGCTTCACAGGCAAGCACCTTAACCACTAAGCCATCTCTCCAGCCCCAGAAGACTCTTTTTTGCTAGTGGTTTACACTCATCTTTTGATGGTCTCTGTGGAACCCCAGGAGGTGGAAATCAGGGACTGAAACCAGTCAATCACACATTCCCTTCCTTGTCTGTACTGAAGGCAAACAGCATTCACTGGTCAACATTGGCCAGTCCTCAGAAAGCCACGAGCAGTCCCTAAGGAAGACATCAATCAACGGAGGGACAAGGATGCTGTAGGTGAAACAACGACCACAGACAAAGAATAGGCTGAAGGTAACTCTGAGGAGATGTTGGTAAGAGGTTCCTTAGATACCAACCACACACACCCCACAAGAGTTCCTCAGCAAAGAGAGAAATAATGCCAGTAGACTTGTTTTCAGAAGAAAGGCTGGGGCAGCAGGAAGCTTTATTGATGCAGCCCATGGCCAGGACTACCCTGGGGCATCCTGATGGGGCACCCTCTTGTGAAGATTACCTTTTTCCTGATAATTTCAAGAAGAACTCACAGACTTTTTCTCCTGAGGTTCAACCACACTGCCCTGTCTCCATTCAGCTACAGAAGTTTCTCAAAGTAGAAATGTTATTATTAGAAATGCCTGGGGCTTTTTTTTTCCTGCATCATTGAAAATTCCAGATCTGTTAGCTTTACTGACTTAGCAACAAAAACTAGCACTTGGGTCGGAGAGATGGCTTAGCCATTAAGGTGCTTGCCTGTGAAGCCTGAAGACCCGGGTTCAATTCCCCAGGGCCCACCTAAGCCAGATGCACAAGGTGGCATGTGTGTCTGGAGTTTGTTTGCAGTGGCTAGAGGCTCTGGTGTGCCCATTCTCTCTCTTATCTGTTGCTTTCTCTCTCAAATAAATAAATAAAATATTAAAAAAAAAAAACTAGCTCCTGTCCTGAAGAACCTGCCCGTAAGGAAGGGAATATAACTTCCAGTTGCATGCCTTTGAAGAGAACATCTGTGGCTGCCGGGCGTGGTGGCTCACTCCATTAATCCCAGCACATCTGTGGCTAAGAAAACCCTGGACGGTGTACGTATGCTGGCCTTCAGCAGAGGAAAGATGTAGACTCAGATGGGTGCACTAGTGCTCATCGAAAAGGACTCTGGGACTGTGCCAGGCCTTTGGAGGGAAGCAGTAAGGAAGTGAGAGAATTGTTTGCTGTAAAAAGCTTGCCGAAAGATGGCACCACTTCTCAAGTGTTCTTCTCTGAAGGGAAAGCATAAAATGATTGTAATTTGGACATGATTGTAATGTAGAGCCTTGAAGAAAAGAACATAGCCATAAGATATAGTGAAAGTATATGCAATTATTATCACAAGTGCATGCTTTTGATTTTTTAATTTATTTATGAGAGAAAGAGAGAGAGAGAAGAGCGAGACAGAGAGAAATGGCACATGTATCTGGAGTTCGTTTACAGGGGCTGGAGGCCCTGGTGCACCATTCTCTCTATCTCTCTGTGGGTCTCAAATAAATAAATAAATAAAATATTCTTGAAAATGGAATAAAGAACTTGAAAATACTATTCTCTAAAATGGTAGCCTTGTTTTACCCATAGCTACCTCCAGGTCTCCATATGATTCCATCTGATTAGCTGAATCTATGACATCACTGAAGAATGCCGCAGGTGCTGCAAGCTACTCTCTGCTTGGTGTTTGCTGCTTTCCAGTGTGGACTGAAGAACAGCGTCTCTCCAGGACGCCTCCAGGCCTTCAGTGTCGGATGGGGACTGCTGAGGCATCCATCCTTGTGGACTGAGCAGCTACCGGGTTCCTTGACTCTCGGACCTGCAACCTGCTGTTGCTGGACTGTTGTAAGCTAATCCAATAAATTCCTTTTTTTTTTTTTTTTTTTTTTTTTGGTTTTGCGAGGTAGGGTCTCACTCTGGTCCAGGCTGACCTGGAATTAACTATGTAGTCTCAGGGTGGCCTCGAACTCTCGGCGATCCTCCTACCTCTGCCTCCCGAGTGCTGGGATTAAAGGCGTGCGCCACCACTCCCGGCCTTTTTTTTTTTTTTTAATTCCCTTTTAATACAATTCATTCTATCAGTTCTGTTCCTCTAGAGAACCTTGACTAATACAGTAGGCAAACACTTTAACCACTAAGCCATTTCTCCAGCCCTCCATGAAGGTAGGGTTTCACTCTAGCCCAGGCTGACCTGGAATTCACTCTGTAGTCTCAGGGTGGCCTCGAACTCATGGCGATCCTCCTACCTCTGCCTTCCAACTACTGGGATTAAAGGAGTATGCCACCACGCCCAGCTCTTGGGAAAGTTTTGACCATTATTCTCATAGCCGTGTCTGCCTATGTCACTGTTGGCACTAAAGGATGACACAAGTATTCGTAAGTCCACTAGCATTTACGGTACCTGCGCGCTTAGTCCACCAAAGAATAAAGGTTCCCTTTCCCAGCTCAAATTATTCTGCAGGCTCAATGCTTGGCCCGAGGAGCAAGGGCTGGATTCAGCCTCCATCTGTTCTCCCCTCTAAGTGCTTCAGCTGTGGCACAAACTGACGCAGCTGTGTGATTGGGCACACTCCACCAGGTGCCCTTTGGTTTTGCTGTGTGTCTCAGCATGTGGCTGCACACAATAAGAAAACAGGGCTAAGCTGGGGCATGGTGGTGCACGCCTTTAATTCCAGCACCTTTCAGGCAGAGGCAGGAGGATCACCATGAGTTCAAGGCCAACCTGAGACTATATAGTGAATTCCTGGTCAGCCTGGGCTAGAGTGAGACCCTACCTCAAAAAAACAAAACAAACAACCAACCAAAAAAAAAACAGCCGGGCATGGTGGCGCACACCTTTAATCCCAGCAGTCAGGAGGCAGAGGTAGGAGGATCGCCTTGAGTTCGAGGCCACCCTGAGACTACATAGTGAATTCCAGGTTAGCCTGGGCTAGAGTGAGACCCTACCTCGAAAAAACAAAAGAAACAAACAAAAAGAAAACAGGGCTTCCATGAACCTTCTGTCCTTCTGCCTAGCCTGCCACCCTCTTGCGGCTATCATGCAAGGAGGTAGCTTGGAATGGGAGTGTGGCCGGACACTTGCCGCTAGAGTGTGCTGTGTGCTGAAGACCTGGGCCCTGGCACAGGATTCAACCCTAACAAATGTACAGGCTCCTTGGTGGGCGCGCTCCCTTCTTTCCTGGCTGTGCAGCATTTCCTTGTTTGCTTGCCCATCCTTGTATAAAGCAAAGTCAGGTGAGGTAATTTGCAGTGCGTCTCTGGAGCATTGTTGGGGAGGGGACCACGTAAGTCACCACGCGTAAGGATTTTACCGTGCTCCTTGGCTCTCTGCATGGGGCGTGTGATTCTTTGCTTAGCCTCACTTTAATCACGTTCCTGAACCTTCTCTAGGCACAAGCAGCTACTTCCCTCCACACCAGTTTAAACAAAGAATCTTGTTAAGTTGGTTTAGCAAAACCACACACCCTTGATATGTGATCACCCCGGGCATCTGATCAGGATCTTCATCACCCCACCCCTCCCCGTTCCCTGCCCAGGAGACACCTGATCACCCAGGTGTGTCTTCAGTAAGAACATGGTAAGGTGAGGGCTAACCAGAATCTTGTGATTTCCCCTCTTGGTAGTTTGCCATCCAATGAGTCTCACTCACCCATGCTGTATCTGGAGTTGAACCCCACCTCTCTCTTAAAGTCCAAGTCCACTGCTCTGGTCCCTGTGCCTATCTCCATAGTCCTGAGCAGTCTTCCTAACCACACGTTAGCAAAGATGGAGAAGTTATTTCGTTCAGCACGAGCATGAATGGATTTGGGGTGTATCCTCTGCAGAAGAGATTCTCTTGGACAAAGTCAAGCCAGCGGCGCTTGGCCAGTCTCAGACCAAGGAGGAGGCTATTAAAGATAGGTGGCCAAGAATCCTAGTCTTTTTGTTGTCAGGCTTGAAGTAATTTCCTTAATTGTCTTGTTTTCTAAAAGAAAGAAAGAAAGAAAGAAAGAAAGAAAGAAAGAAAGAAAGAAAGAAAGAAAGAAAACATAACCACTAGCGGGCTCTTTTCTCCCCTCCTTTCTCTGCTGTGGGATGGTGTTAACCTTCCTTGCTTTGCAGGTTGCAAAGCCACAGAACACCTATATCTTTTTGTTTGTTTGTTTGTTTGTTTTTGCATTTTTTGTTTTTTCAAGGTAGGGTCTCACTCTAGCCCAGGCTGACCTGGAATTCACTCTATATTCTCAGGGCAGCCTCAAACTCATGGCGATCCTCCTACCTCTGCCTCCCGAGTGCTGGGATTAAAGGCGTGCGCCACCACGCCCGGCTTATTTTTATTTGTTTGTTTATTTGGAGAGAGAGAAAAAGAATGGGTGCACCAGGGCCTCTAGCTGCTGCAAACAAACCCCAGATATATGTGCCACCATACACATCTGGCTTACGTGGGTCCTGGGGAATTGAACACGGGGTCCATAGGATTCGCAGGCAAGTGCCTTAACTGCTCAGGCATCTTTCCAGCCCAGTGATCACTTTATCATGTGGGTGGGGGTTATCTCAGGTGAAGCACACCAGACCCCAGAGAGACCTCCTTTCCCCACCCATATGATCATGGCTGAGCTAACTGCCTGGGGAAAAGGGAGCTTCCAAGACAGATGTATGATTTCTCCCTGGGTTCAATTCCCCGGTACCCATGTCAAGTCAGATGCACGAAATGGCACACTGTGGCAGACAGCTTCCGGTTCGCTGAGATGAACTTCCAGACCAGGCACAGTTATGGAGGAAGGGATATTTATTGAAGCTTACAGATCCAGGGGAAGTTACATAACGGTGGAAGAAGCTGGCCTGCCTTCACAGATCCAAACAGAGAAAGAGAGAAGCCCCAAGCCACACAGCACACTTCAGGAACTCCAGGAGGACCTCAGGCACTTTGCATATCTTTAGATTGAAATTTTGTTTTTTTTTTTTTTTTTTTTTTTTTTGAGGTAGGGTGTCACTCTGGCTCAGGCTGACCTGGAATTCAGTATGTAGTCTCAGGGTGGCCTCGAACTCTCTGCAATCCTCCTACCTCTGCCTCCCGAGTGCTGGGATTAAAGGTGTGCGCCACCACGCCCGGCTAGATTGAAATTTTAAACCCATCACCACACCTCCTCCAGCCAGATGGCTGCAGATCCAAACTGCAAACTAATAAAACCATGAATATATTGGGGGCCATCTATTCAAACTATCACACACATGCATCTGGAATTCGTATGCAGTGGCAGGAGGCCTTATTACACCCATACTCGCTCTCTCTCTCTCCTCACAAGTAACACAAATAAAACAAATAAATAAAAGTTTTAAAAATGATGGCAGCATAAAGACTAATTAATTTGGAGCTAGAGGATGGCTCAGTGGGCGAAGTGTTTGCCGCACAAACGTGATTGAGTTCTGCTCCTCAGCACCCACGTGAAATGGCAACTGGGCTGTTACTGCGCCTGCAACCCCAGCGCTGAGGAAGCTGGGTCAGAAGGGAGCGTAGGCAGGCTTACCAGCTAACTCCTCCAGCTGAATTGGTGAGGCCTAGGTTCAGCGAGAGACCTTGTCTCAAAATATAAGGTGGACAGTGAGTGAAGAAAGACACCTGAAGTTGACTTCTGGTCTACACACACACACACACACACACACACACACACGTGAACCCACATACAAGCATGCATACATGCACATGTACCATACACATGCAAAAAAATTTTTTTTAAAAATACTAATTTATATTCCAACCAGCAACATTTGAAAGTGAATCCACACCATCATCAATATTGGACATGAACAGCAATTATTTGTACACAATGGATTAAAAACTGCATTTATTTTTTATTTTGAGAGAGAGAGAGGAAGAGGCAGAGAGAGAATGGGCATGTCAGGGCCTCTCAGACCCTGTGAATGAATTCCAGATGCGTGCGCCCATTGTGTGCATGTGTGACATTGTGCGCTTGTGTCACTTTTGCGTCTGGCTAAACTTGGGACCTGGAGATTTGAACAAGTGTTCTTAGGCTTTGCAGGCAGACACCTTAATGGCTAAACCATTTCTCCATCGCAAAAGTACGTTTTGAGCACATACATTTTGAGCGCATTTTCTTATTTTCAATTACTTGACCGCATTTTACCAGTTCAGCCTGTCACTATTATTTTCCTTGTATGGAAAATTTTAAATAATGGCTTTGGGGCTGGAGAGATGGCTTAGTGGTTAAGAAATTTGCCTGAAAAGCCAAAAGACTTTGGTTCGATTCACCAGGACCCACGTTAGCCAGATGTACAAGGTGGCGCATGCATCTGAAGTTCGTTTGCAGTGGCTGGAGGCCTTGGTGTGCTTACTCTCTCTCTCTCTTTCTTCCTCTGCCTGGTTATCTCTCTCAAATAAATGAATAAAAATATTTAAAAAGAGATTATAAAAATAATGATTTTTAAAAATTTGTTTGTTGTAATCTGCCAAGGATTCTCTCCAGAAATAAACATGGTTTCTATACTGCCCTTCCCTGTTGGAATATCTGACCACCTGGACCCGATCCAGAACATGGTTGTCTTCTTGCAAAGCCAGTGTTCCTATGTAGTGTGACTGCTCAGTGCTTCCAGAGTCTGAGACTGAACTTGCTGTTGAGTCCGTTCTGTCTGCTTCAACTTGGAACCTCCTGAAGGGCAGACCTGGTGGCTTGCTTGCTTTGTTCAAAAAAAAAAAGTGTACAATCCAACATGTCTCCCTACTGACAAGGCCTTAGGCCTTCGCTTCAACTTCCTGAGGCATAAATCTAATTGGGAGATTCTGACCACAGCTGATACGCAAAAAACACAGATTCCTGCTCTTGGAGAGAGATGCTTTGCAGAAAGATAAGCACCGAAGCTCAGCGCTGCCCTCTGCTGGATGGAAAGCTAACAGCATCCCTTCAAGTTCGTCGTTGATATCTCTTAAGCCCTACTTACAGGATTTTAAGCGTCACCTCTTGGTTTCAGAATTGCTAAAGATTTTTTTTTCACTAAAAAAATCACCCTGGTTTTTAGATGGTTCTTTAAAAAAAATGTGTGACTGCTGGTAAAAATTTCTTTGCAAGTATAAAACACAGAAAAAGCTTAGAGCCTTATAATTTATATTATATTCCCTCCTAACCCTTATCAACAAGTGTGATGATGCATTGTGAGATATTATTCTCTTCCAAAATTAGAATTATAGGTCTCTGCGTAGGTGTCTTTTCACTTATGAGCATTTTCTTGTCATTAAATACTCTCCAGAAACCAAATTCTTAGCAGCAAAATGACATTGAATTCTACAACTATAACAATTTATTAGCAAAGCTCCTATATCCAGACAGTGTGCTCTATGCTCTTCTGGTGCACATAGAACGTTCTGACTTCCCAGACTCCCTTGCAGCCCACTTGGAGCCATGTGACCAGGACCCAGCCAATGGGATAAGAGTGACAATGAGGGGCTGGAGAGATGGCTTAGCAGCTAAACGCTTGCCTGTGAAGCCTAAGGACCGCGGTTCGAGGCTTGATTCTCCAGAAACCACATAAGCCAGATGCACATGCATCTGGAGTTCGTTTGCAGTGGCTGGAGGCCATGGCGCACCAATTCTCTCTCTCTCTCTACCTGCCTATTTCTGTATCTCTCTCTCTCTCAAATAAATAAATAAATAAATAAATAAATAAATAAATAAAATATTTAAGAAAAAAAAAAGAGTGACAATGACAAGCACAAATCTTTAGAATAAAACCTCCGGCCTTCCTCTAGCCCTCTGCTCTGCTGCTGCTACATCTTTGTCCTCTACCTGTTCCAGGTGACATGGTGACGAGGTAGAAGCAGCTGAAGGCCTTCCTAGATCCACTTGGCAGAATGGCATCAAGCTTCCACCCAAGGCAGGCCTTAGTGAGCTCACCTCATGGGAAACCCTCAAGTTGTTCCCAACCTTCCTTTGTAAAAGATAGCAACGTGTTACCTGTCTCCAGTTACGTTGCTATACTAGATAAGAAGTGACTGGTTCATTTTTTTCCCCCACTTTAAATAAATAGTTACTATTTCCTTCTTTAGATTTTCATAATATTTTGTAGTCTTCTACAAAGACTTCTTCTCTTTTTAGAGCTCTGATCAGAATTTTCTGCTTCATTTATTGACAATTTTCTATGTGTATTTAATGTATATTAAATTTTATCTGATTAATTTGATCATAATCACCTCTCGCTACTTGTTCTTAGCTCTTTCTCTCTCACTGAACCCCTTCTTCTCCTGGCTAGTCCTTTTTCTACTTTGACGTGTGTGTGTGTGTGTGTGTGTGTGTGTGTGTGTGTGTGCGTGCGCACGCATGCGAGCATGTGTACATATTCCACTAAGATGAATTATAGTTGCTTGCATGAGCATGGGTGAAGGACACATGCAGCTTACCAGTGGCTATACCACTGAAGAAAATGCAAAGACCTAGTCTTTTTTTTTAACCTGTATTGACAATTTTTATACATATATATCACATATTTTGATCACCACCCCCTGCCATTACATTCTCTGGTCCCCCTTCCCCCATCCACTGAACCTCTCCCCCTTTCCAGCTATTCCCTTTTTCTACCTTGATTTCTTTCCTCCTCTGCCATCCAAGACAGAATGTTGGAGGTCCCAGTACTGTGCAGCTAATGAACGACATTTGCTGTGACGTCATGAATGTGACAGCCACATCATGTCTGAAAGGCAGCACTCCGCAACACTCCTCCCCACCGCGTGGCTCTTACGATCTTTCTGCCCTCCGTTCTGCAATGATCCGCGGGCCTTGGAGGGCGTGACCCAGAGGTCTAGTTTAGCGCTGAACCTTGCCCAGTAACTTATCCTCAGCACACTGCTGAGTTTTGAGTCTCCCCAGTCGTCACCACCAACTCCAAGCAACTCTCAGCAAAGGTGAGAGCAGCACCAGTTATGAGAGCACTAATATTTAGCTGGGCTTGACAGGCGCTACAGACCCACTCAGTCAAACAACAGCATGGGAATTCTGTCCTGTGGCGTGGGCCTCAGGTTCCGTCGGAGAGCAGTTTGTCACCCACTCATCCTATAAATCATGCATTATTGCACAAGGGGACACATCTTGCCTGGCAGGTTAGTTGTGTAGCTCACAGTGTCCACTTCTGGTTAAGACTGTTAACTCCCACCGCACCCCCCCCAAGGCCTCCAGCAGCCTGCACAGCACTTTCTAGCACCTTAACAGCTAAACAGCAGGGAAGAGGCATCCAGCTCAGATCCAGCTTGACTTCTCAATGTCTCGCAAGCAGGGCAAGTGGTGTGAGATCTATTCTTTAAAAACAAAAACAAAAACAAAAACAAAGCATGTTGAGGTGGAGAGAGACAAGAGACTAGAATGGTCCTTAGTGTTTCTGGCAACAGGCTGTGATGCAGAACGCTCTTTCTTCCTGCTCAATGAATCTGATTTCTACAACTCTGAAGTGGAGCTCTTGCTGTGCTGAACAACCTTTCCCAGAACACCCCTAGCATGGCGCATTGGTATTGCCTTATACACAATTACCTGTATTGCTTCAAGCACAGCCTGGACTTCAGCAGGTTGATGGCTTCTGTGCTTGTCAAGGTCATTTGTTTTATAAGATGCTTTTTTTAAATTTTATTTTTGGAGAGAGACACAGAGAGAGACAGACAGACAGAGAGGGAGAGAGAGAGACAGAGAATGGGCGCGCTAGCAGCCTCTCAGCTGCTGTGAATGAAATCCAGATGAGTGCGCCCCCTTGTGGTCAAGTGTGGCATCGCGCCCTTGCGTCACTTTGCATCTGGCTAAACGTGGGACCTGGAGATTGGAACTGGGTTCTTAGGCTTAGCAGGCAGGCACCTTAACCACTAAGCCATCTCTCCAGCCCTATAAGATGCTTTTGAACAACGTGTGTGTGTGCGTGTGTGCATGCACGTGCGCATGTGTGTTCTGCTATAAATTTCTACAATCCTGGCAAGTTGGCTTGAGGTCAAGGACTTTTACTTGTTAGGAAAATAACCAATAGACACCTTTCCAGCAAAATGGAACGAGATGATGCTCACACACAGGAATCATACCCACAGCCTTCACAATCACCATCTTCATCAAATGCAGCCACTGCAAATGAACTCCATACACACGCGCCACCTTGTGCATCTGGCTTAAGTGGATACTGGGGACTCGAACCTAAGTCCTTAGGCTTTGCAGGCAAACGCCTTAGCCACTAAGCCATCTCTTCAGCTCATATAATAAATGGCTTTTTTTGTTGTTGTTGTTAAAGGCATGCACTACCACTCCCAGATTTTTATTGTATTTATTTATTTATTTGACAGAGAAAGAGGGAGAGAGAGAGAATGGGCACCTCAGGGCCTCCAGCCCCTACAAACGAACTCCAGACACATGTACCCCCTTTGCATCTGGTTAATGTGGGTCCTGGGGAATCGAGCCAGGGTCCTTTGGCTTTGCAAGCAAACTCCTTAACTGCTAAGCCATTCCTAGAATGCATGTTTTAAAAGTCCTAGCCATATAGTGTTTTGTTAGCTTAAATATAAATAGTTATAGAACCATGTTTGTCAGCTTTCTGTGGGTGTTACAAATTACCTGAGGTAACTCAAGAGGAGGAAAGATTTTTGGCTCAAGGGTTCAGAGGTTTCACTCCATTTGGCTCCATCAACTTTGAGGCTAGGAGGAGGCAGTGCATTGCAGCAGGGAACACATGGCAGAAAAGGTGGTCAGGATGTTAAAAGAGAGGAAGGGCACAGGATCCCAATATTCCTGTTAAGGGGCACATCTCCTGTCACTCACCTTCCTTTTACTTGTTCCCACCATAGGGTAGCAGCCAAGCCTGAAACACATGGCCTTTGAGGGAACATTCAAGATCCAAACGATAAAGCAACTTTTTTTTTTTTTTTTTTTGAGGTAGGGTCTCACTCTAGCCCAGGCTGACCTGGAATTCACTATGTAGTCTAAGGGTGGCCTCGAACTTATGGTGATCCTCCTACCTACTTCTGCCTCCTGAGTGCTGGGATTAAAGGCATGCGCCACCACAGCTGGCTTTTTTTTTTTTTTTTTTTTTTTTTTTTTGATCAGTCACAAGAAATTAACTTTCAAAAGAACCAAAAGTTGGGGGCTGGAAAGATTGCTCAGTGGTTAAAGGCACTTGGCTTGCAAAGCCTGATGGTCCAGTTTAATTCCCCAGTACCCACACAAAGCCAGATGCACAAAGTGACACATGCATCTGGAATTTGTTTGCAGTGGCAGGAGGCCCACTGTACCCTTTCTCATTTTCTCGTTCTCTCCTCACTTCCCTCCTTCCCTTCCTTTCTCCCTCCCTCTCTCTCTCTCTCTGTGTGTGTGTGTGTGTGTGTTTACAAATAAACAAGATTTTAAAATATTTTATTTATTTATTTGAGAGAGAGAGAGAGAATGGATGCACCAGGGCCTCTAGCAAATGAGCTCCAGATCCATGTGCCACCTTGTGCATCTGGCTTATGTGGGTACTGGGGAATGAAACCTGGGTCCTTAGGCTTCACAGGCAAGTGTCTTAACTGCTAAGCCACCATTCCAGCCCATAAATAAATATTTTTAAAAAAAAAAAAAAAAAAAAAACGTTTCAGACTGGTGGTGTCTGCATCTAGAGTTCATTTGCAGTAGCTGGAGGCCCTGGAGTACTCCCCCCTTAATCTCTCTCTCTCTCTCTCTCTCTACATATATATTATTTTCTAAAAGTTCCAAAGTACTTCTTCTCTCATGGGACTAGTATTCTATCCTTTACCATAAGTATTGCACTCAAACTGATTATGTCATGTAACCATAGGCCAAGAGAATAAAAGCAGCTATCTAAATCAACACATGTTCAACATTTTTCCTAGGCCCCATGGGGAAAGGGGGAAAAATATTCAAGACGCTCTCTGCATTGCCTGGCTCCTGAAGATCTTTAAACAAGGTGGGAATGTACTTGCAATATCGAGGAAGGGTGGGGCAGGCAGGAGCAAGAAGTTTTTAAATCATTTTAATTCATGCAATGGAGTGCCTTTAGAATTATTAGACAATGTTATTTCTCACTTAAATTCGCTTCACAGATGTTAAGAGAAGAACCGAGAAGCTCCATGTGAACTTCTCCCACTCAGCAGCTTTCTGTGGCATTGCCTAGTTCCGATGTTGGATATTTAGACATGATATATATATCTCATAGCTAGGTGCTATGACACATTTTAGATTGCAAAACCAGGAGAAGTAGTATTAGTATATTGGTTTTTTTTTTCACAACAGAAAGATACATTTTAATATGCATATGTGTGTGTAAGCTCACATGTATGGGGAGGCTGTTGTGTACATGGGTGCACAGGCCACAGGACAATCTCAGGAATCATTCCTCAGGAATGCCTCGCACACTTTTTAAAATTTTTTTTTATTATTTTTTATTTATTTATGGAGAGAGAGACAGAGAGAGATAGACAGAGAGGGAGACAGAAATGGGCACGCCAGCAGTCACTCAGCTACTGTGAACAAAATCCAGATGCATGCGCCCCCTTGTGGGCAAGTGCGGCATTGCACCCTTGCCTCACTTTGCATCTGGCTAAAGGTGGGACCTGGAGATTGGAACTGCTGGACATTGGAACCAGCGTTCTTAGGCTTAGCAGGCAGGTGCCTTAGCCACTAAGCCATCTATCCAGCCCTCACACACTTTTTAAGACAAAGTCTCTCACTGGCGGCAGCACACCAATTAGGCTAGACTAGTTGGCCAGTAAGTCCCAGGGATCCCGTGTCTCTGCCTCCCTAGAACTGGGCTAACAAGTGTACACCCCACAATCAGCTTTTTAAATGTGGGTTCTGGGTATTAATCTCAGTCAGATCCTCATACTGGCAAAGCAAGCACTTTGCCAACCATATTTCTGACCCCAAAAGATACATTCATAAAATCACATTTTAAGTTTTATTAGAAATAATGACAAGGGGGCTGGAGAGATGGCTTGGTGATTAAGGCACTTGCCTTAGAAGCCTAAGGGTTTGATTCCCCAGAATCCACGTAAGCCTGATGCACAAATTGGCACATACAACTGGAGTTCATTTGCAGTGGCTAGAGACCCTGGCATGCCCATTCTGTCTCTATATCTGCCTCTCTCTCTCTCTCTCTTTCTCACTCATAATTAATAAACAAAATATTTTTTAATATTTATTTTTTATTTTATTTTATTTTTGGAGACAGAGACACAGAGAGAGAAAGAGAGAGAGAGAGAGGAAGAGGAAGACAGAGATGGGCGTGCCAGCAGTGTCTCAGCTGCTGAAAACGAAATCCAGATGCATGCGCCCCCTTGTGGTCAAGTGTGGCATTGCACCCTTGCGTCACTTTGCATCTGGCAAACGTGGGACCTGGAGATTGGAACCGCTGGAGATTGCAACCAGCGTTCTTAGGCTTAGGAGGCAGGTGCCTTCACTATTAAGCCATCTCTCCAGCCCTAAAATATTTTTTTTTAAGAAATAGAGGCTGGGCATGGTGGCTCACGCCTTTAATCCCAGCACTTAGGAAGCAGAGGTAGGAGGATTGCTGTGAGTTTGAGGTCAGCCTGAGAATATGTAGTGAATTCCAGATTAGCCTGGGCTAGAGCAAGAAACTACCTCAAAAAAACAAACAAAAAAGAAAGAAAGAAGGAAGGAAGGAAGGAAGGAAGGAAGGAAGGAAGGAAGGAAGGAAGGAAGGAAGGAAGCCAGCCAAGATCACACTAACCATAATCATAGAGGTATTTAAGACCTAAAGTAAATATTTGAGATGCCGTGTGTGAACATATGCCAACAAAATAGAGAATCAATACAAGTGAAGGTGATTGTAAACCATCCTCTATTGACTGGATGAGGGTTGTTTTCTACACAACATCTAATTCCTTTAACCTCCATGGGTTTGCTAACTAAATATTACCTAACACATAATTATAGGCATTCATGGAAGTTGAGAATTTGAACTATAGTTTCTTTTTATAATTGATATAGCTGGTTTTATACTATATGTTTATATATATAAATATATATACACACATGGAGTGAGAGCTACAAAGATGTATGTGATATTTTGTTTTGTTTTGTTTTTGTTTTGTTTTTTGAGGTAGGGTCTCACTCTAGCCCAGGCTGACCTGGAATTCGCTATGTAGTCTCAGGGTGGCCTCGAACTCTCTGTGATCCTCCTACCTCTGCCTCCCAAGTGCTGGGATTAAAGGTGTGTACCACCATGCCTGGCTCTATGTGATATTTTGATAGTGGTAGAACCATCTTTCCTCTCTAAGCCTCAGCACGCCACATCTGACACTCTCATGAGAATGGAGGGTGATGGTGGGTGGGTTAAGAATATTTTTAGGGTTGAGGATTGAACCACTCCCACCTTTTGCCTCCAGAGAACACTACACTAAGGCTGGACCATTGCTTTAGTAATTAGAGTAACAGATCAGAGCATTTACTAAATGGGAGACATTCTAGTGAAGAATCTGAACTTGGACATGCTGAGTTTGAATCACACTTGAATTGGTCTAAAGTGCAGATAAGATGGAAAATGGAAAGGAAGAAAAATTCAAAGGCTGCCAGGGCACAAGTACTCTGAAATCACACATGGACACTTGGGAAGCTGAATGAAGAAATGATGTCAAGAATGGAAGCCCAAAGCCGGGCGTGGTGGCACACACCTTTAATCCAAGCACTCGGGAGGCAGAGGTAGGAGGATCACCATGAGTTCAAGGCCACCCTGAGAATACATAGTGAAATCCAATCCAGGTCAGCCTGAGCTAGAGTGAGACCCTATCTCGAAAAACCAAAAAAAAAAAAAAAAAAAAAAAAAAAAAAAAAAAAAAAAGAATAAGAATGGATGGAAGCCCAGGGCTGGAGAAGATGGCTTAGTGGAGACGCATAAATCTGGAGTTTGTTTACAGTGGCTGGAGGCCCTGGAGCCCTGGAGTGCCATTCATTCTCTCTCTCTCTCTCTCTCTCCTCCTTTCTCTCTCTCAAATAAATAAATAAATGAATAAATAAAATATATTTTAAAAGAAGGAGGAGGAGGAGGAGAATGGAAGCCCAGGACAGCCAGCCTTCATAGGGACAAGTGGAACAAGAAGATAGAGTTTAAGCATACGAAAAGAGTTTGTCTACTTAAATGGCAAAAAGGCGAGCGAGTGGAGGACTCCAGAGAGTAGAGTAAATGTGTATGGGGAAGAGGGGAGCACGTGGAGGAGGACTCCAGGAAGTAGAGTAAATGCATATGGGGAAGAGGGGAGCACGTGGAGGAGGACTCCAGGAAGTAGAATAAATACGTGCTTCTCCAACACCATCTCATGCAAAAAATACATATTTGAAGCTTAATGAGCCGCTGGTATTTCTCATTGCTTCCATGCATCTCTTCCCAGGAAAATTTTGAAAAACGAATCTTTGGTGTAACCCCATGTGTGGGCATACCTGGTAGCTTTCTGCTGCAGAATTCCATCCTGTCCCAGAGCTGGAGGCTAGAAGAGGTGACACCAGAGTGTTGTCAGGGTTGGTTCCTTCTCTGAAGGAGAATCTGTACCCAGCCCCTCTCCCAGCTTCTGGCAGGTGTTGGCAGTCCTTGCTGGGCCCTGGCTTGAGGCACAACAACTCCAATTCCAGTCTCCAGTTCCTGTCTTCACAGTCCATGTCCAGCCTGCCTGCCTGTAACTGTATTACCTAGATCTCTCTCTCTTTTAATCCCAGCACTCTGGAAGCAGAGGTAGGAGGATTGCTGTGAGTCCAAGGCCACCCTGAGACTACATAGTGAATTCCAGGTCAGCCTAAACTAGAGCGAGACCCTAACTCAAAAAAAGAGGTGGGGGGGGGGCTAGAGAGATGGCTTAGCAGTTAAACGCTTGCCTGTGAAGCCTAAGGATCCCGGTTCAAGGCCCTATTCCCCAGTACCCAGGTAAGCCAGATGCACAAGCTGGTGCATGCATCTGGAGTTCATTTGCAGTGGCTGTAGGCCCTGGTGCACCCATTCTCTCCCTCCCCCTCTCTCCTCTCTCTCTCTCTCTCTCCCTCTTTCTCTCTCTGTCTTTCCATCACTCTCAAATAAATAAATAAAATTAAAATAAAATAAAAACAGCAGTCACTGGATGGATCCAGTATGACCTCATCTTAACTTGGTCACATCTGCAAAAGCACTGCTTCCAAATAAGGTCACCTTCTAGGGTCTCTGGGTGGCTATGAATTTTGGGAGAAGATTGCTCAACTGAGTGCACCCACCCTGCAAGCAGGAACACAGCCGGACAGGCACTCACGTGACTGGACTGTTGTCAATAGTACAGAAGCAGAAAGTTTATGTGGTCACCAGTTTGCCACTTCAGTCTCTTCCAAGTGCAATACAAGCCCAGCGTAAGCTGACTGAACGGACATGAACTATGCACACTGGATATTTTTATTGCACAGGACATCTGATATGAGACGCCAGTCTCAGCTGTTCCCATGAAAATGAAAATGACACTGTTCAGCTCTTGCTTTTCTTTTTTAAATGTTTATTATTATTGTTGTTGTTCTTTTCTTTTATTATTTTTTGGGTTTTTTTTTTTTTTTTTTTCCTGAGGTAGGGTTTCACTGTAGTCCAGGCTGACCTGGGATTCACTTTGTAGTCTCATGGTGGCCTTGAACTCACAGCGAGCCTCCTACCTCTGCCTCCCCACTGCTGGGATTAAAGGCCTGCGCCACCATGCCCAGCTATTATTGTTATTATTAACAAGATGTTTCGTATGGATACATCATGTGTTGGTACCCTCTTTTCCCTCGTCCCTGTCCCCATTCCACGGGGGACCCTCCTCAGTGGGGTTGCAGCTATTCCCCTTGGGGGTGTGCTTTAGGTATCATGGGAGCAGCAGTCAGTTATTTGGGGTGGGGGGAGGGAATGCCTCTGGGCATGAAGTCTCAACCTGTGGGTCTTACAATTGTTCCACCCCCTCTTCCACAAAATTCCCTGAGTTGTGGTGGGTGAGTTTTAAATCTGCTTTAGTGATGAGCTCTTAGGAGCCTCTGGCTCTCTGCTTTGGTAGGTGTGGAGTGTCCTTAGGGTCTGTCTCCCTCACCCTGGCGCTGATTATCAGGAACAGCACGGAAGCAGCACTCTTGCTCCCAATTCCTCTGTGCATTCAGCTGTTCTTGCTTTCTTTCCTCAGCGAAATAATAGAATCAGGAAGCCTTTCCAACCAGTAAGGACTTTGTTTGACCAGTCCACGTGGCCACGCTAATGGACTCTTTCAAACTGTAAATGAGAGGTGTGGCAAAAGACCACGTTCACTAGACAAAATGCACCTTTTCTTCCGTGATCATCAAATATTTACTATGCAACCGTGGTCTTTGGGACACCATTAGCATTAGAAGCTAAAAAAGAAAAAAAAAAAATCCTTTCCATGAAATGACATTAGGGAAGAGCAAGAAAAAGGGGAAAAAGCACAAACCTGAAAGTAGCATTTTGAAGGGAAAAAATATATATATATTCCTGTCATCGCTCGGAGCAATCCCATCCCTTCAGGAAGTAAGATCCGAGGACAACATTCAATGTCCGCGGTTCTTGATCTCACGTGATTCCCACCCCTCTCCCCCAGCTCCCAGTTGTGACTGTTTCGGTGGCTCCCAAAACTTGGAAGTCGAGCCCTCTCCCCACCTTACCCCCAGATGTGCACGGGTGGCCTGGAACCTGAGCAGGGCCTCGCTCCCGCGGGCCGGCGTGGGGATGGGGTCCTCACCAGTTCCCAAAGTCGCTTTGGCTGCAGTTGTTTTCCCACGAGATCACAAAGGGAAGTGCGTCTTGGTGGGGGGGGGGGTTGGGGGAGTAGAGATCGGACGGGGTTTTGAACTTGGGATCGTGAAGCCAAGACCTCGGGGCTCTAGACGCTGTCAGGCGCCGTTCGCATCGCTCTGAAATCCCCCTTCTCCCCACCCCGCCCCCCTCCCCGTTCCCCCCCGGGACGCGAAGGACGCACATTCCTGCGGGTCCCGCGGGTGCCAAGAGTGAGGAGCAGGACGGGAAATTGCAAAAGTCTCCAGCCCTCCCCCTCCCCTCTCCTCCACCCACCGCCCAGCCTTCCCGTAACTCCCGCCCCTGGGCGCGAACCCCGCAGCTGATTCATAGCCCGGCGCGGGGCCGCCGCCTCCTCGCCGGCCTCCCCACCACGTCCCTGCGCGCCCCTGTGCGCCCCTGCGCGCCCCAGCACCCAGCCGGGCTAGGTGAGTAGCGCCGCCCCGCAGCCCCATCCCCGACGGCGCTCCCAGGGCTCCAGGCATCTGGGACGTCTGGTCCAAGGTAGAGGCAGGCGCCCTGGCACAGCCCGGGTCACGGAGACCTGTCCCGGCCTGCTCCGGGTTTCACTACCCATCGCCCTCGCTGTCGGTCTCCAGTGGCTGGGAGAATGCTCGCCGCCCAGTTGAGTTAAGCTTTGCTCAGTTGCTCGCTGTGACTCCCCTGTCTCCCTCCCAGCTCTTAACTTCCACCCCTGATTCCCTCCGCGGGGACAGTGTTAAGGAGGGCACGGGGTGGTGCGCGCTTGCTCTCGCCTAGGTAGACAGGAGAAATCTGGGAACGCGCTCGTGGCTGGGGCAAACACTTTTTCTCCTGGTGGGTGGGAATTGAGCACTTTCTACGGACGGAAGTGAGGGCACGGAGTGGTCAGTGGCCTCAGGGCTGCAGAGGTAGATGTGAGGCGTTGAGATCAGAGCCCAGGCACAGCGGGTTTCCCCTGCACAGTTCTTGACCCCGGGTGCTCCACCCACCCTTGCATGAGCGCCCATCCTTTCCATCCCATCCGTCCGGCCTGTGGACTGAAGGCACGCTGCTACAATCCTGGATCACTGTGGTGAGAGAGCTGTTCTGGAAATAGGTATGGGGAAAAGGAGAATGGAAGTGGAATCTAGTTTCATTGGTGGAAGAAGAAAAGACGGGGGAGGGGGTCTTACCCCTGGCTGGTCCACATTGATTTTGAGACTTGGCTCTGGTTACTTCTTACCTCTTAGATTCACTTTTCTTTTCTTTTTTCTTTCTAAAAAAAATTATTTTTATTTTTACTTATTTGAGAGAGGGGGCAGATAGAGAAATAGAGAATAGGCGCCCCAGGACCTCCAGCCACTGCGATCGAACTCTAGACACGTGCTCCACTCTGTGCATCTGGCTAACGTGGGTCCTGGGGAATAGAACGTGGGTCCTTTGGCTTTGCAGGCAAGTGCCTTAACTGCTAAGCCATCTCTCCAGCAAGTTCCAGTTTTCTTGTTTGCAAAAATAATAGTGGTTCAGTTGCTATTGTGCAGAAACGACTCTAAGATGTACGTCATCAGTGTTCACTCGTTTGGAATAAGTGCTAGCTGGCACTGTCAGCTTCATTTTATCAGTGAGGAAACTGAGATCCACAGAGGTTAAGTTAACTCGACACCGGTCATGTAGCAGGTGGCTTTCACTTTGGAGTCACTCAGGGACATGATGCTCTGTGCCTCTGAACACTAGGGCTCTGAGCGGGCCTGGAGGTGGTCCTGATTTGCTCCCCTTTAAAATGCATTGGGAGGGGCTGGAGAGATAGCGGTTAAGGGGTGCATGCATCTGGAGTTTGTTTGCAGTGGCTGGAGGCCCTGGTGTGCCCATTCTCTCTCTCTGCCTCTTTCTCTCTCTCAAATAAATAAATAAAAATGAAATATTTTAAAAATGCATTGGGACACCTTGGAGACTGAAGGGCCCCTGAAGGGTCACAGTGACCCAGGAGTTCCTAAACTGAGCTGGCTTTGAGATTCCTTCCTGGAGTTGTTTGAAACACCCTGCAGCCTTGTTAGAATGCCCTCTTACCACCTGCTGGGCAGTGCTGGCTCTTAGCTGTGCTTGTCTTTGGGGCTCCGTCTTGTCCCCCAGATCTGTCTCTTGTTGTCTAAGCTTTGTGTATCAGAGGCAGCACTGAGACAAGAGGAGTGTACAGCAGAGCTTTGAGCCACCTGGGGATAACCCACACTCTTGGCTGTCAGTCATCTGCGCAGAGCGGCAACGTCTTGCAGGAGTGCTCAGGAGGTTCTGGGCTCTGTCGGTTTACGAATCCTCCTTGGTCCTGACAAAAGGGACCAAGTGGGGGGGTGCTTCTGTAGTTTGGAAAGGGTAGCTGGGGTATTATATTTGACAAGAGGAAGGCATGTGTTTTCCTTGCAGCAACTTGGCTGGGTGTGAGCTTGCCCCAGGGAGAAGGAAATCCCAGGAAGAGCCCACTGCTTTACTTATGGGAAGAGTGGGCTCTGGCCTTTCCCCTGGAGAGCAAGTCTTCCTTGGTTTTCCAATAATGAGACATGGAGAGTGACACAAACAGGATGTCATGATCTTGTTAGAGGACCTCTCCATCAAGCCAGCTTTCTTGCAGCTACTTACGGGTTTCATCCCAACAGCTGTGTCTTTGGCTTCACGTCTCTACTCGCCCTGTTTTCGTCCTCCAGGTCTTCAACATTTGCTTTCTCCATATTGCACTTGATTTGGAGGGTTTGTTTTTTTCTTGAAAGATTTCTTTTATTTATTTATTATTAGAGACAGACAGAGAGAGAGAGAGAGAGAGAGAGAGAGACTGAAAGAGAGAGAATGGGCACGCCAGGGCTTCTAGCCACTGCAAACGAGCTCATGAGACACATGCACCACCTTGTGCATCTGGCTTACGTGGGCCCTGGAGAACTGAACCTGGGTCCTTAGGCTTTGCAGGCATGCACCTTAACTGCTAAGCTATCTCTCCAGCCCTGATTTGTAGGTTTTTAAAAATATTTTTTATTTTTATTTATTTATTTATTTGAGAGAGAGAGAGAGAATGGGTGTGCCAGTGCCTCTGGCCATTGCAAACAAACCCCAGATGCATCTGGCTTTACATGGGTTCTGAGAAATCAATCCTGAGTCCTTAGGCTTTAAAGGAAAGCACGTTAACTGCTAAGCCATCTCTCAAGCCCCAATATTGTATTGATTTATTTATTTGAGTGAGTGAGAGAGAGAGAATGGGTGTGCCAAGGCACTGCAAATAAACTCCAGATTCACATGCCACCTTATGCATCTGGTGATTTGTAGGTTTTTTGTTTATTTATTTTTATTTTAGACACACACACACACACACACACACATATGACAGAGAGAGAGAGAGAGAGAGAGAATTGGCACGCCAGGGCCTTAGCCACTGCATTTGGACTCCAGATGCTCGTGCCACCTAGTGGGCATGTGCGACCTTGCACTTGCCTCACCTTTGTGCATCTGGCTTATGGGATTTGGAGAGTCGAACATGGGTCCTTAGGCTTCACAAGCAAGTTCCTTAACCTCTAAGTCATCTCTCCAGCCTGATTTGTAGGCTTTGAAAGTAATGCAGTGATGAGTGGACGAATGCTTAAACAGTAAAGGGTGTGTGCAGGGAAATGTAGTCTGCCATCATTGGCTCTGCTACTCCAGACCGAAAGTTAGCTACGGGGTATTAGTCACTTCTCTCATTGTTGTGCTCAGCTACCTCACCAGAGGCAACTTGAGAGAGGAAACGGTGTGTTTTGGTCCATGGTCTGAGGGGTTAGAGTTCTTCATGTCAGGGAAGGTATGGTAATAGAAGTGTGAGGACACTGGGCACATTGCATCTGCAGTAAGGACGCAGAGAAAATGAATGCTGGCTCTCAGCTTGCTTTTGTCTTGTTATCCCTTGAACTTGGTCTGGGACCTCAGCCCCATGGCGTCGTAGCACTCCCCACATGCAGGTGGGTTTTCCCCATCAGTCGATCTTCTCTGCAAACGTGCTTTCACAGACATGCCCAGAGATGTGTCTCATGGGTGATTCCAAAGCCAGTGAAGTTGACAATGGAGATCAGCTGTCACAAGTCCACTCCTTACCAACTTGACACACAAGCATCGTGTTTGAACCATAAATATGGTAAATATCATTCAAAGAGTTTTTTTCTATTTTTATTTTTTGGTTTTTTGAGGTAGGGTCTCTCTTTAGCTCAGGCTGACCTGGAATTCACTATGTAGTCTCAGGGTGGCCTCAAACTCAGTCATCCTCCTACCTCTGCCTCCCGAGTGTTGGTATCGAAGGCGTGTGCCACCACGCCTGGCAATTTTTTTCTTAAGATTTGCAAAACATGTATATACATACATTCTATCACTTTCTCTATCTTCCCCCCTCAAATAAATAAATAAAATACTTTTAGAAAGAGAAGAGGGAGGAAGGGAGAAGTATATGGGTGCATCAGGGCTTCTTGCCACTGCCAACAATCTCCAGATGTATGCTGCACTTTGTTTATCTGGATTTACTTGCGTATGGAACCAGGGCGGCAGCACCTTTAACTGCCGAATCATCTCCCCAGCCCCTAAAGTGTATCCCAGCCTAGGCTGGAACTCCTGATCTTCCTGCCTTCACCTCCTCAGCTACTTCCTTTGGGCATTTGGGCCTGCACCACCACAACTAGCTGCTATTATTATTATTATTATTATTATTATTTTTTTTTTTTTTTTTTTTTTTTTGGTTTTTCAAGGTAGGGTTTCACTCTAGCACAGGCTGACCTGGAATTCACTATGTAGTCTCAGGGTAGCCTCGAACTCATGGTGATTCCTTCTACCTCTGCCTCCCAAGTGCTGGGATTAAAGGTGTGTGCCACCATTCCCTAAAATCCTGTTGGACTTTTTCTTAGGATTTTTAAAAAACTTTTTTAAAAATATATTTTATCTATTTATTTGAGAGAGAGAAAGAGGCAGAGAGAGAGAGAGAGAGAGCGAATGGGTGCGTGCCAGGGCCTCCAGCCACTGCAAATGAACTCCAGATGCATGTGCCCCCTTGTGCATCTGGCTTAGGTGGGTCCTGGAGACTCAAACTGGGATCCTTTGGCTTTGCAGAAAAATGCTTTAGCCACTAAGCCATCTCTCCAGCCCCTTCTTCACACTTAAAAATTTATTTATTTATTTATTTATTTATTTATTTATTTATTTATTTGCAAGCAGAGAGAGAGAGAGAGGAGAGATAGACACAGAGAGAATGGGCACACCAGGGTCTCTAGCTACTGCAAACAAACCGCAGATGCATGTGCCCCCTTGTGCATCTGGTTTACATGGGTCCTGGGCAATTGAACCTGGATCCTTTGGCTTTGCAGACAAAAGCCTTACCTGCTAAGCCATTTTTCCAGCCCCTTCTTAGGATTTTTATTGAGCTTGTAGTTGGTGCCAGCATGGTTTTGAAAGCTTTAGCACTGAACAAATGAATCTTCTCAACAGCACTTAGAAAGAGATCCTATTATCACCCACATGCAGATGAGACATTAGGTCTCAAAACAGGCTAAAGGTGATGTGTCCTTGTGACACAGTTAATCTGCTGTGAAATCAGATATTCTTGAAGCCAGGTGAGTCATCACCCAAGCCCAACCCCTGATCCTACAACACAACTTCCTCCCTGCTGAGTGACATAGAAATGGACAATGAGGAAGAAAACCACTGTTGAGAAGATTCGTTTGATAAATGCTTGTAAATCACTTAGCAAAGCACCGGGTGGCAAATTAGCCTCCAGCACCCGCTCTGCTTATCACTCTCATATTTACCTTCCCATCCTACTCTGGGTTTTTCTGCTTGACACTTTCCTTTATTTTTGACAGTGCCCTTTATTTATTGTATCCTAGGAGGAAAAAATTATGTAATAAATGATGATTATACTGGTGTTCCTCAAACTTCAATATGTACACAAAACACCCAATGATGTGGGTTATGTGTGGAGTGTTCTGTTCAGTAAGTCGGAAATGTGGAGTGAGATTTTACATTTCTTACAAGGTACCTGCTGATGTCAGTGTCCTCTGTCCACACTTTGAGAATATTGTCTTCATTTCTGTTTAAAATGATGCTTTGGCTGGGGAGATGGCTTAGCCGTGAAGGCGTTTGCCTCCAAACACAAAGGACCTTGGTTCGATTCCTCAGGACCCATGTTAGCCAGATGCACAAGGTGACGCATGCGTCTAGAGTTCATTTGCAGTGGCTGGGGGCCCTAGTGTGCCCCCTCTCTCTCTCTCTCTCTCTCTATCTGCCTCTTTCTCTCTCTCAGTCTCAAATAAATAAAAATGATGCTTTCAATGATACTATTTCTAATTTGCAATAAATATGATGGCAGGAAGTGTAAATTGGTTTATTTAATAGTATGTGCTAAAGAACTAAATTATAGTTGGTTCCCTTTCTTTCTTTCCTCTTCTCTTTCTCCTCTTCCCTCTCCTCTCCTCTCCTGTCTTCTCGTCTCCTGTACTCTATTCTTCTCATCTTTCTCTCTATCTTTCTCTAGAAAGATTAATAAGAATACTATATATACACTTAACTGTATTCTTTGACTTGAAATAATTGAAGCAATTGATTGTTTGGATTCTTTGAAGCTGTTGGCTTAAGATGATGAGAGACAGGCTGGGACAGTAGGTCAGCAGTTAAGGTGCTTGCTTGCAAAGCCTGCCAGTCTGGGTTCAATGCCCTGGTGCCCATGTAAAGCCAGGCACAAAAAGTGATGCATGCATCTGGAGTTTGTTTGCAGTGGCTGGAGGCCCTGGCATGTCCATAGTGTTTGTCTGTCTGCCTGTCTCAAGTAAGTAAATAATAAATAAATAAATATTTTAAAGAAGATAATGAGTCCTAAACTATATGTACTCCGAATATAAAGTCTAAATTTACCAAAAATCTACACTTACAAGTGGCTTTGAAAATACAGAAATCATAAGAGGGCTGGAGAGTTGGCTTAGTGGTTAAGACGCTTGCCTGCAAAGCCAAAAAAGCCGGGTTTGGTTCCCCGAGACCCACATAAGCCAGATGCACAAAGTGGTGCCTGCATCTGGTGTTTGTTTGCAGAGTCTAGAGGCCCTGGCATACCCATTCTCTCTCTCTCTCTCTCTCTCTCTCTCTGTCAAATAAATAAATAATAAAATTTAAAAAGCATGTGCAAGAAAAATCATAAAGAACATTTGGGAAACGAATAGCAAGAATCCTTGGCAAACATGGAACAAGGGGCCACTGTTCATGTGTGTGCTAGCTTTTGAGAAGAAGCTTTTGAGAAGAAATCAGCAGAAACTGTTTTCTTGAATACCTGTTTTACGTTGTTTTACGTGTTGTGTTCTGTTTGTCTTGCTCATGGAAGAGTTTACGAAAGTTCACTTCATGTAAGAATTCAGTGCTCACCTATCAGAGGGGTGGAGGTATGTCTCTCCTTTTAGGATATTGGTTATTTTGCATTTGGGATGAATCATTGTAGTTTCTACCTTTGGGACCTAACAGCTCAATCGTTTCCACGGAATCAAGTGACACTTTCCTAGGGTTATCCATGATCTAAAAAGTGCTAACCTCTTTCAGCTCTGTTCTGGGTAGATGTGACTTGTAAACAAGTATCAACTAGTTGGTCCTCCTGGCGTGTAGGATTCGAGTGTGGACATAGAATTGCCCCTACCTTTGAAGCCAGCCACATGTGCATTCACAAAAACACGCACATACACACACACACTTTGTATTGTGTGTGTGCACGCGCACCCGCGCCCGCAGGTGCATGCATGCCACAGCACACGAGTGGAGGTCGGAGTACAATGCTGAGTGTCAGTCCCCATTTTCTGCCCTGAGATAAGGTCTTTTGTTGTTCACTGCTGCAAACGCCAGTCCAGCTGGCCCTCAAGCTTCGGAGATTCTCCTGTCTCTGCCTTCTGTCTCACTGTAGGGGGGCCGGGCTTACAGGTGCTCCCTAGGGCATCCAGGTTTTGACTAAGAATATTCTTGGGAGCTGGAGAGATGGCTTAGTGGTTTAGGCACTTGCCTGCAAAGCCAAAGGACTCATGTTAATTCTCCAGGACCCATGTAAGCCAGATGCACAAGGTGGCGCATGTGAATGGAGTTTGTTTGCAGTGACTGAAAGCCCTGATGTGCCCATTCTCTCTCTGTATCTGCTTCTCTCTCAAAAATAAATAAATAAATAAATAAAAAATAAATAAATAAATAAATAATCTGAATAAAAGTCTTTAAAAAAAAAGAATAGTCTTTCGATTAAGGTTTGTCATTTCTTCACTTGGCTTCACCTGCTACTTAGAGATTCAGCTTTAACCACAGCTGATGACACAGAAATCTTTACCTGAACATTGTTCCTTTAAAATGATTAGTTGTAAACTGGGTGTGGTGGTGCACACCTTTAATCCCAGCACTCTGGAGGCAGAGGTAGTAGGATCACTGTGAGTTCGAGGCCACCCAGAGACTACATAATGAATTCCAGGTCAGCCTGGGCTAGAGCGACCCTACCTCAGAAAACAAAACAAAACAACAAAAAAGAATAAATAAATAAATAAAATGAGCAGTTATGCAGGAGCTCATTCAACCCCTTAATCAGGATTTAACCATTATCCACAGGAAGGATGTGAGGTGGGAGTAAAGAAGCACTAGAACCTTCCATGGGCATGCTTCCTGGTGGGAGAGCTTGAGGAAGAGGAGAATTTGAAAGAAATTTTAGGTCATCAATCTTGTGTTGTAATGACGAGGCCCCTTCCAACGGGTTCCTAAATGCTCTCTAGAGAGAGGAACAGGCGACTGTGTCGACTGTGGGGAACGTTCCAGAGGTGGCAGCCACTCTGTATAGCAGCCCAGGCCCTTGTTGATTTCCAGTTTGACAGCACTGGGTTGGAAAACATCCACAGTCTAACTTTGATTTTTAAAAATTTGTTTAGGCATGTGGGCTACCATATATATATACTCAGTCCTGGAAAAAGTTCCAGTTTGGTTGAGAACAGAGCTCTCATAAACACACGCACACGAGCATGTTCCTCCGTGAACAGCTTCCTTCTTTAAAATGTCATTTGCATATGATATCATCGGGTCACTCTGCTAGCTTTGAAGAATTTGGCAATGCAGGTGTTGAGAAACCAATGACTAGTGCCTGTGCTGTGTCTCATGGGGATTATTTGTGGTGGGGAAACTTCCCAGGAATACATATTTCAGTCATAACAGAGCAAGACGTGATGGGGGAGGGGACTTCATGTTCCCTGAAGCTGTGTTTATGACACATACAGGGAAGGCTTATGCTAAGAGATACACGCAGGCACTTCACTGAGCTAGCTAGCTTGCTTGCTTGCTTGCTTGCTTGCTTTCTTTCTTTCTTTCTTTCTTTCTTTCTTTCTTTCTTTCTTTCTTTCTTTCTTTTTTTTTTTTTTTTGAGAGAGAGAATGGGCACACCAGCAGCCTCTCAGGCACTGTGAATGAACTCCAGATGTGTGCGCCCCCTTGTGGGCAAGTGCGGCATTGCACCCTTACATCAATTCTTGTGAGTGACTAAATGTGGAACCGGAGATTGGAACCTGTGTTCTTAGGCTTCTCAGGCAGGCACCTTAACCGCCAAGCCATCTCTCTAGCCCAGCTTTTTTTTTTCATTAAGTTGAAAGTTTGTATGGCTGCATTAAGTGTTGGTACTATCGTTCATTCCCCTCCTCCCTGCTTCCACTCCACACTGAAGGTCCTCCTTAGTGGGATTTCTGGTATTCACCTTGGGGTAGTGAGCTATGAATTATGAGTGCAGCAGTCAGTCATTGTGGTGGGGGGGGGCAGGGGCGATGCCTCTGGCTATTTCCTCCCACCCTGTGGTTCTTACATTCTTTGCCCATTCCCTTCCACCAAATTCCCCGAGCCTTGGTAGTTGTGCTTTAAGTCTATTTTAACCTTGAGTTCTCAGCAGCTTCTGGATTTCTGCTTTGGTGCATTTTGAGTATTCTCAGAGTCTGTCTCTGTCACTCTGGTGCAGGTTGACAGGCTCACCACGTAAGGGACATTCTTACTCTGAGCTTTTATGGATATAAGATTTGAAGAAATTTAACAAAGTGAATAAGAGTTTTCAACTGACTTCCCCAGTATTTACAAAAGACTATGAATTAGATGATATTTGGCAACCAAAAAAATAAGTGGAATGGGAAAGCCAGGGGTGGTGGGGCACACCATTAATCCCAGTACTTGGGAGGCAGAGGTGGGAGGACTGCCGTAAGTTTGAGGCCACCCTGAGACTACAAAGTGAATTCCAGGTCAGCCTGAGCTAGAGTGAGACCCTACCTCAAAAAAAAAAAAAAAAAAAAAAAAAAAAAAGTGGAATGGGGGGACTGGAGGGCATAATAGTTAAGGCACTTGCCTGTAAAGATACAGGAGCCAGGTTTGATTCCCTAGGACCCATGTAAGCCAAATGCACAAGGTGGCGCATGTGTCTGGAGTTTGTTTTCAGTGGCTGGAGGCCCTGGCACACCTATTCTCTCTATCTGCCTCTTCCCCTCTCTCTTTCTCTTTCTCTCTCTCAAATAAATAAATAAAATAAAAATAAAAAAGACAGTTAAAAAAAGTGGAATGGCCTGAAATGGAATGTGTTTTCATTAAAATAAATTGAAAGCAAAGACGAGAACATAAAAGAAAACTGGTGCCATATTCATTATTTACTGGGTGGGACTATGTTCTGTGACTCCAGCAGACAATGGGTATAAGACCCAGGCCTGCCTGCCCGATGCACATACCTATTTATTAATGCTGAGTGCAGACAAGACACACCTCCCGGGCTTCCTTTATTGCTGGAAATTGCAAGATGTGGTGCTGTGGGGCTTCAGCACCTGCTGCCTTGGTCAGTACTTGACCACCAGCCCTCATCCTGGAGGGTACAGGAAAGCCCAGCTTAATCCTGGCTTCTCTTGAGTGTGTGTGTGTGCGTGCGCGCGTGTGTGTGCGCACACGCACGTGTGCTCAGGAGAGGTGGTATAAGCCGTGACTTATCCCGAAGCTCTGCATTTGGATTTGATCTATTTTCTATTTGTTCCCCGCTTGGTGACCATCCAGTCCTGCAGCTTTGCACACTAAACATGCACCTGCTAACAATCAGGAACTCTCTCTAAATTGTGTATGCAGCAAGCTGCCCTATGTCTCATCTTGCCTATCTGATAAGCATTTCAAACTTCTGTCACAAATTGAACTCTTCTTTTAAAAAATTATTTTATATAATTTTAAAGATTTTATTTATTAACAAGGAGAGAGAGAAAGAGACAGGGAGACGGAGGATGGATCTGCCAGGGCCTCTAGCCACTGTAAATGAACTCTAGATGCATGCACCACTTTGTGCATCTGTCTTTACATGGGTACTAGGGAATTGAACTCAGGTTATCAGGAATTCAGGCAAGTACCTTAAACACTGGGCCATTTCTCCAGCCCCCCAAATTATTTTTATTTTTATTTATTTGTGTGTTCAAGTGCCAAGGTATGTACGTATGGGTCAGAGGATAACCTTGACATGTCTGTACCTCACCTTCTTTGAGACAAAGCACTGCAAAGGAACTTTCAGACTGCAAAAAAAAAAAAAAAAAAAAAAGTCAGCCTAGTTGGTCTGCAAGTTTAGGGTTGTCATTGTCCCTTCGTCTTAGGGTGCTGGGATCACAGATGCGTGTGCCACTTTGTATCTGGCTTTCTGTAGGTGCGGATTTTTCAAGCAGTGCCTTTAATCATGGATACACTTCCCTAGCCCCATAAATTGAACTCCCAGTCTGAATAGAGCACCCCCCCCCCACTGCACAGTCTGTCTTCCCTGGTCTTTTGCTGCGCTATAAATGGTGACTCCATTCCTCAAAGGGCTTGGGCCAAAATTCTTAGAGCTCTCCTGATGTCTTACTTGGTAATAGTCCCATGACTTGTCAGTTCTATCTTTAAAACCTCTCACAAATCCCACCACCCCTCAATACTTCATGGCCTAAATCCCCATATATATATATATTTTTAACCTGGACAGTTGACTCTGAGGCCGCAACCCCTCTCACTCCTTCTGCTCCTGACTCTCCATTTCCCTCCTAGTTTCAGGCTCTGGGCACATCCGCTCACGGTTGGCCTCTGTGAAACTCTTCCAGTGGTTCCCATTTCCCTGAGTCACCCCCCAAGGTGTGTCAGGGCTGTGCCTGTTCTCTCTGCTCCACTCTCCACGCATCCTCTACGTCAGCCTGGGCTCATTTCATTGCTCACCCTCCTTGGTTATACCTGCTTCTTAGTTGTTTATTGTGCCAGCTGGCCACTCTTCCACCTTGGGACCTCTGCCAAGTGGTGGCATCACCTCCAAGTGACACCCTCAGATTAGGGTAACTTGAGGCAAATTTATTACAATGCATCATGCAGTCACTGGGGTTTAAACTCAGTGGTTTCATTCTTGCCTTTTGCCAAGAGGTTTTTTTTTCAGATGAGTCAAGGACATGTAGTCCTGTGGCTCAAGGTCTTCAGGTGTCTGGAGGCCTGAAACTGTTGACGGCAGCAGCTTTCCAGTCAAATTGGTGGAAATAATGCAGTGCTCTCCTCTATCTGCAAGGAGCACATTCCGGGACCCTCAGTGCAGGCCACATACCAGTGATGGCACCAAACCCTACCTGTTTGCTGTTTCCTATTCTGTGTGCAGTGGTACAGTAAGACGTGTGCAGAAATACAGCATCGACAGTGATGACACAGAGCAATCACGACAACAAATTATAATAAAAGTCATTTAAGGGCTGGAGAGATGGCTCAGCAGGTAAGGCACTTGTCTGCAAAGCCTAATGACATAAGTGTGATTCCCCAGTAGCCACGTAAAGCCAGATGCACAAAGTGGCACACGCTTCTGGAGTTCATTTGCAGTGGCTAGAGGCCCTGTTTTGCCTCCCCACTCTTTCTCTCTCTCCTTGCAAATAAATAAATAAAATGTTAAAACAATTTTAAATTGGGCTGGAGAGATGGTTAAGGTGCTTGCCTGCAAAGCCTAAGGACCCATGTTCGACTCTCCAGATCCCTTGTTAGCCAGACACACAAAAGTGAGGCAAGTGCAAGGTCGCACCTGCCCACTAGGTGGTGCAAGCATCTGGAGTTCAATTGCAGTGGCTGAGGCCCTGGGGCTCCGATTCTCTCTCATGCTCACCTGCTTTCTGTAAAACAAAATAAAAGAGGGCTGGAGGGATGGCTTAGCGGTTAAGGACTTTGCCTGCAACGCCAAAGGACCTAGGTATGATTCCCCAGGACCCACATTAGCCAGATGCACAAGCTGGCGCATACATCTGGAGTTTGTTTGCAGTTGCTGAGGCCCTGGCACGTCCATTCTCTCTCTCTTTCTCTGTTTCCCTCTTTCTATCAAATCAATAAATAAAAGAAAAGAAATTATTTAAAACTTATGAGTTCTTTATTTCTGGAATTTTCCTAGTCATATTTTAGACTGTGGCTGACTGTGAAGAACCAAAATTGAGGAAAGTGAAAAGAAAGAGAAGAGGACCCTCTATAGGCACTTAGTTCATCCAGACAGCTGTGTCACAACTGCTGCTGACCCAGTGTGTAAGAAGGGATGACAGAAAGGACAGGAAGTCAGAACAGCTGACACTCTCCCCCAGGACTTACAGCCCCACAGGTAAGAGCCAGCAGCCAGGGCGGGAGCTTGTGGCACGGCTATCCTGATGATGCCCAGAGACTCCTTGGATCATCATGCTTGCCTTCCAGGATTATTCACAGTGTGCAGTTGTGCTACCTGACAGCTTGTATCCGGATTTCTACTAACCCTTACACGGTGGGTGGCATCTGATTTTCAATGTTGAATATTTCTTCTCCTATGACATATTTAACTTTGGTGACATGTAAAATATTTAACTTAATGGGGAATTATTTATTTGTGTGTTCAAGTGCCAAGGTATGTAAATTATGGGTCAGAGGATAACCTTGACATGTCTGTACCTCACCTTCTTTGAGACAAAGCACTGCAAAGGAACTTCCAGACTGCAAAAAAAAAAAAAAAAAAAAAAAAGTCAGCCTAGTTGGTCTGCCAGTTTAGGGTTGTCATTGTCCCTTCGTCCTGGGGTGCTGGGATCACAGATGCGTGTGCCACTTTGTATCTGGCTTTCTGTAGGTGCGGATTTTTCAAGCAGTGCCTTTAATCATGGATACACTTCCCTAGCCCCATAAATTGAACTCCCAGTCTGAATAGAGCACCCCCCCCCCACTGCACAGTCTGTCTTCCCTGGTCTTTTGCTGCGCTATAAATGGTGACTCCATTCCTCAAAGGGCTTGGGCCAAAATTCTTAGAGCTCTCCTGATGTCTTACTTGGTAATAGTCCCATGACTTGTCAGTTCTATCTTTAAAACCTCTCACAAATCCCACCACCCCTCAATACTTCATGGCCTAAATCCCCATATATATATATTTTTTTTTACCTGGACAGTTGACTCTGAGGCCCCAACCCCTCTCACTCCTTCTGCTCCTGACTCTCCATTTCCCTCCTAGTTTCAGGCTCTGGGCACATCCGCTCACGGTTGGCCTCTGTGAGACTCTTCCGGTGGTTCCCATTTCCCTGCGTCACCTCCCAAGGTGTGTCAGGGCTGTGCCTGTTCTCTCTGCTCCACTCTCCACGCATCCTCTACGTCAGCCTGGGCTCGTTTCATTGCTCACCCTCCTTGGTTATACCTGCTTCTTAGTTGTTTATTGTGCCAGCTGGCCACTCTTCCACCTTGGGGCCTCTGCCAAGTGGTGGCATCACCTCCAAGTGACACCCTCAGATTAGGGTAACTTGAGGCAAATTTATTACAATGCATCATGCAGTCGCTGGGGTTTAAACTCAGTGGTTTCATTCTTGCCTTTTGCCAAGAGGTTTTTTTTTCAGATGAGTCAAGGACATGTAGTCCTGTGGCTCAAGGTCTTCAGGTGTCTGGAGGCCTGAAACTGTTGGCAGCAGCTTTCCAGTCAAATCGGTGGAAATAATGCAGTGCTCTCCTCTATCTGCAAGGAGCACATTCCGGGACCCTCAGTGCAGGCCACATACCAGTGATGGCACCAAACCCTACCTGTTTGCTGTTTCTATTCTGTGTGCAGTGGTACAGTAAGACGTGTGCAGAAATACAGCATCGACAGTGATGACACAGAGCAATCACGACAACAAATTATAATAAAAAGTCATTTAAGGGCTGGAGAGATGGCTCAGCAGGTAAGGCACTTGTCTGCAAAGCCTAATGACATAAGTGTGATTCCCAGTACCCACGTAAAGCCAGATGCACAAAGTGGCACACGCTTCTGAGTTCATTTGCAGTGGCTAGAGGCCCTGTTTTGCCTCCCCACTCTTTCTCTCTCTCCTTGCAAATAAATAAATAAAATGTTAAAACAATTTTAAATTGGGCTGGAGAGATGGTTAAGGTGCTTGCCTGCAAAGCCTAAGGACCCATGTTCGACTCTCCAGATCCCTTGTTAGCCAGACACACAAAAGTGAGGCAAGTGCAAGGTCGCACCTGCCCACTAGGTGGTGCAAGCATCTGGAGTTCAATTGCAGTGGCTGAGGCCCTGGGGCTCCGATTCTCTCTCATGCTCACCTGCTTTCTGTAAAACAAAATAAAAGAGGGCTGGAGGGATGGCTTAGCGGTTAAGGACTTTGCCTGCAACGCCAAAGGACCTAGGTATGATTCCCCAGGACCCACGTTAGCCAGATGCACAAGCTGGTGCATACATCTGGAGTTTGTTTGCAGTTGCTGAGGCCCTGGCACGTCCATTCTCTCTCTCTTTCTCTGTTTCTCTCCCTCTTTCTATCAAATCAATAAATAAAAGAAAAGAAATTATTTAAAACTTATGAGTTCTTTATTTCTGGAATTTTCCCAGTCATATTTTAGACTGTGACTGACTGTGAAGAACCAAAATTGAGGAAAGTGAAAAGAAAGAGAAGAGGACCCTCTATAGGCACTTAGTTCATCCAGACAGCTGTGTCACAACTGCTGCTGACCCAGTGTGTAAGAAGGGATGACAGAAAGGACAGGAAGTCAGAACAGCTGACACTCTCCCCCAGGACTTACAGCCCCACAGGTAAGAGCCAGCAGCCAGGGCGGGAGCTTGTGGCACGGCTATCCTGATGATGCCCAGAGACTCCTGGGATCATCATGCTTGCCTTCCAGGATTATTCACAGTGTGCAGTTGTGCTACCTGACAGCTTGTATCCGGATTTCTACTAACCCTTACACAGTGGGTGGCATCTGATTTTCAATGTTGAATATTTCTTCTCCTATGACATATTTAACTTTGGTGACATGTAAAATATTTAACTTAATGGGGAAACTATTGGGCATATTTTAAATGGCTCTTTTTAATTTTTTTAATATTTAATTTAATTAATTTATTTATTAGAGAGAGAGAAACAGGCAGAGAGAGAGAGAGAGAGAGAGAGAGAGGGAGAGAGAATGGGCACACCAGGGCCTCTAGCCACTGCAAACAAACTTCAGGTGCATCCACTATCTTGTGCATCTGGTTTACATGGGTCCTGGGGAATCGAACCCAGGTCCTTAGGCTTCACGGGCAAATGCCTTAACCACTAAGCCATCTCTCCAGTCCTTAAATTGCTCTTGTATAAAGAGAACATTTGATGATGTGCCTCAGAATTGTCTGCTTTTAAATGTGTGAGGTGAGAGTTCCTTCCCATATTCGCCCTTGCCATCCATGGTGGAGCAAGCGTGAGGAGGCTCTGATGCTGACATGACGCTCAGATCTGCGCACAACACTTCCTTCCTTCTGGGCCTTTCTTCCATCACTTTCCCCTGGGTTGTGAGTGCACACAATTCCCCCCTGAATTAGCTCCCCCTTGGCTGGATATTCAGACCAGGAACCCACAGGAAGTTCTAAGAGAGATTTGGGAGAGGTACGGATAATATGTTTGCCAAAAGTAAAAAGTAGAAGATGGGGCTGGAGAGATGGCTTAGGAGTTAAGGTGCTTGCCTGTGAAACCTAAGGGCCCTGGTTTGATTCCCCAGGATCCACGTAAGTCAGATGCACAAGGGGGCTCATGAGTCTGGGGTTCGTTTGCAGTGGCTGGAGGCCCTGGTGTGCCATTCTCTCTACATATATCTGTCCCTCTCAAATAAATGAATAAAGAAAACAACTTAGTTTTTTTTAAAAAGTGGAAGAAAGTAGTCCTGTTAGGAATGTGACTGGAGCTGCCCTGGGCAGGCTGCTACTTCAGCGGGAATCAAGTTCAAGCCGTGTGTGACCACAGTAAAGTCATGTCACTGTGAGCCTTACTCCATTCCTATCTTTGCTATGATTCCCATACTTGTGCATACTGTTTAAAAAAATAGGGGCCTGTGTGGTGGCACACACCTTTAATTCCAGCACTCTGGAGGCAGAGGTAGGAGGGTTGCCATGAGTTCGAGGCCACCATGAGACTACATAGTGAATTCCAGGTCAGCCTAGAGTGAAACCTTATCTTAAAAAACAACAAAAAAGAGGGCTGGAGACATAGCTTAGTGGTTAAGGCATTTACCTACAAAACCAAAGGACCCAGGTTCGATTCTCCAGGACCCACGTAAGCCAGATGCACAAGAGGGTGCATGAGTCTGGAGTTTGTTTGCAGCCGCTGAAGGCCCTGGCGCGCCCATTCTCTCTATCTGCCTCTTTCTCTATCTCAAATCAAATCAAATTGTGCTGGAGAGATGGCTCAGTAGAGAAAGCATTTGCCACAAAAGCCTAGAATCCATGTAACAATAGCTTGCATCCGTAATCCTAGGGCACCCACAGTGAGACAGGAGGCAGACACAGGAGACTCCCCCAGAAGATCAAGGGTTGGTAGACATCAAGAGACATGGCCTCAGACAAGGTGGAAGGCAAGGACTGACTCTTGAGCTTGTCCTCTGGCCACATGTGTGCTGTGACATGCATGTGCCCACACTCACACACAGGAATACATCATACACACAATCAATAAATAGAAGATGCAAGTAGGGCTAGAGAAATGGCTAAGTGTTTAAGGCGCTTGCCTGTGAAGCCAAAGGACCCAGGTTCGATTCCCCAGAACCTACGTAAGCCAGATGCACAAGGGGCACATGCACCTGGAGTTCGTTTGCAATGGCTGGAGGCCACTCTCCCTCTCTCTCTCTCCCTGCTTATTTCTCTCTCTCAAATAAATAAAGAAAAATAAAATATTTGAAAAGAATAAAAGAAGAAGGTGTGAGTAGTGGAAACTGGCAGCTTGCTCACTGGGCTTCTAGCTTTGGATTAAATTCAGATGGCTGCACAAAGGCAACAGCTGGCTTTCTATGAATGCTCCATTGGGGCTGTTTGCTGACTCAGAGCCCAAAGTGAAATTCAATGCTTCCTTTGACTAACACATTTGTTATTAAGACCAGATTGGCTTTTTCGTTGTTGTTGTTTTTTTTTAATTTAATTTAACTTTTTTTTTTTTTTTTGAAAAAGAGACAGATTGGCCTTTTCACTGTCATCCAGGCCCACTTTTTTTTTTGTGCCATCAGATGGTTCCATGATCAAAGCACCTTACGAATCAGTGAAGCTCTTTGGTCTGTAATTTACAACTGTCTTCTAAGGCAAGGAAAACCAGAAATTATGTTAAACAACGAAAAACTGCCTGGGACTGGAGAGATGACTCAGCGGTTAAGGCACTTGCCTGCAGAACCTAATGACTGGAGTTCGAATCCCCAGTACCCACATAAAGCCAGATGCACAAAGTGGTACATGCATCTGGAATTCATTTGTAGCAGCTAGAGTTTCTGGCATGTCCATTCTCCCCCTGTCTGTCTCTCTCTGTTTGCATATCAATAAAATAAAATTTTTCTTAAAAAAACTAACTGGTGTAATACGATAACATTTCCCACGTTGAAGGAGATTCTTCCCTACTTCAAATAATTAATTTAAAATATTTCTTTTGGAGCCAGGCGTGGTGGCACACACCTTTAATCCCAGCACTTGGGAGGCAGAGGTAGGAGGATCACTGTGAGTTCAAGGCCACCCTGAGACTCCATAGTGAATTCCAGGTCAGCCTGGGCTACAGTGAGACCCTACCTCGAAAAACCCAATAAATAAGTAAATAAAATAAAATATTTCTTTTGAGTGATATTTGTTTTCTTTCTAATCACTGTGGGTTTTTTTTTTTCTTTTCCATATTTAACTTGTTTTTCGTCTTTACCTGCTTTGCTTGAAAAGAACAAAAGGAAACATACAGGCTCCCCAGAGGCTTAGGCTTCTGACAAGCACACAGTCAACTCTGACTCATTGATGAACTAAAGACTGTTTTGTGGGGCAGGGGAATGTAGTCTTCCTCCAGGGTCAGGACACATGGAAACAGGCAGGGCAGAAGAATGGGAACCTCTAGCCCGTCATGGGTCCAAAGAAGCCCACTAGGAGTCAAAATGAAATAACATTCTCCTTCTTGTAATTCTGTTTTCAGAACACATGGCTTTCTCTGAGATCCTTCAGACTACGCTTCTCTTAGGACTGCTGTCCCTGAGGACTTGCCAGAGTGAAGGTAAGGCGTAGAACGGAAACGTTCACATGAAGATAAGCTCATTTGTGCTCTGGAGAAAAGTTAGGCAACGTTCACTCCGTGTAGCTGTTGAGTAGCTCACGCTAGGCGATGGATCAGTCTCTCTACATCATGGTTGCGCTGGGCTGGGTCTCCCGCATCCGGACGGCATATGCACTGCTGCTCATTGGTTGTGAGTGGATTTGATGCCACAGAAGTTCACGAGCCATGTATTTTACTAAAGGCCATTGCCAAAGGAGCTCCTTCTGTGCCTAGCTGGAAGGGGGGATATGGAACAGACCAGACTGATTTGCTCTGCTGGGTTAGAACAAGTCCTGATCCCCATCAGCTGCATGCACTGAGAAGCTGTTAGGCTTGGAAAAGGCCGGAGAAAGCAATGCAAATCTGTGAGGCAAGAGCAGCTCGGCTGAGTTCCTGCAGGACGCCATCCCAAGTGCTGAAGTCCCATTTGCAGTTAATAATATTTGTCTCACTGGGCGTGGTAGCGCATTCCTTTAATCCCAGCACTCGGGAGGGAGGCAGAGGTAGGAGGAGCGCTGTGAGTTCAAGGCCACACTGAGACTACATAGTGACTTCCAGGTCAGCCTGGGCTAGAGTGAGACCCTACCTTGAAAAGCCAAAATAAATAAATAAATAAATAAATAATCTCCTAGCTCTCCCCAACAGAGGGTACTTTGAGATGATCAACTTTATAAACTAGGTTGATAAAAATTCAGCATAGATCCAGGAGTGGTGGCACACGCCTTTAATCCCAGCACTTGGGAGGAAGAGGTAGGAGGAGTGCTGTGAGTTCAAGGCCACCCTGAGAATACAGCATGGATTCCAGGTCAGCCTGGGCTAGAGTGAGACCCTACCCCGAAAAACAAAAACAAAGAAACAAAAAATTCAGCATAGGGGCTGGAGAGATAGCTTAGTGGTTAAGGCACTTGCCTGTGAAGCCTAAGAACCCAGGTTTGATTCCCCAGTACCCACATAAGCCAGATGCACAAGGTGGAAATGCATCTGCGCATCCTTTGCAGTAGCTATAGGCCCTGGCATGTTCATTCTCTCTCTCAAATAAATAAATAAATAAATAAATAAATAAATAAATTCAGCATAGATAAATTCAACATAGATCCTCTACATATATATGAGCTACACAGTTATATATCCATTATTAATTTGGCTTATTTAAATATAGAATCTTGGAGCTGGGTGTGTGGTGCACACCTTTAATCCCAGTGCTTGGGAGGCAGAGGTAGGAGGATCACCATGAGTTCGAGGCCACCCTGAGACTACATAGTGAATTCTAGATCAGCCTGAGCTAGAGCGAGACCCTACCTTGAAAAACAAACAAAAAAAAATTTTTTAATAAAAAATAAAAATAAAAAATAAATATAGAATCTTGGACTTGAGATTCTTTCTCCTGGTTCACAAATCCTCTTTGCATTCATACATATTTCTCAAAGCTTTCCATGTCCCTCTCCCTATGTTTATTCTTTGTTGTCCTTCCTTTGTAACAAAGAACACAGCCATGAACTTCTAGAAGTTACCCAACCAACTACTGACCATGGGTTCAGGAAAATGATGTTTGCAAGAAATAGGCACAGAATTCCTCATTGTCTCTTAAAACTGCAAGCTGGGCGTGGTGGCGCACACCTTTAATCCCAACACTTGAGAGACAGAGATAGGAGGACTGCAGTGAGTTCGAGGGCAGCCTGGGACTCCAGAGTGAGTTCCAGGTTAGCCTGGGCTAGAATGAGACCCTACCTCAAAAAATCCAAAAAAAAAAAGAAAGAAAGAAAAGAAGGAAGGAAGGAAGGGAGGGAGGGAGGGAGGGAGGGAGGGAGGGAAGAAGAAAGAAAAGAAAAAATCCTGCAAGAAAAGCTGTGGGGGAAAAGGAGGAAGTCGGTTCCTGCGGGATGTCTTTCAGATCTACATTTGTAGCAGTCAGCCTCACGTTGCTGGGATGAACTTCCAAGCCAGACACAGTTATGGCAGGAGGAAGGGATTTATTGAAGCCTGCAGATAGAGGGGAAGTTCCATCATGGCAGAAGACGCTGGCCCACAAGTCCACACACAGAGAGAAATACCACCACCACATACACAAGCAAGCATGCTTCTGGAACCCCTAATGGCAAAACTCAGGCACTTTGCCTATCTTTAGCTGGAAACTCCAGATCCGCCCCCAAACATCTTAGGACAGGACCCCCAAATCCTCGCAGTGACACTTCCTCCAGCCAGGCAGCAGGAGATCTCATTTACAAGCTTTAATAAACTCCTGAATGTATTGGAAATCATCCATTCAAACTACCACAGCAGTTAAGTTTGTGGTTTAGGGGACATGGGAAGACATTACTTTTTATGGCTTCTTACAAAAATCACAGTTTGATGAGCCCTTCTGAAAGCTGACCCAGTGAGGCAGCAGCTTCCTCCCTGAGTGCACTGCGCTCCCAGTCCCTCTGACATGCCGGCTGGAGTCCAGGCACGCTGCCTTTGAGCTGAGCGAGCAGCCTGCACGCTGAGAATGTCCCCACTCAGCCAGAGCTGCTCACTGTGAGACAGTTCCCCTGCCAAGGCCAGCCGCTCCAAGCATGCGCTCCAACCTTTTGGTAAAGACTGATCTGATTGTAACAACTGTTCACCTTGGACCCTGCTCTCGGAGTAGGCCTTGTGGCTAACCCTTTAGATTAAAGGAGTTTCCGGTTTTCTCACTAGCCAGTCTTCGTTTCCAGCTTTTCTTGCTAGGCAGGTCTTCCTGGGTATGTCTGTCTTTGCCTTTATTGTTCAGACCCCTTTCAACGTCTGCTGTATGTGACCCACTACTACTAAGTCTTCATTCAACCTAGTCAGCTTATCACATAATCAACCAGTTCAGGTCAGAGACTGTATGTATTTCAAATACCCTGGCCTAACCTGTCCCCTCAGTTAAACCTGGGCATTTCCATCAGTCAGAGGTGCTGCCTGCAGCCTCTGTAGGTTGTCCTGTCTTTGGGTTGTGTAAACCCAAACATATATGCAGAAGTGGTTTATAAAAGTCAGAGTAGGGCTGGAGAGATAGATGGCTTAGTGGTTAAGGCACTTGCCTACAAAGCCAATGCATCTAAGTTCAATTCTCCAGTACTCATATAAGCCAGATGCACAACGTGGCACATACGTCTTTAGTTTGTTTAGCAGTAGCTGGAGTCCCGATATGCCCATTCTCACTCTCTCTCTCTCTCCCTCCCTCAAATAAATAATTTTTTAAAAAAAGTAAGAGTAGAGCTGGAGAAATGGCTTAGTGGTTAAGGCACTTGCCTGCAAAGCCAAAGGACCTAGGACCCACGTAAGCCAGATGCACAAGGTGGCGCATGCATCTGGAGTTTGTTTGCAAGGCCTGGAGGCCCTGGCATGCTCATTCTCTCTCTATCGCCCTCCTTCCCTCTCTCTCTGAAATAAATTTTAAAAAAAGTTTTTCAAGTCAAAGAATATTATTAGAGAACTAGTTGCTTACATGCGTATACACATAGGTACATATAGAGGGTAGTCTATATCAATCTCCAGGATTATTTTGTTACTTGAACTATTCATTGCAGTTAGGTTCGCATTGCTGGCAGAAATCACCCACCCAAGAGAAGCTTTAGGGGAAGAAAGGTTTATTTTGGCTTATAGACTTGAGGAGAAGCTCCATGATGGCAGAGAAAATGATGGCATGAGCAGAGGGTGGACATCATCACCTGGCCAACATATGGTGGACAACAGGAACAGAAGACAAGGGGAAACTGGCTATGATACCCATAAGCCTGACCCCCAAAATAAACTGCCTCCCAGAAGCATTAATTCCCAAATCTCCATCAGCTGGGAACCTAGCATTCAGAACGCCTAAGTTTATGAGGGACACCTGAATCAAACCACCACATTCTGCCCCATAACAGCAAGCCTGTCACACAAATTGTTTCTAGCCCAGTCCAGGCAAAGCTCTTTTTCACCCTCATTAGCCAAACCTCACAGTCCATAGTTCTTACCATATTCAGGTCTTTCAACTCTGACCAGAATAGTTCATCAAGCTGTACTTACAGCACTGCAAGGCATCTCTTAGGTCAGGTTTCAAATCCTTCTACATTCCTCTTGAAAATCAGCTCCAAAAGGCCAAAGACACACAGTCAGGTGTCTAGCTGCAACCCCACTCCTCTGGTACCAACTTTACTGTTGCAGTCAGGTTCCCATTGCTGGCAGAAATCACACAACCAAGAGAAGCTTTTGGGGGGGGAGGAAACACTTGTTTGTGGCTTGCAAACTTGGGGGGAAGCTCCATGATGGCAGGGGAAAACGATGGCATGAGCAGAAGGTGGCCAATATCAGGTGAACAACAGCAACAGGAGAGTGTGCCAAACACTGGCAAGGGGAAACTGGCTATAATACCCATAAGCCTGCCCCCAACAGTACACTGCCTCCAGGAGGCGTTAATTTCCAAATCTCCATCAGCTGGGAACCTAGCATTCAGAACACCTGAGTTTCCGGGGGACACCTGAATCAACTCACCACACTATTAGTACAACAGAAGGTGTCTGTTTCCCTTTGATGTTACTGCCTCAGCACTCACACTGTATTCGAGTACTGTTGGTAACCCATTCTGTGAATGGCTTACACTTGATTTCCCCCAGCAGTGTTAGGACCAGTCAGAGAAACTGAATGGGAAAAGCGGGAGGGTCATAGTCCAGTGTCCTGGCATGGGAGCAGCCCTGGGAGCGTGGGTCTGGTCTGGTATGCAACCTTGGCTAAGTCACTCCCTGCTTGCTTTTTCTTTTTTTAACCTCCACTTCCTTCTCTGAAAAAAAAAAAAAAAAGATTGGATTTATTTAAAATCTTTCTAGCTTCACTTGGCATTTTATTACTTTTCACCAAATTATTGTGACTGGGGATAGAGAGATAGCTCATTGGTTAAGGCGCTTGCCTGCGAAGTTTAACAATTTGGGTTCGATTACTTGGTACCCATGTAAAGCCATGCACAGTGGTACATGCATCTAGAGTTCATTTGCAGTGGCTATAGGCCCTGGCATGTCCATTCTCTTTCTCGTTCTCTCTTTCTAGACTCCTTGCAAATAAATAAATAAAATATTTTTAAAAATCATTGTGGGCTGGAGAGATGGCTTAGCAGCTAAGGCGCCTGCCTGCTAAGCCTAAGAATGCTGGTCCCAATGTCCAGCGGTTCCAATCTCCAGGTCCCATGTTTAGCCAGATGCAAAGTGATGCAAGGGCTCAATGCCGCACTTGACCACAAGGGGGCGCATGCATCTGGATTTCATTCACAGCAGCTGAGAGACTGCTGGCGCGCCCATCTCTGTCTCCCTCTCCCTCTCTGTCTATCTCTCTCTGTCTCTCTCTCAAAAAAAAAAAAAAATCATTGTGATTGATGTTACCCAATTACCAGAGTCATTCAGCACTTGCTGGTAGCATATGTTCATTTCAAAAGTTTTCCTTTGATGAAAGCAACATATGACAACTTTGTAGAGCCGGAAGCAATAAGGCTGTACTGGCACTTGACTCACTCACTTATCAGCCGACCATGGAATGTCTCTGCTCACTGTTTATTATTAATCTCGATTTCCCTGAACTAAGGAAGACGCAGCCACACCTTTGTTTGTATCACAGCCCACAAGAGATGTACACAGAAACAGCCTAGCCTGCTGATCTCAGTGCCCCACACCACGGCTAAGGAAAAGTTGTGGAGGAATTATGCAGCCTGAAGTGTCAATACAGTGAAGGAACCAGATATCTTAAAGATGTATTTCTTTGCAAATATAATGTACAATGTGATTCTTAAACCAACACCATGTGTAAATGTCCAAAGAACATTTACCAAATATAGACAAGTATAAGGAATAAAATTAAAACTCGGGGCTGGGGAAATGGCTCAGTGGCTAAAGGCACTCGCTTGCAAAGCCTGCCCACTTGGGTTTGATTCCCCAACACCCATGTTCAGCCAGGTGCAAAACATAGGGGAGCAGCTGGTTTTTGTTTGCAGCGGCAAGAGACCTTGGTGTGCATGTGGGCATGTGTGCACGCATGCACACACACACACACACACACACACACACACACATGCAATAAAAATGTTTAGATAAAATATAAGGGATGGGGAGATAGCTCAGTGGTTACAGATACTTGCTTGTAAAGCCCAACGACCCAGTTTCAATTCCCCAGTACCCACAAATGCCAGATGCACAAAGTTGTGCATGCAGCTGGAGTTCATTTGCAGCAGCTAGAGACCCTGGCACACTCACTCATTCCCCCCACCTCTTTCTCTCTCTACCTATCACTCTCTCATAAACAAATAAAAATATATGAGAAAATTAAAATCACCATACCTCACCATCCAGAAATGACATTTGAATTTTGTTTTTCTTTCTGAATTAGAACATCACTTATATGTCCTAAGATATAAAACTGGGCGCAAAATCCAATATGTTTTGTAAAAAAATATGTATATTTGTCCATTTTCTGTTGCTAAAGCAAAATACCTAAGGCTGGGTACTTGAGCAAGACCGAATTTATTTAACTCTGTTTGGAAGCTAAAATAACAAGGTCATACTTGTGATAGATAACAGGGTAGTTGGGGGGGGGAGGGAAGGAGAGAGCGTGAGAGAGCGAGATCATATGGTGTATCCATTACTTTTAAAGTTACTATGACAGGAGATGGGCATGGTGGTGCATGACTTTGATCCGAGCACTTGGGAAACAGAGGTGAAAGAATTGCTTTTGAGTTCAAGGTCCGCCAGGGAATACTTAGTGAGTTACAGGTCAGCCTGGATTAGAGTGAGACCCTACCTTACCCCCACCCCTGCAAAAAATAATAATAATAAAATTCCTATGACAAAAGCAACTTAAGGAAGTGTTTATTTTGACTCACGGTTTTGAGCACAGCCCATGGTGGTACGGGGTGGCATGGCCGCAGAAACGTGAGCTTGCTGGTCACAGGCAGAGGGATGAATGGTAACACTCAGCTGGCTCCCTCCCCTTTATTTAGTCTGGGATCCTGCCTCACCGGTGGTGCTGCCCACATGCAGAGTTTGTCTTCAGTTAAAGCTTTGTGGAAGCACCTCATGTACATACCCAGGTGATTCTAAATCTGGTGAAGTTGACAATGAAAATAACCATGGTAGCTGGGCATGGTGGTGCACACCTTTAACCCCAGCACTTGGGAGGCAGAGGTGGGAGGATCACCAGGAGTTCCAGGAAACCCTGAGACTACATAGTGAATTCCAGGTCAGCCTGAACTAGAGTGAGACTCTACCTCGAAAAACCAAAAAAAATAAATAAATAAATAAAGACCATGGTGAGACAGAAAGGCAGGGGACTCAGAAGAAGCTGTCACTCTTCTAGAGTAACCGTTTGTGAGGAGATAAACCAGAGTCCCACAGAACCACATTATCTCTCCCAAAAGCAGTCTTCCCAGTGACTGATCACCTCCCACTAATCACTACCTTTTTAAAGACATCTTTTTTATTTTTAGTTTTTGGGAAGAGAGAGAGAGAGAAAATGGTGTGTTAGGACCTTCAGCCTGCTGCAAATGAACTGCAGACATGTGCGCCTCCTGGTGGCATGTGTGACATTGTGTGCTTGTATCACTGCATCTGGTTTATGTGGGACCTGGAGACTCGAACATGAGCTCTTAGGCTTCACAGGCAAGGGCCTTAACTGGTAAGCCATCTTGCCAGCCTCCTACTTCTTTTTAAAAAATATTTCTAAAAATATTACTTATTTATTTATGGGAGAGAGAGAAAGAAGTAGAGAGAGAGAGGAAGAGAACGAAAGAGAGAATGGGAAGCTGGGCGTGGTGGTACATGCTTCTAATCCCAGCACTTGGGAGGCAGAGGTAGGAGGATCTCCGTGAGTTCCAGGCCACCCTGAGACTAACTATGTAGTTAATTCCTGGTCAGCCTGGGCTAGAGTGAGACTGTACCTCGATAAACCAAAAAAAAAAAAAAAAAAAAGCAAATTTTCAGTTTTGGTTTCAGAATATGAGATTTGTAGTAAAATCACCCCTTATTCATTCTGCTGTGAATTCAACCCAGATGACTTGTGTAGTAAAGACACTTTGTTTAACTGTCCACCGGCTTCTTACCCGTTGCATGTCACTGAACAAGAGCTCTCGTTCAACTAGCTCCTGCTTTCTTCCTCTACCAACATGACTTCTGAGCTTCTTTCCAGCTTCTCAAGATAGCTAACTGTAGGATGCACACGTGACCAGTATTTTCCAAAGCTTACCAACAACGACATGAACGTTTCATTCTCTATGGCTCTTCAGTTATGCACCTCTTCAATGCCCGAGGAAATGTTATTTTTTACTTCTTTCCGTCTTGCAGTCTTGGATGAACGTTTCCAGTTGACTCCTCAATTACTTCCTGTTTCTGTCAATTCTTCACTTCAGCGAGTTTTTTTACAATGGACTATCCCAAAACTGACTTATCATCAAGAATTGAAAATGGTTTTTCAGATTGAGATCAGTCAAATTAAAAAGTCCAATGTCATCTTAGTGGTTTTTTTTTTTTTTTTTTTTTGCTTAACAGTTAATTTTTTTCTCATTTCATGATTTGTCTTTTATAATATCCAAGAAATCTCATTATGTAAACATAGTAGCCACCCAAAACAGGTTTTTGGGATGGAGGAGTGGCTTTATGGTTAAGACGTTTGCCTGCAAAGCCAAAGGACCCAGGTTCGTTTCCCAAGACTCATATAAGCCAGATGAACATGGTGGTGCATGCATCTGGAGTTGATTTGCAGCGGCTGGAGGACCTGGTGCACCCACTCTATCTATCTACTTCTCTCTCTCAAATAAATAAAAACAAATATTAAAAAAACAGGTTTCTTTATTTTATGATAGAATGAGTGAGAGAGAGAGAGAAAACTGGCACACCAGGGTCTCCAGCCACTGTAGTCAAACTCCAGATTCACACGCCACCTTGGGCTCCTGTGAGACCTTGGGCACTTGTGTCACCTTGTGCGTCTGGCTTATGCAGGACCTGAAGAGTCAAACATGGGTCCTTAGGCTTCACAGGCAAGTACCTTAACCACTAAGCCATCTCTCCAGTCCCAAATCAGGTGCATTTGGTTAAGCGAACATCAAAGACAAAGCAGTAAGGCACCTTCAGTTTCATAGGATATATTGAGTTATTTATTTATTTCTATGTGTAGTGTGTGGACACTTTCACTGTCTCTTATCACTACAAACAAATGCTTGTCTGGCTTTATGTGAATGTCTGGGAAATTTAACCCAGGCCAGCAGGTGTTGCAAGCAAGTGCCTTTAACTACTGAGCCATCTCCCCAACCTCGAGATAATTATTAAAAAAAAAAAAAAAAAGCCAAGTGAGACGGTGCATGCCTTTAATCCCAGCACTTGGGAGGCAGAGGTAGGAGCATCGCCGTGAGTTTGAGGCCACCCTGAGAATACATAGTGAATTCCAGGTCAGCCTGGGCAGGAGTGAGACCCTACCTCGAAAAACCAGAAAAAAAAAAAAAATAGATGTTTTTTTCTAGTTCTACTTTGTCCCCAGAGAAAGCCATTGGATCTATCCTGTGACTGCTAGATGCTTGTGTCCCACAAACATCGATTATCGCATTATTCTTCCTTTTTGCCTTGTTTGCGGAGAGTTTCCGAAGTAAGTAGTCATTTAGCAGCATTGTGTTTGCCAGTGAGGCTTCCTATGAGCCTTGTCCTTGGCTCATGCTGTACTGAAAAAGCACAGAAAGGAAGTGCCAGCACTTTATGTCCCGCCGACAAAGAGGTTCTTCATGGGTTGTGCTGGCAAGGAACTCAGTGTTCTTTATTTTTCTCTTTCATGCGGGGTTTCTACACAAATTAAATGCAGAAATGTCCTTCCTGAGGGGCTGGGGAGATGGCTCAGTGGACAAAGAACTTTCCAGGCATAGACTAGAATCTGGATTCCCAGAACCCATGGAATTGCTGAGCGTGCCTGGCACCCTACCTGCAATCCCAGTGTTGGAAAGGAGAGACCAGCATCTCCAGGGCAAGCTGGCTAGGCAGACTGGTGAAACTGGTCCTCTCAGACTCTAAGTGACAGACCCTGCCTCACTAAATAGAATCACCGGTGAGCAATCGAAGAAAACATCAAACATTAGTCCCAGACCTCTACGTGCACAAGCATGCATGTATGCACAACACATCACACACACACACACACACACACACACACACACACACACACACACAGGAGCCTGATGGGGTGGTGCACGCCTTTAACCCCAGCACTCGGGAGGCAGAGGTAGGAGGATCGCCATGCGTTCGAGGCCAGCCTGGGACTACAAAGTAAATTCCAGGTCAGCCTGGGGTAGAGTGATACCCTGCCTTGGAAATCTGAAGAAAGAAAGAAAGAAAGAAAGAAAGAAAGAAAGAAAGAAAGAAAGAAAGAAAGAAAGAGGGGAAGGGGAGGGAGAGAGGGAGGGAGGAGGAGAAAGAAAGAGGGAGGGGAGGGAGGATGGAAGGAAGGAAGGAAGGGAGGAAGGAAGGAAAGAAGGAAGGAAGAAAGGAAGGAAGGAAGGAAAGAAAGAAAGGAGAAAGAAATATTTTCTTGGGAGATAGAGGCAGGTGGATCAAGAGTTCAGGTCACGCTCAGCTAATAGTGAGTTTGAGGCCAGCCTGGACTACACGAGACACTGTCTGAAAACAAACAAATGAACAAACAGAAGCAAACCCTTCGCTTCATTGTTTGTTTGTTTCTTGTCTGTTGCTCTGAATGCTCTGCAGGACATTTGCACACGTACTCCTGGTTCAAACCATGGTCGTGTCTTTGTGTCTGACACCTCTCTAGTGTGCTGAGGCTCGTTGGTTAGAAAGGTCAGACATTATCATAATCCCACTTGAGATCTGAGCAAGGACTGATGATAGAGAAAACTTATCACTTAGGCCTCATATCAGGTCGATTAATTTGGCTGCGCAAATGGCTCTTTCCCACCCCGACAGCTGTTGAGTGTGCGGAAGTCACTATGGTGATATTGATGCGCAGGAAGCTGTCTATCCCCACAGTCCCACCTCACACGAAGAAGCCTGATACTTGTGTTTCTTATTGACAGAGACCAGGAAAGCATTCAGCACAGGTCTTGTTGAGACTAAGAATTGTCCCAAAAAAGAAGAACAGGCTGCAGAGATGGCTCAGTGGTTGAAGGCGCTTGCTTGTAAAAAGCCTGATGGCCTGGGGTTTGATTTCTCAGTACCCACATAAAGCCAGATGTACAAAATGATGGTATGGCATGTGTCTGGAGTTCATTTGCAGTGGAAGAAAGTCTCTTATATATATATATATATATATATATTTATATATATATATATATTTATATATATATCAAGGTTTCAAGGTCAAGGTTTCACTCTAGCCCAGGCTGACCTGAAATTCACTGTGTAGTCTCAGGGTGGCCTTGAACTCATGGCAATCATCCTACCTCTGCCTTCCGAGTGCTGGGGTTAAAGGCGTGTGCCACCATGCCCAGTGCTAAATAAATAATTTTTAGAAAAGAAGAAGGTTGTGAAGGTTGAGGGAAGTCCTTGAGGGGGCGAGTTTTGAAAATTAAATTTCCTGTTAATCACCATCACAAAAAGACCATTATACAAGGACATCCTGCTCTGTACTCTTCTACCAGACAGATCATATCTGGCCTCGCGTTAGGAAAAGTAAGTGGTATTAGGTAGCTCTAGGCCAAGTGGATTCCATTCTTTGTTTCCTGTCTCCTGTCTACTTTCTTACTGTATTGTGTGAGAAAGCCTCTTTGCAAGGCAAAACAGCCTGTGGACGTTATCCCTGTAACTTGTGAGGGCCAGAGATGCTGCGGGGCACACTTGGGTCCTGTCCAGTGCATTGTCCTTGCACCACTGGGCCCAGCCTAAGTGCAACAGGGCACAGACGTCTGCATGGCTCAGTGTGACAGATAGGGAGCTGTATTATTCTTCATCCCCTACCCCCTGTGGCTAGACAGAGACGATGGCCGCATGCTACGGACAGGAGAAGTTTGATCCCTGTGTCTAAGTTGCGGAGAGACAGAAGCGCTTCCTTCAGTTCATAGAGGGAAGCCACTTCTGTGTGGATAATACTCACTTTCCTGCAATGCAAGCCAAGCACTGCATCCTCGCCCATGCTAAGTAGCAGCTTCCAGACTCCCCAAAGGGTCACTGAAGTCCCCACCATCCAGGTGAAAGGCAAGCACATCCAGGCGCTTGAAGCTTTCCTTCCTGCCCAGCTGGCCGCATGGTCCACCTCTGAGCAAGCTTCTGCCCTTCCCTCCCCGACATTTGTGATATGCTTTTGTCCATAGCAGAGTAAGACGGGGTGGCAGCTCAGGCTTGGAGAGGGGCCTGGGGTGTGAGTCAGCGAGGGACAGAGCTCATGCCTCAGCAATGAATCAGTGATCTTCGTTAGACTTCCGTGCCTGTATGGGAGCCAGTGTCTGTGTCTGCAAGGGACAAACTTAAACTGGCCACTTCAATGAATGAAAACAACTCAAAGACAATTCATCACGTTAAAAAACAAAAATCATTGATATAGTCAAAGTTTTGTCTCTGTCATTGACAAGGCTGTGAAGACCACAAAGAACAAATTGAGGGTAGATGGAATCCACACAGTGTCTTGGCAAAACGTAACCCTCTGAGTTTTCATGAAGTGACTGAATTATTCAGCAAAGAATGTTAGACTGTAGGGCCTGAGCGGGCATCGTTCGAGGGATAGGGATTCCAGTGTGAAATTACGAGCATGAATGAAGAGATACACACACAAATGTGCTATATATGCCAGTGATGGGTTAGGCCTGATGTTCTTCCATAAGTTATATTAAAAAAAATCTGCCAGGCGTGGTGGCGCATGTCTTTAATCCCAGCACTCGGGAGGCAGAGGTAGGAGGATGTTCTCCCAGGTCAGCCTGGTTATATCTATCTCGAAAAACCAAAAAAAAAAAAAAAAAATCTGGGCTTGAGGGATGGCTTAGCAGTTAAGGTATCTGTCTGCAAAGCCTAAGGACCCAGGTTCAATTCCCCAGTACCCACGTAAACCAGATGCACAAGGGGGCGCATGTGTCTGGAGTTCATTTGCAGTGGCTGGAGGGCCTGGTGTGCCCATTGTCTCTCTATCTCTCTCAAATAAATACAATTAAAATTTTTTTAATGAAATTTTTTTATTGACAACTTCTATACTTACATACAAAAAATGCATGACATTTCCCTCCCCTCCCCCCATTCCCCTTTAGAACTCCAATCTCTTTTGTATACCTTCCTTCTCTCCATTAGTCTCTCTTTTAATTTGATATCATCATCTTTTTCTTCTATTATGAGGGTCTTGTGAAGGTATTGCTAGGCACTGCAAGGTCATGGTTATCGAGGCCAATTTCTATCTGGGCAGTTGCATTGTAAGGAGTCATACCCTTCCTTTGGCTCTTCCATTCTATCTGCCCCCTCTTCCGCAGTGGTCCCTGAGCCTTGGAGGGTGTGACAGAGGTGTTTCAGAGCTGGGCACTCCCTTCTTCTCAGCACTATGATGCCTTTTAGGTCATCCCAGTGGTCATCGCCATCTGAAAAGAGAAGCTTCTCTAACCAGAAGTGAGAGTAGGGTTAATATGTGAATATGAACTTAAGCGTAGTGCTTTCAGGATAGCTTGGCTGGTAAAAGGCTATAAGGGAGGCAGGAGAGGGAAGTATTTAAGTGTATGGTATTGCACATATGTAAGTAGAAGAACAGATTACAGGCAGGGGAATGGCCTAAGTGAGGCCATGGGAAGAGAATGAGTAAAAGAAGGGCAGGGGAGGGTCAATGTAAATTCAAGATATTGTGAATAAGACTTATGTAAACCTACTTTTTTGAATAATGGCATATCTAGAAGCTGTAGACTGTTACTAGAAAATTTTCAGTGCCTGGGATGGGATACCTTCCAGTGAGTTGTTGACCAAGGAGGTCCCTGGTAGCCTCCAAAACATTAAAGGCTATTGCCAAAGCCCTTGGTTGCCTTTGAGAAACAGATGATAAGACGTTATTGCTGAAGACATATCTTGCCTGAGAGGCAAGATCACTGAGAAAGCAAGCTGGTGCTGAGCAGAAAACCTTCTTCCTGTAGACCAGCCAACTGAAAGCTGGAAAAAAGCTGCAGTGCATGCAGCCATATGGGAGACAGAAGTTATCAGCAGTGAAAACAGTGGACACTGAATATTCAAGTTTGGCCATACAGGCCCAATGACTGAATGGGTGCAATAGTGGCATGTCTGCTCTTGGGGTAACCAACTGCTCCATAATTGGACTGAAGGCCCTCTCTATGGGAGGGAATACATACCTGGTACTGAAAAACCTAAGCAAAAGTCTATGGCAGGGGAGGTTATGAGCCTTAGGGGTATAAAGCCTGTGCTTGTCTGGTTAAATGTATATATTATTCCCACCAAGCTACTCTGAAAGCACTACGCTTAATTAAAATTAAAAAAAAATCTTTGAACCAAGATATGTAAGAGGAGCCGGGTGTGATGGCACACACCTTTAATCCCAGCACTTGGGAGGCAGAGGTAGGAGGATGGCCATGAGGATCGCCACCCTGAGACTACATAGTGAATTCCAAGTCAGCCTGAGCTGGAGTGAGACCCTACCTAAAAAAAAAAAAAATAATGAAAGTGTCATGGATCAACAACTCAAAACATGTACATAAAAATGTTTTGTGAAAAGGCAACATAGTGCTGAGAAGAAGGGATGGAGGAGTGCCCAGCACTGAAACATCTCTGTCACACCCTCCAAGGCTCAGGGACCATTGCAGAAGAGGGGGCAGATAGAATGGAAGAGCCAAAGGATGGGTACTCCTTACAATGCAACTGTCCAGACAGAAACTGGCCTTGATATCCATGACCGTGCAGTGCCTAGCAATGCAAGACTTTCCAGAAGAAGAAATTGACATCAAATTAAAAGACAGACTAATGACGGGCGTGGTGGCGTGCCTTTAATCCCAGCACTCGGGAGGCAAGGAGGATTGCCATGAGTTCAGGCCACCCTGAGAAGTTAAAAGAGTGATGACCAAAAAAAAAAAAAGACAGACTAATGGAGAGAGGGAGGGGATATGATGGAGATTGGAGTTCTAAAGGGGTATGGGGGCAGGGGAGGGAAATGTCATGCATTTTTTGTATGTAAGTTTAGAAGTTGTCAATTAAAAAAAAAGATAAAAAAATGTTTTGTGAGCCAGGCATGGTGGTGCATGCCTTTAATCCCAGCACTCGGGAGGTGGAGGTAGGAGGATTGCAGTGAGTTTGAGGCCACCCTGAGACTAACTACATAGTGAATTCCAGGTCAGCCTTAGCTAAAGTGAAACCCTACCTTGAAAAACCAAAAAAATAAAAAATAAAACAGTATGTTGAAATAGTGTCTGAACATTGTGAAAATCAGTTCTCGTAGAGCAGAAACATGTTCACAGTTCAACACAGGGCCCTGTGAATTCTCCCATGCACACAGTTTAAGACTGGTAACCTGGACAGGGCATGGACATAAATGGAGGTGGCCTCAGAGTAGCTGCCCACAGGGGCACCATGTGCTACCCCACCCTGTATACTCAGAACTTGTCATTTGCCTTTGGGTACATGGGTGCAGACTCATCCTAATTTCCCCAGGAGGTGCCGGGTTTCTGGTGTTCTCTTTCAAAGCTGTAGTGAGTGGGAGGAAGGCAAAGCAGGAGTGCTGGAGTGGGCACACTGAGTGGGTGAATTCCTGGATCTGTTTGGGACTCTGTGTGGTAGTTTGAATGTGTGTCCCCCATAGACTCAGGTGTTTTGTTGTATTTTTTTTATTTTATTTTATTTTATTTTATTATTTATTTCATTTTATTTTGGTTTTTTTCATGGTAGAGTCTCACTCTGGTCCAGGCTGACTTGGAATTCACTCTGTATTCTCAGGGTGGCCTCAAACTCAAGGCGATCCTCCTACCTCTGCCTCCTGAGTGCTGGGATTTAAAGGCGTGCGCCGCCACACCCGGCTCCCAGGTGTTTTATTAAAGTTTATAATTTGGGTCTTCAGCTGCTTGGCTAGAGGAAGTGTCACTGGGGGCAGATCCAGCCCAAAGATGTGTTTGGGGACGGATCTGAATTCCAGCCCAAAGGTTTTGCAGAGAGGCTCTGAGGGTCCTGCTTGCTGCCTGTTTGTGCTTGTTATTTATGCCAAATGTTGAAATAGTGTCTGAACATTGTGAAAATCAGTTCTCGTAGAGCAGAAACATGTTCACAGTTCAACACAGGGCCCTGTGAATTCTCCCATGCACACAGTTTAAGACTGGTAACCTGGACAGGGCATGGACATAAATGGAGGTGGCCTCAGAGTAGCTGCCCACAGGGGCACCATGTGCTACCCCACCCTGTATACTCAGAACTTGTCATTTGCCTTTGGGTGCATGGGTGCAGACTCATACTAATTTCCCCAGGAGGTGCCGGGTTTCTGGTGTTCTCTTTCAAAGCTGTAGTGAGTGGGAGGGAGGCAAAGCAGGAGTGCTGGAGTGGGCACACTGAGTGGGTGAGTTCCTGGATCTGTTTGGGACTCTGCGTGGTAGTTTGAATGTGTGTCCCCCATAGACTCAGGTGTTTTGTTGTATTTTATTATTTTATTTTATTATTTTATTTATTTTATTTTATTTTGGTTTTTTTCATGGTAGAGTCTCACTCTGGTCCAGGCTGACCTGGAATTCACTCTGTATTCTCAGGGTGGCCTCAAACTCAAGGCGATCCTCCTACCTCTGCCTCCTGAGTGCTGGGATTTAAAGGCGTGCGCCACCACACCCGGCTCCCAGGTGTTTTATTAAAGTTTGTAATTTGGGTCTTCAGCTGCTTGGCTAGAGGAAGTGTCACTGGGGGCCGATCCAGCCCAAAGATGTGTTTGGGGACGGATCTGAATTCCAGCCCAAAGGTTTTGCAGAGAGACTCTGAGGGTCCTGCTTGCTGCCTGTTTGTGCTTGTTATTTATGATCTGGTCATTATATATCTATATATGAATTTTCTTGTATGTGACAATGACATTTATAGGTGACATATAGTATTATATCTAAGGTTGAAAATAGGAGCACAGGCTGTAGAAGAAAGGAAAAAGGCATTCTTAACTGGCATGGGAAGAGTTAGTTGAAATTTCTGGAACTGTGAAAATTTGCTTTAGGTAAAGTAAGAAGGATAAGAAAAAGGTAAGAAGGATAAGAAACTAGTTTTGAAGCAATGTTTAAAATATCCTGAGCAGGGCCGGGCATGGTGGCTCACGCCTTTAATCCCAGCACTTGGGAGGCAGAGGTAGGAGGATTGCGGAGAGTTCGAGGCCACCCTGAGACTACATAGTGAATTCCAGGTCAGCCTGGACCAGAGTGAGACCCTACCTCGAAAAAAAAAAAAAAAACCTGAGCAATTATAAATTTAAATATAATAGAAATTAATCAAGTAGCTAATGCTGAAGTTTAGATATGAAGCTTCAGCATAGATGACCTATAGTTTTTAACTTACTTAATACAAAGATCCAAAGGGCTCTTCGCTTTAGAAGAACTAATGAAAGGATTTCAGGCTGCAAAAGCTAAAAGCTTTGATAACTCTTGACACTTTATTATCAATTGTTCACTTTGTAGACATAATGAAATTTTATATAATTAGGCCCAATTTTCATTTATTAGAATAAGTTTTACCAAATGGAAAAATCATATAAAAGTGGAATATTTAAGAAATCTATGGTTGTCAAGAGAAAAGCAAACATTCTGTCAAATAAAATAAAGGCTTCATCCAATGGAAAAGCCTTAGCATTGGGATGTAACTATTGGTTATCCTCCAAGGCTGTGTGCTACCATCGCGCTGGTGTGTACGTCCTGTCAGGGTGTTTGCTTCTGAGTAGCTTAGACCTCAGGTTGCTCAGACCGTTGTTGGCCACTTTCCCCTGGTAGCACATGTAGCACTTTCTAGCACTAGATCTGCTGTCTGGGGACTGGCTCTCTTCCGGATTCCAGCCAGGTCTCTCCATGCTCTGTGCTTGTAGCATAAGGAGTCTTCAACAATAGGGTCTTACCTTTTGCCTCAGGGGGGGGGTCTCTAACTGCTTTGACAGAAACCTGTCTTGTTTGGGGGACCTCGAAGGTCTGTCCAATCAGCAGCTCATCATGGAAAGCTTTCTTTACAGCACTAAGTGATCTTAAAGACTGGGCAGCAGCAGATACTAGCAGTTTGAATTTTAAATTGACACATTTTTTTTTCTTTGCCTCTGCGAAGACTCCAACTTGTGGGAGAGGCCTGCATACCCTCCGGGAGGGCATGGAGTTGATGAGCAGGTCCTATTGACTTCCCCTGGAGCCATAGAGAACAATCTATGCGTCCATTGTTTGTGACTGGTAAATGAAGGCCCATACAGGAGAGAACAGAGTCCCCATCTTACTATGTGGCTGTTGATCATAGGCAGATTTCTCTGGGAAAGTGAATCATATTAGAACTCTTTTTTTAAAATTATTTATTTATTTAGAAGAGAGAAAGAAGCAGAGAGAAAGAGAGACAGAGAGAGAATGGGTGTGCCAGCGCCTCCTGCCACTGCAAACGAGAACTCCGGAAGCATGTGCCACTTTATACATATGGCTTATGTGGGTCCTTTAGCTTTGCAGGCAAGTGCCTTAACCTCTAAGCCATTTCTCCAGCCCATGTTAGGATTCTTGAAGGTAGAACTCAAGAGGTACAAAAGAGGACAGCAGTGGAATCCAGAGAACGGGTTGGAGGCCATTCTCAAAGGCCAGTTTGACAGCTGCACTTTGAACATAAACAGGTTAGGCAAATTCAACTGCAGTTTAGGACTGTGCTTTGAGAGAGACTGAGAAAGAGAGGGAGATTGCCAGTTGCAGTGGCACAGTGAAGGAGGGCTGAGGTCATCTCCTCGGGCTGGGGCGAGGTGGCTGGCTAACAGGAACTGTTTAAGTGGGTGACGAGAAGGTTGTTCCCCCAGGAAGGAGGACTGGGTAGGAGAGCAGAACTGACAGAGAGGGAAGAGATCAGAGGTAGGAGAATGCCTGAATAGAGGTACTTCTTGCCATTAGCTGTTTTGGTTTATGAAGTTCTTAAGATCTTTAAGAATTTGGAAATCAAGGGCTGGAGAGATGGCTTAGTGGTTAAGCCACTTGCCTGCAAAGCCAAAGGACCTCTGTTCAATTCCCCAGGACTCCACGTAAGCCAGATGCACAAGGGGGCACATGCATCTGGAGTTCGTTTGCAGTGGCTGGAAGCCCTGGTGCACCCATTCTCTCTGTCTCTCTCTCTCTCTCTCTCTTGCTCTGCCTCTTTCTTTCCCTCTCTCAAATAAATAAATAAAAATAAAAACAAAATAAAAAAATAAAAAATAATTTAAAAACAAAATATTTTTTTAAAAGAATTTAGAAGTCAAATGGGCCATTTTAGGCCAGCAGAAACCATTGTCCAATTTATATTGCAGCCAGATTGTATTATAATAAAAAAAATGAGGTGCTTGACTTCATGTCTCCTCTTAGGCTGAGGATCTAGGGCAGACTGGGGGCAAGGAGGTCCTGAACCTCTGCCCAGTGTTGAGGGTATGAGGAGAACATCTGGTTAGGAATGTGCTAGGCTCTAAGCTCTGGATAAGAATCAGAAGGAGAGCAATGGGGACCTGGAGCCAGCCCAGAAGTTTCTGGTCCCAGTCACCTGATTCACCATAGAATGGAGCTAACAGTGACCACTGGAAAAGCCCAAGCAAAAGGCAGGAGTAAAGGGAAAGGGTAGAGCTTGACAGGGCAGTCGGTTTTGGAGTATTTCCATCCCAGCTTTCACAATGGAGGACCAAGCAGACAGCTATTAAGACTGGCCAGGCGTCAGTCCAGCAGGAAGGCCAGTGGAGTTTGGAATGGAAACCCACGGAAGGTGAAGAGGGCCCGGGTCTGAGGATCAGGCATCCCCGATCTAAGGACAGAGGCCAGAAACCTTCTCCTGGATGAGGACAGGGTGTTCAGAAGGAGACCAGGCATCCATGAGCAATTGCTTCTGCACGGGGGTTCCCAGGGCAGTCCTCCAAGGTCAAGACCAGGGAGCTGGGTCTGTCTCTCCCAGGTTCTGTAGGAAGACAGACGGAGGCTGACTCCCCACCTCCTTGGGCTACAGATGGTCCAGTGTTGGATGATCAAATAGCGTCTCTGTGGCTGGAGCTGAGAAGCGTGGGGAAGGAAAAGCTTTAAGGCAGGCAAATTACCCTACCAGGCTGTTGGGGGATTATTCCAGCCATCTGGGAGTTTTGAGACCCCCACCAAAGAGTTGCCTGAGCTTTGGCCCAGGGGAGTTGCAATGCTCACACAATTCACCAGGGTGAAAAAGAGAGAGAAGAGAGAGAAAGGATAGGGTGGAGATCAAGGCTCCAGGGGTTAGTCTGAGACCAGCTTCTGCTGCCTATACGGGGTTCGGCACCATATGTTAGGAATAAAAGCAGGAAAGAAACAAGAGAGAAAACTCTGATCAACATCAGAGACAGGCTTTATTCCAGGGAAAGCCAGAGAAGGGCTCTGACAAGGCATGTCAGAAGCCATTTCCCTTAGAGACTAGGGGATACTTGTGGGGCGGGGCGGGAGGGGTCATTGGAATGCTTTGTTTGTAGGACAGTCCACCTTACCTAAGGGCCACTACGGGGAAGTGATCATCAGACAGGTAGTCTGCATCATTCCAGGAAAGTGATCATTGGGAGGGGTGGTTGGGTCACTCTTGGGAAACAGAGTCACAACAGAATGGCAGTCAGAGTCCAAAAATGGAGACATTCTGGTTCTACCAGTCTCTGGTCCATCAGAGCTATGCTAGGGTCACAGATAAACACCAACGCTTAAAGCACGGTACACAGAGGGCTTCTTGGGAGGGAGCGATGGGAGGAATTCAGAGGAACATGGAAGAAAGAGTTCTCGAGACTTGAGGTACAGCTCGGTGGTAGAACACTTGCTTGGCGTGCGTGAAAGCCTCAGCTCCATCCCCAACACTGAAGTTTTGAAGAAAGCTTTATTGGGTCAGACAGATGGCTCGGCAGTAAAGTCGCTTGCCTTGTAAAGTCTAATGACCAGTTCGATTCTTCTGTACCTGCATAATCCAAGATGCACAAGGTGGCACATGCATCTGGAGTTAGTTTTCAGTGGCTGCAGGCCATGGAGCACCCATACTCTCTCTCTCTCTCTCTCTGCCTTTCTTCCTCCCCTCTCTTTCTCATGTGTGTCTATATATCTATGCTTTCAAATAAATAACTAAAATATATTTTCAAAAGGCTTTTTTGTTTGTTTTTCGAGGTAGGGTCTCACTCTGGTCCAGGCTGACCTGGAATTCACTATGTAGTCTCAGGGTGGCCTCGAACTCACAGTGATCCTCCTCCCTCTGCCTCCAGAGTGCTGGACTTAAAGGCGAGCACCATCACACCTGGCTCCTTAAAAAGGCTTTCTGAGGGAGTCAAGGTAGATCTGAGACTCCAGAACAGACTCAATTCCAAATGCAGAGGAAAGCAGGAGAGAACAAAACCAGGAATGCTGTACTTTAGGGCAGACACTATAGTGCCAGAGCCCAGAGCAAATCCAGAAGTCTTGGGTAGACCACTGGCTCTAGAGAGAGATACCGACAAAAGATATTGTAGGAGTCAGAGTTTCGCAGGCCTTGAATAGCAGGTAAAATGTAATGGTGCCCCTGGAGGCTCCATCCAAGAAGGGAAATGCCAGTGTCTTAGAACGATTAAGATCAAGTTCAACCCGGGCAGGCTTCCCGAAGAATGGTGAAAGGCGTTCTTTATGACTCACATCTCTAGGCCCTGAGATTCAGACAGATGAGGCGCAGTGGAGGGTGTGGTCCTACTAACCACCACTTCTGCCAAATAGCAGGAGCTAGAAAACCAAGGGAGGCCAGGAGAGCCCTCTGCTGACTTTGGAAGATGCTGGCACTCCTCAGGGTCCATGAAGGACTGCCCTCTCTGCTATACTTGGCTGTTTTCATCTGACCCTGGCCAAAAGTGAGTATTTAAAATTATCTGCCAAATTTGCTTACTTAAAAAAAGATGAAATGAAGCCGGGGATGGTGGCGCATGCCTTTAATCCCAGCACTCGGGAGGCAGAGGTAGGAGGATCCCTGTGGGTTCTAGGCCACCACCACCCTGAGACTACACAGTGAATTCCAGGTCAGCCTGGGCCAGAGTGAGACCCTACCTCAAGAAAACAAAAACAAAACAAAACAAAACAAAAAAGATGAAATGATTAATGCATGTGTTTTCAAGAATTTTCTTTCATTTTATTCCTTTTTCTTTTCTCTTTCTTTTTTTTATTTTTATGAGAGAGAGAGAGAGCAAGAAAGAAAGAGAATTGGTGCAACAGGACCTTAGCCACTGAAAACAAACTCCAGCCCTGTGCACCACCTTGTGCACATGCCCCATCTATGCACATACGTCACCTTGTGCATCTTGCCTTATATGGGCTTTGGGGAGTTGAACTTGGGTCTTTAGGTTTCGCAGGCAAGTGCCTTAACTGCTGTGCCATCTCTCCAGCCCTCAAGAATTTTCTTAGTGGATTCTCTGACCTTCACTGAGATGACACCTGTCTAGGGTCTTTCTTCCACTGTTCTCGTCTTGCTCTGTGTGGCCCCTGGAATGGGAGGGCTGAAATTGATCTGGCGCTCTCAGGAGGCCGGAGTTCTGCAGCTGTCCTGATGTTGAGATGTCAGAGCGAGGGGGGCTGACTTCACTGCCAAGCCTGGCAGCGTTTCGGTGGGGTAGAAGTTTGTAATTTGGGAGAATTCAGATTGACCTATTTTCCAGGCCACACCGTCAGGATGGTTACAAATATTCTCTTCCCTTGTAGGCGAATTACAGCAGTACTGTGAGGCGGGACCGAGTTGTGCACTGGAGCTGGGACTCTGAGCTTCCTTTGGAGTGTGTTACACACTTTGTAAGGGTCAGAGGTGCGCGAGATCATGCCACGGTCCCCCAGCTGGGGTCCTGGAGCAAGTGGAGCTCTTGGGAGGAAGTTTCTGGTAAGAAGTGTAGTGAAAGCGGGACACGGTAGCTCACATCCCAGCACTCAGGTGGGAGGATGACAATGAGTTCAAGGGCAGCCTGGGCTAGAGTCAGACCCTGCCAAAGAAAAAAATTGAGTGATTCCAAGAGTGAGTCGGATTAATATTTAATACTACTCAGGGATCAGTAATCAAACAGAGGAAATTCCCTCTGTAGAATCCTGGATAGACACAGGCATTATTTTCCTTTGGCTCTTACTAGAACAGAAAACAGTTTTGAAATTTCCTTGGAGATATAGATGTCAGAGATGTTGCCTCTGAACATCTTCCTTGAAATAATTATGCAATTGAAATAATTGTGTTATCAATTTTCCAAATGTGTAGAATGTGTTTACTGTGAAATATTCTGTAAAAAAAGAAGTGGGATATAAATTGCATATGTGTTTTCATTAAACTAACACAAAATATGTATACACTGGGAACAGATTTGGGGAGCTTTCTCTGTAAAGGATCTCTGTTTTGCCTGTAACCTTTGGAAAGCACCCTTAGAAAATACATAAATGAACGAACCTGTGTTCCAAGAAAACTGTGCAACAACACATAGTGGGTTTGAATCGGCCATGGACTGGAGTTTGCCAGCCTCCTGTCTAGAGATAAGAGAACGGAAGTAATGGGGGGAAGGGAGCAGCTTTTCGAGGAAGTGATAGGATTATGGGTAAATTTGCTATAAAAATCCCTTGATTTTGTACATTCACTTTTGCTGCAGTTTAAACTTCCAGCGCATTTTGCCATTGCTTCTCCTGCTGCACTTAGCTGTGGACAAGGTCTGCAGTAATGGAATTCATGTAGCTCACTGTGTGCCCTGCCAGTTAAATTTATTAACTCAAACTGGCAACCTGTTAACCCAGTAGTAGTCTAGTAAAAGGCTAATAATAAGAAACTTAAGTCTGCATTCTAGTGTTTGAAGCACTAGACTGATTTAGCTGTCTCATTAACCCTATGAAAGAGACTTTATTTTTTTGGTTTTTACAGGTAGGGTTTCACTCTAGCCTAGGCTGACCTGGAATTCACTATGTAATCTCAGGGTGGCCTTGAACTCATGGCGATCCTCCTACTTCTGCCTTCCAAGTGCTGGGATTAAAGGCGTGCGCCACCACGCCTGGCTGAGACTTTATTTTTTTATCCCCTCTTCATAGATGAGAAAACTGAGGCCTAGGGAATGTAAAAAGCATACCCAAAGCCATGTTTTTAAAAAATATTTTATTTTTTGTTTATTTGAACAAGAAAGAGAGGCAGATAGATAGAGAAAGAGAGAGAGAATGGGTGTACCAGAGTCTCTAGCAAATGAACTCCAGATGCATATATCACCTTGTGCATCTGGCTTAAATGGGTCTTGAAGAATTAAACCCAGATCCTTTGGCTTCACAGGCAAACACCTTAACCGCTAAGCCATCTCTCCAGCCCAAGGCCATGCTTTTAACCACCATATTATACTGCTGGAGGTGGAACACATATATGGAAAAAAGTAGAGATTTTAAAAAGTAGTAAGAGCTGGGCATGCCTGGTACATACCTGTAATATTAGTACTAAGGAAGCGGAGGCAGAAGGATCAAAAGTTCAAGAGCATTTAAAAAATGTTTTATTATTTATTTATTTGACAGAGAAAGAGGGAGAGAGAGAGATGGAGAGAATGAGCACACCAGGGCCTCCAGCCACTGCAAATGAACTCTATACACATGCGCCCCCTTGGGCATCTGGCTAATGTGGGTCCTGGGGAATTGAACCTGGGTTCTTTGGCTTTGCAGGCAAATGCCCTCCAGAGTATTTTTGATAGAGTAGTGAGTTCAAGGCTAGCCTGAGTTAGACAGTGAGATCCTGTCTCAAAAAGAAATTAGTAAGAAACAATGAAATAACCATGTCTAAACAACATTGGTGAAACGGACAGAATAGCTTGAAACTATAATCACAAAATTAATACGTGAATAACGGAAAAGCTCGTGATTTCTAACCCTCATCCATCCTGACCCTTTTGAGTGCTCGTTCTCGACTGTGGGCGCACAATAGAATCATCTTGAGACCGTAATGGACTCAAATCCACGCACAGGCCCCATGCCATAGGTGAAATCAGCAGTGGCAGTTTTTGACTGGTGTAGGACCAGTTAGATTGCACCAGACTGAGGAGTGAGTGTGGGTGGCAGAGCCTTCAGCAAGCAGGGGCAGATCCCACAAGAAGGCCACCTGGAAGGAGAGGCTGGAGAAGGTGGCATGTGGGAAGGATGGGGGAGACCATCAGTCTCTTTCAAAAAGGAAAACCTCAAGGATTTTTGTTTTGTTTTGTTTTGTTTTGTTTTTGCAAGGTAGGGTCTCACTCTGGTCCAGGCTGACCTGGAATTAACTATGTCGTCTCAGGGTGGCCTCGAACTCTCGGCGATCCCCCTACCTCTGCCTCCCGAGTGCTGGGATTAAAGGCGTGTGCCACCACGCCCAGCACCTCAAGGGTTTTGATATATCAGATGACTGTACAGAACAAGAGGCTGAAGTAAAAGGAGATGAGAGGGCTGGAGAGATGGCTTAGTGGTTAAGGCGCATGCCTGCAAAACCTAAGGACCTTGGTTCGATTCTCCGGTCCCACATAAGCCAGATGCACATGGTGGCGCATGCATCTGGAGTTTGTTTGCAGTGGCTAGAGGCCCTGGTGCACCCATTCTCACTCTCTCTCTCTCTCTGTGTCAAATAAATAAATAAAAATAAAAAACCTTATAAAAATAAAAAAGATGAAAGTCGAATGATCAGCTGTTGGGCTCAACCTACCTGTCCTGCTGTGAAGTAGTGAGGATGAGAAGACAAGGATCACGAGCACTTTACGCAGGGCCTCCCATGTGGTGGAGGCTCTGTAGAGAGCAGCTACCGGGAGTCGCCGAGTAACCAGCAGTGGTGGCCTCAGTGGTGCTGGCGGTAACAGTGGGATTCCTGTGAGCAGTGGCTGAAAAAACTGGTTTGTATCTGCCAAAGGGGACAGGATTGACATTGGAAATTTAGCTTGCTGTTTTCTCCAGAAGGTAGAAAACTGTTCTATTTATTTTCTTCTTCTTCTTTTTTTTTATTTTGAGAGACAGAGAGAGAGAGAGAGAGAGAGAGAATTGGTGTTCCAGGGCCTTAGCCACTGCAATTGAACTCCAGACGCCTGCGCCACCTAGTGCAACCTTGCTCTTGCCTCACCTTTGTGCATCTGGCTAACTTGGGATCTGGAGAGGCGGACATGGGTCCTTAGCCTTCGCAGGAATCACTGCAGCCCTCTGTTTTTCTTCTGACAGGGAGTGGGGAGGAGGATTGTCCTGGATGCTGTGTGAGATTCTAACGGAACCTTTTCGTTTGGCAGTCAGAGTCTCTCTTGGACCTAACGCACTGTTGGTGTATCCTAAAGAGAAGCTGGTGGAAGAAGGCTCCAGTGTCACCTTCTGTTGGATTTCTGGGATCAATCTAAACAACATATCCTGTTACTTGGGAGAGAAAGCAATACAGGGAGAACGACTCCACTCCCACGTGTCCACATTCAAGTGGGACAACGTCCTTTTCCATAGCAACACAGGAACAAACTTCTACTGTCACCACACAAATCCCACCACTGACGATGGGGTTACAGTCTTTGTCTCAAGTAAGTAGACAAGTGCCTCACTTCCCCCTCTTCTCGTTTCCTTCGGAAGACATCGAATCGCTTCTGCTGGGAAACGGGGAAACATTGCCACACACTTTCTTTTGTTAACAACATCCTGCAACAATACTTCCAAGATTTCCTGTTATTTTGTTGCCCTTTGCTGACCAATTGTTTTCCTAGAAACCAGCAATATTTAAGGAGAGAAAGTCCAGGTCATGTCTGGCCCACTGAGAGGACACCTTGCTTTTACGTCAGCTCTGCTGAACTTTCCTCTGGATGGTGAAGGGAGGCATGGGCCTACAGGCCAATGGAGTGGTGGTCCAAAGACCCCTGGCTGGGCCGGTCCTCTTGTCCAAGTTTCCAGCTCTGTGAAAAGGGGAGGGCGATGGAGGTGATTATGAGAATCAATGAACAGGGCCGAATCTGGCCCTCATAGTCTAGCTGCACATGCAGTGAAAGTGCATTAAGTGGTGGTGGCCATTACGTTTCTCAGCTGTGGGAAATGAGTTCCACACAGTAGCCTGTATAGTGGAGGGAAGCGTGCTGATTTTTAGGGAGGTGTCTGTGTGCCCTCCAGTGGCCTTCTGTGTTTGCTTTTGAGATTTTCATTCCCTGGGACTTAACCATAGGGCAGTGTTTAAGATGTGTCTGTCCCTCTGCTAACGAAGGAGCTCATTCCTGTTCTGGATGTTTACGTCATCTGCACCTCTTTCTGAGACTCGTAGGCCCAGCAGTGGCTTCACATCTTAGAGGATGTTTGCCGTTACTGGGAACTCTCTGCTCCTTGCTGTGGAGTTTAACCAGGTCACAGACTCACTGACTGTCTGGGATCCCTGGGGTTTCTGTAAGCCACAGCACCCAAAATAGAGTGACGGCTGTCATCAGGGACATATACATCATCTTTCAAATGGACACAGTACTGACCACTTGCAACATACTGACGACCCATCCCCAAGGTATCCCAATAAACCATGAGGGAGCCCAGGACAAGGGCGATGCCAGTAATGGGCCGTTCGGGGCTGCAGAGATGGCTCAGTGGTTAAAGGTGCTTGCTTGCAAAGCCTAATGGCCCAGGTTCAATTCTCCAGTTTCCATGTAAGTTGTGGACGCGTCTGGAGTTCACGTCTGGAGTTCATATGAAGCAGCAAGAGGCCCAGGTGGTCCATTCTTTCTCTCTATATATATAAACAAATAAACAAAACAGAAATGTGCTGACCAGCTAACTCCCATCTCTGTGACTTTTTCACTGTTCGAGGCCACTCTGTGGCTACAGGCTGCAAACAAAGCTTCCCATTTGTTGTGTCTTTCCATAAAGGATGTTAATTCACTATTCCACCTTTTCTTTTCCTTCCTATGGAC